>CAWUFW010012546.1:0-534943 GCA_963921515.1 Calotriton arnoldi | reverse complement strand
GTTCAACACTCCGTCCATCATCCCCTTTGGTTTTGCTTTGTTCTGCCCTAAGTTGGCAGGGTACGCCTAGACGTGGGTCCCTTGCTCACTTTGCCACTGGATTCAAGATAGCCTGGCTGATGAGGGCTGTGAGCCCGAAACCGGTCCCAGGATGCTTGTTTCCGGTCCAGGGAAGACATGGCTTGGCAGTTCGGGCTGGACTGTTCCCATGAGGCACAGGGTCAGACTGATTTGCATATAGCCATGTCTGAACTGGGGTGGCGGAGTGAGCTAAAGAATGATGATGGATTAAACCCAGATCAGTTGACTGGGGGTGAGTGCTTGCAATGTTCAACACTCCGTCCATCATCCCCTTTGGTTTTGCTTTGTTCGCCCTAAGTTGGCAGGGTACGCCTAGACGTGGGTCCCTTGCTCACTTTGCCACTGGATTCAAGATAGCCTGGCTGATGAGGGCTGTGAGCCCGAAACCGGTCCCAGGATGATTGTTGCCGGTACAGGGAAGACATGGCTTGGCATTTCGGGCTGGACTGTTCCCATGAGGCACAGGGTCAGACTGATTTGCATATAGCCATGTCTGAACTGGGGTGGCGGAGTGAGCTAAAGAATGATGATGGATTAAACCCAGATCAGTTGACTGGGGGTGAGTGCTTGCAATGTTCAACACTCCGTCCATCATCCCCTTTGGTTTTGCTTTGTTCGCCCTAAGTTGGCAGGGTATGCCTAGACGTGGGTCCCTTGCTCACTTTGCCACTGGATTCAAGATAGCCTGGCTGATGAGGGCTGTGAGCCCGAAACCGGTCCCAGGATGCTTGTTTCCGGTCCAGGGAAGACATGGCTTGGCAGTTCGGGCTGGACTGTTCCCATGAGGCACAGGGTCAGACTGATTTGCATATAGCCATGTCTGAACTGGGGTGGCGGAGTGAGCTAAAGAATGATGATGGATTAAACCCAGATCAGTTGACTGGGGGTGAGTGCTTGCAATGTTCAACACTCCGTCCATCATCCCCTTTGGTTTTGCTTTGTTCGCCCTAAGTTGGCAGGGTACGCCTAGACGTGGGTCCCTTGCTCACTTTGCCACTGGATTCAAGATAGCCTGGCTGATGAGGGCTGTGAGCCCGAAACCGGTCCCAGGATGCTTGTTTCCGGTCCAGGGAAGACATGGCTTGGCAGTTCGGGCTGGACTGTTCCCATGAGGCACAGGGTCAGACTGATTTGCATATAGCCATGTCTGAACTGGGGTGGCGGAGTGAGCTAAAGAATGATGATGGATTAAACCCAGATCAGTTGACTGGGGGTGAGTGCTTGCAATGTTCAACACTCCGTCCATCATCCCCTTTGGTTTTGCTTTGTTCGCCCTAAGTTGGCAGGGTATGCCCAGACGTGGGTCCCTTGCTCACTTTGCCACTGGATTCAAGATAGCCTGGCTGATGAGGGCTGTGAGCCCGAAACCGGTCCCAGGATGCTTGTTTCCGGTCCAGGGAAGACATGGCTTGGCAGTTCGGGCTGGACTGTTCCCATGAGGCACAGGGTCAGACTGATTTGCATATAGCCATGTCTGAACTGGGGTGGCGGAGTGAGCTAAAGAATGATGATGGATTAAACCCAGATCAGTTGACTGGGGGTGAGTGCTTGCAATGTTCAACACTCCGTCCATCATCCCCTTTGGTTTTGCTTTGTTCGCCCTAAGTTGGCAGGGTACGCCTAGACGTGGGTCCCTTGCTCACTTTGCCACTGGATTCAAGATAGCCTGGCTGATGAGGGCTGTGAGCCCGAAACCGGTCCCAGGATGCTTGTTTCCGGTCCAGGGAAGACATGGCTTGGCAGTTCGGGCTGGACTGTTCCCATGAGGCACAGGGTCAGACTGATTTGCATATAGCCATGTCTGAACTGGGGTGGCGGAGTGAGCTAAAGAATGATGATGGATTAAACCCAGATCAGTTGACTGGGGGTGAGTGCTTGCAATGTTCAACACTCCGTCCATCATCCCCTTTGGTTTTGCTTTGTTCGCCCTAAGTTGGCAGGGTACGCCTAGACGTGGGTCCCTTGCTCACTTTGCCACTGGATTCAAGATAGCCTGGCTGATGAGGGCTGTGAGCCCGAAACCGGTCCCAGGATGCTTGTTTCCGGTCCAGGGAAGACATGGCTTGGCAGTTCGGGCTGGACTGTTCCCATGAGGCACAGGGTCAGACTGATTTGCATATAGCCATGTCTGAACTGGGGTGGCGGAGTGAGCTAAAGAATGATGATGGATTAAACCCAGATCAGTTGACTGGGGGTGAGTGCTTGCAATGTTCAACACTCCGTCCATCATCCCCTTTGGTTTTGCTTTGTTCGCCCTAAGTTGGCAGGGTACGCCTAGACGTGGGTCCCTTGCTCACTTTGCCACTGGATTCAAGATAGCCTGGCTGATGAGGGCTGTGAGCCCGAAACCGGTCCCAGGATGCTTGTTTCCGGTCCAGGGAAGACATGGCTTGGCAGTTCGGGCTGGACTGTTCCCATGAGGCACAGGGTCAGACTGATTTGCATATAGCCATGTCTGAACTGGGGTGGCGGAGTGAGCTAAAGAATGATGATGGATTAAACCCAGATCAGTTGACTGGGGGTGAGTGCTTGCAATGTTCAACACTCCGTCCATCATCCCCTTTGGTTTTGCTTTGTTCGCCCTAAGTTGGCAGGGTATGCCTAGACGTGGGTCCCTTGCTCACTTTGCCACTGGATTCAAGATAGCCTGGCTGATGAGGGCTGTGAGCCCGAAACCGGTCCCAGGATGCTTGTTTCCGGTCCAGGGAAGACATGGCTTGGCAGTTCGGGCTGGACTGTTCCCATGAGGCACAGGGTCAGACTGATTTGCATATAGCCATGTCTGAACTGGGGTGGCGGAGTGAGCTAAAGAATGATGATGGATTAAACCCAGATCAGTTGACTGGGGGTGAGTGCTTGCAATGTTCAACACTCCGTCCATCATCCCCTTTGGTTTTGCTTTGTTCGCCCTAAGTTGGCAGGGTATGCCTAGACGTGGGTCCCTTGCTCACTTTGCCACTGGATTCAAGATAGCCTGGCTGATGAGGGCTGTGAGCCCGAAACCGGTCCCAGGATGCTTGTTTCCGGTCCAGGGAAGACATGGCTTGGCAGTTCGGGCTGGACTGTTCCCATGAGGCACAGGGTCAGACTGATTTGCATATAGCCATGTCTGAACTGGGGTGGCGGAGTGAGCTAAAGAATGATGATGGATTAAACCCAGATCAGTTGACTGGGGGTGAGTGCTTGCAATGTTCAACACTCCGTCCATCATCCCCTTTGGTTTTGCTTTGTTCGCCCTAAGTTGGCAGGGTATGCCTAGACGTGGGTCCCTTGCTCACTTTGCCACTGGATTCAAGATAGCCTGGCTGATGAGGGCTGTGAGCCCGAAACCGGTCCCAGGATGCTTGTTTCCGGTCCAGGGAAGACATGGCTTGGCAGTTCGGGCTGGACTGTTCCCATGAGGCACAGGGTCAGACTGATTTGCATATAGCCATGTCTGAACTGGGGTGGCGGAGTGAGCTAAAGAATGATGATGGATTAAACCCAGATCAGTTGACTGGGGGTGAGTGCTTGCAATGTTCAACACTCCGTCCATCATCCCCTTTGGTTTTGCTTTGTTCGCCCTAAGTTGGCAGGGTACGCCTAGACGTGGGTCCCTTGCTCACTTTGCCACTGGATTCAAGATAGCCTGGCTGATGAGGGCTGTGAGCCCGAAACCGGTCCCAGGATGCTTGTTTCCGGTCCAGGGAAGACATGGCTTGGCAGTTCAGGCTGGACTGTTCCCATGAGGCACAGGGTCAGACTGATTTGCATATAGCCATGTCTGAACTGGGGTGGCGGAGTGAGCTAAAGAATGATGATGGATTAAACCCAGATCAGTTGACTGGGGGTGAGTGCTTGCAATGTTCAACACTCCGTCCATCATCCCCTTTGGTTTTGCTTTGTTCGCCCTAAGTTGGCAGGGTACGCCTAGACGTGGGTCCCTTGCTCACTTTGCCACTGGATTCAAGATAGCCTGGCTGATGAGGGCTGTGAGCCCGAAACCGGTCCCAGGATGCTTGTTGCCGGTCCAGGGAAGACATGGCTTGGCAGTTCGGGCTGGACTGTTCCCATGAGGCACAGGGTCAGACTGATTTGCATATAGCCATGTCTGAACTGGGGTGGCGGAGTGAGCTAAAGAATGATGATGGATTAAACCCAGATCAGTTGACTGGGGGTGAGTGCTTGCAATGTTCAACACTCCGTCCATCATCCCCTTTGGTTTTGCTTTGTTCGCCCTAAGTTGGCAGGGTACGCCTAGACGTGGGTCCCTTGCTCACTTTGCCACTGGATTCAAGATAGCCTGGCTGATGAGGGCTGTGAGCCCGAAACCGGTCCCAGGATGCTTGTTGCCGGTCCAGGGAAGACATGGCTTGGCATTTTGGGCTGGACTGTTCCCATGAGGCACAGGGTCAGACTGATTTGCATATAGCCATGTCTGAACTGGGGTGGCGGAGTGAGCTAAAGAATGATGATGGATTAAACCCAGATCAGTTGACTGGGGGTGAGTGCTTGCAATGTTCAACACTCCGTCCATCATCCCCTTTGGTTTTGCTTTGTTCGCCCTAAGTTGGCAGGGTATGCCTAGACGTGGGTCCCTTGCTCACTTTGCCACTGGATTCAAGATAGCCTGGCTGATGAGGGCTGTGAGCCCGAAACCGGTCCCAGGATGCTTGTTTCCGGTCCAGGGAAGACATGGCTTGGCAGTTCGGGCTGGACTGTTCCCATGAGGCACAGGGTCAGACTGATTTGCATATAGCCATGTCTGAACTGGGGTGGCGGAGTGAGCTAAAGAATGATGATGGATTAAACCCAGATCAGTTGACTGGGGGTGAGTGCTTGCAATGTTCAACACTCCGTCCATCATCCCCTTTGGTTTTGCTTTGTTCGCCCTAAGTTGGCAGGGTACGCCTAGACGTGGGTCCCTTGCTCACTTTGCCACTGGATTCAAGATAGCCTGGCTGATGAGGGCTGTGAGCCCGAAACCGGTCCCAGGATGCTTGTTTCCGGTCCAGGGAAGACATGGCTTGGCAGTTCGGGCTGGACTGTTCCCATGAGGCACAGGGTCAGACTGATTTGCATATAGCCATGTCTGAACTGGGGTGGCGGAGTGAGCTAAAGAATGATGATGGATTAAACCCAGATCAGTTGACTGGGGGTGAGTGCTTGCAATGTTCAACACTCCGTCCATCATCCCCTTTGGTTTTGCTTTGTTCGCCCTAAGTTGGCAGGGTATGCCTAGACGTGGGTCCCTTGCTCACTTTGCCACTGGATTCAAGATAGCCTGGCTGATGAGGGCTGTGAGCCCGAAACCGGTCCCAGGATGCTTGTTTCCGGTCCAGGGAAGACATGGCTTGGCAGTTCGGGCTGGACTGTTCCCATGAGGCACAGGGTCAGACTGATTTGCATATAGCCATGTCTGAACTGGGGTGGCGGAGTGAGCTAAAGAATGATGATGGATTAAACCCAGATCAGTTGACTGGGGGTGAGTGCTTGCAATGTTCAACACTCCGTCCATCATCCCCTTTGGTTTTGCTTTGTTCGCCCTAAGTTGGCAGGGTATGCCTAGACGTGGGTCCCTTGCTCACTTTGCCACTGGATTCAAGATAGCCTGGCTGATGAGGGCTGTGAGCCCGAAACCGGTCCCAGGATGCTTGTTTCCGGTCCAGGGAAGACATGGCTTGGCAGTTCGGGCTGGACTGTTCCCATGAGGCACAGGGTCAGACTGATTTGCATATAGCCATGTCTGAACTGGGGTGGCGGAGTGAGCTAAAGAATGATGATGGATTAAACCCAGATCAGTTGACTGGGGGTGAGTGCTTGCAATGTTCAACACTCCGTCCATCATCCCCTTTGGTTTTGCTTTGTTCGCCCTAAGTTGGCAGGGTATGCCTAGACGTGGGTCCCTTGCTCACTTTGCCACTGGATTCAAGATAGCCTGGCTGATGAGGGCTGTGAGCCCGAAACCGGTCCCAGGATGCTTGTTTCCGGTCCAGGGAAGACATGGCTTGGCAGTTCGGGCTGGACTGTTCCCATGAGGCACAGGGTCAGACTGATTTGCATATAGCCATGTCTGAACTGGGGTGGCGGAGTGAGCTAAAGAATGATGATGGATTAAACCCAGATCAGTTGACTGGGGGTGAGTGCTTGCAATGTTCAACACTCCGTCCATCATCCCCTTTGGTTTTGCTTTGTTCGCCCTAAGTTGGCAGGGTACGCCTAGACGTGGGTCCCTTGCTCACTTTGCCACTGGATTCAAGATAGCCTGGCTGATGAGGGCTGTGAGCCCGAAACCGGTCCCAGGATGCTTGTTTCCGGTCCAGGGAAGACATGGCTTGGCAGTTCGGGCTGGACTGTTCCCATGAGGCACAGGGTCAGACTGATTTGCATATAGCCATGTCTGAACTGGGGTGGCGGAGTGAGCTAAAGAATGATGATGGATTAAACCCAGATCAGTTGACTGGGGGTGAGTGCTTGCAATGTTCAACACTCCGTCCATCATCCCCTTTGGTTTTGCTTTGTTCGCCCTAAGTTGGCAGGGTATGCCTAGACGTGGGTCCCTTGCTCACTTTGCCACTGGATTCAAGATAGCCTGGCTGATGAGGGCTGTGAGCCCGAAACCGGTCCCAGGATGCTTGTTTCCGGTCCAGGGAAGACATGGCTTGGCAGTTCGGGCTGGACTGTTCCCATGAGGCACAGGGTCAGACTGATTTGCATATAGCCATGTCTGAACTGGGGTGGCGGAGTGAGCTAAAGAATGATGATGGATTAAACCCAGATCAGTTGACTGGGGGTGAGTGCTTGCAATGTTCAACACTCCGTCCATCATCCCCTTTGGTTTTGCTTTGTTCGCCCTAAGTTGGCAGGGTACGCCTAGACGTGGGTCCCTTGCTCACTTTGCCACTGGATTCAAGATAGCCTGGCTGATGAGGGCTGTGAGCCCGAAACCGGTCCCAGGATGCTTGTTTCCGGTCCAGGGAAGACATGGCTTGGCAGTTCGGGCTGGACTGTTCCCATGAGGCACAGGGTCAGACTGATTTGCATATAGCCATGTCTGAACTGGGGTGGCGGAGTGAGCTAAAGAATGATGATGGATTAAACCCAGATCAGTTGACTGGGGGTGAGTGCTTGCAATGTTCAACACTCCGTCCATCATCCCCTTTGGTTTTGCTTTGTTCGCCCTAAGTTGGCAGGGTATGCCTAGACGTGGGTCCCTTGCTCACTTTGCCACTGGATTCAAGATAGCCTGGCTGATGAGGGCTGTGAGCCCGAAACCGGTCCCAGGATGCTTGTTTCCGGTCCAGGGAAGACATGGCTTGGCAGTTCGGGCTGGACTGTTCCCATGAGGCACAGGGTCAGACTGATTTGCATATAGCCATGTCTGAACTGGGGTGGCGGAGTGAGCTAAAGAATGATGATGGATTAAACCCAGATCAGTTGACTGGGGGTGAGTGCTTGCAATGTTCAACACTCCGTCCATCATCCCCTTTGGTTTTGCTTTGTTCGCCCTAAGTTGGCAGGGTATGCCTAGACGTGGGTCCCTTGCTCACTTTGCCACTGGATTCAAGATAGCCTGGCTGATGAGGGCTGTGAGCCCGAAACCGGTCCCAGGATGCTTGTTTCCGGTCCAGGGAAGACATGGCTTGGCAGTTCGGGCTGGACTGTTCCCATGAGGCACAGGGTCAGACTGATTTGCATATAGCCATGTCTGAACTGGGGTGGCGGAGTGAGCTAAAGAATGATGATGGATTAAACCCAGATCAGTTGACTGGGGGTGAGTGCTTGCAATGTTCAACACTCCGTCCATCATCCCCTTTGGTTTTGCTTTGTTCGCCCTAAGTTGGCAGGGTATGCCTAGACGTGGGTCCCTTGCTCACTTTGCCACTGGATTCAAGATAGCCTGGCTGATGAGGGCTGTGAGCCCGAAACCGGTCCCAGGATGCTTGTTTCCGGTCCAGGGAAGACATGGCTTGGCAGTTCGGGCTGGACTGTTCCCATGAGGCACAGGGTCAGACTGATTTGCATATAGCCATGTCTGAACTGGGGTGGCGGAGTGAGCTAAAGAATGATGATGGATTAAACCCAGATCAGTTGACTGGGGGTGAGTGCTTGCAATGTTCAACACTCCGTCCATCATCCCCTTTGGTTTTGCTTTGTTCGCCCTAAGTTGGCAGGGTATGCCTAGACGTGGGTCCCTTGCTCACTTTGCCACTGGATTCAAGATAGCCTGGCTGATGAGGGCTGTGAGCCCGAAACCGGTCCCAGGATGCTTGTTTCCGGTCCAGGGAAGACATGGCTTGGCAGTTCGGGCTGGACTGTTCCCATGAGGCACAGGGTCAGACTGATTTGCATATAGCCATGTCTGAACTGGGGTGGCGGAGTGAGCTAAAGAATGATGATGGATTAAACCCAGATCAGTTGACTGGGGGTGAGTGCTTGCAATGTTCAACACTCCGTCCATCATCCCCTTTGGTTTTGCTTTGTTCGCCCTAAGTTGGCAGGGTACGCCTAGACGTGGGTCCCTTGCTCACTTTGCCACTGGATTCAAGATAGCCTGGCTGATGAGGGCTGTGAGCCCGAAACCGGTCCCAGGATGCTTGTTTCCGGTCCAGGGAAGACATGGCTTGGCAGTTCGGGCTGGACTGTTCCCATGAGGCACAGGGTCAGACTGATTTGCATATAGCCATGTCTGAACTGGGGTGGCGGAGTGAGCTAAAGAATGATGATGGATTAAACCCAGATCAGTTGACTGGGGGTGAGTGCTTGCAATGTTCAACACTCCGTCCATCATCCCCTTTGGTTTTGCTTTGTTCGCCCTAAGTTGGCAGGGTATGCCTAGACGTGGGTCCCTTGCTCACTTTGCCACTGGATTCAAGATAGCCTGGCTGATGAGGGCTGTGAGCCCGAAACCGGTCCCAGGATGCTTGTTTCCGGTCCAGGGAAGACATGGCTTGGCAGTTCGGGCTGGACTGTTCCCATGAGGCACAGGGTCAGACTGATTTGCATATAGCCATGTCTGAACTGGGGTGGCGGAGTGAGCTAAAGAATGATGATGGATTAAACCCAGATCAGTTGACTGGGGGTGAGTGCTTGCAATGTTCAACACTCCGTCCATCATCCCCTTTGGTTTTGCTTTGTTCGCCCTAAGTTGGCAGGGTATGCCTAGACGTGGGTCCCTTGCTCACTTTGCCACTGGATTCAAGATAGCCTGGCTGATGAGGGCTGTGAGCCCGAAACCGGTCCCAGGATGCTTGTTTCCGGTCCAGGGAAGACATGGCTTGGCAGTTCGGGCTGGACTGTTCCCATGAGGCACAGGGTCAGACTGATTTGCATATAGCCATGTCTGAACTGGGGTGGCGGAGTGAGCTAAAGAATGATGATGGATTAAACCCAGATCAGTTGACTGGGGGTGAGTGCTTGCAATGTTCAACACTCCGTCCATCATCCCCTTTGGTTTTGCTTTGTTCGCCCTAAGTTGGCAGGGTATGCCTAGACGTGGGTCCCTTGCTCACTTTGCCACTGGATTCAAGATAGCCTGGCTGATGAGGGCTGTGAGCCCGAAACCGGTCCCAGGATGCTTGTTTCCGGTCCAGGGAAGACATGGCTTGGCAGTTCGGGCTGGACTGTTCCCATGAGGCACAGGGTCAGACTGATTTGCATATAGCCATGTCTGAACTGGGGTGGCGGAGTGAGCTAAAGAATGATGATGGATTAAACCCAGATCAGTTGACTGGGGGTGAGTGCTTGCAATGTTCAACACTCCGTCCATCATCCCCTTTGGTTTTGCTTTGTTCGCCCTAAGTTGGCAGGGTACGCCCAGACGTGGGTCCCTTGCTCACTTTGCCACTGGATTCAAGATAGCCTGGCTGATGAGGGCTGTGAGCCCGAAACCGGTCCCAGGATGCTTGTTTCCGGTCCAGGGAAGACATGGCTTGGCAGTTCGGGCTGGACTGTTCCCATGAGGCACAGGGTCAGACTGATTTGCATATAGCCATGTCTGAACTGGGGTGGCGGAGTGAGCTAAAGAATGATGATGGATTAAACCCAGATCAGTTGACTGGGGGTGAGTGCTTGCAATGTTCAACACTCCGTCCATCATCCCCTTTGGTTTTGCTTTGTTCGCCCTAAGTTGGCAGGGTATGCCTAGACGTGGGTCCCTTGCTCACTTTGCCACTGGATTCAAGATAGCCTGGCTGATGAGGGCTGTGAGCCCGAAACCGGTCCCAGGATGCTTGTTTCCGGTCCAGGGAAGACATGGCTTGGCAGTTCGGGCTGGACTGTTCCCATGAGGCACAGGGTCAGACTGATTTGCATATAGCCATGTCTGAACTGGGGTGGCGGAGTGAGCTAAAGAATGATGATGGATTAAACCCAGATCAGTTGACTGGGGGTGAGTGCTTGCAATGTTCAACACTCCGTCCATCATCCCCTTTGGTTTTGCTTTGTTCGCCCTAAGTTGGCAGGGTACGCCTAGACGTGGGTCCCTTGCTCACTTTGCCACTGGATTCAAGATAGCCTGGCTGATGAGGGCTGTGAGCCCGAAACCGGTCCCAGGATGCTTGTTTCCGGTCCAGGGAAGACATGGCTTGGCAGTTCGGGCTGGACTGTTCCCATGAGGCACAGGGTCAGACTGATTTGCATATAGCCATGTCTGAACTGGGGTGGCGGAGTGAGCTAAAGAATGATGATGGATTAAACCCAGATCAGTTGACTGGGGGTGAGTGCTTGCAATGTTCAACACTCCGTCCATCATCCCCTTTGGTTTTGCTTTGTTCGCCCTAAGTTGGCAGGGTATGCCCAGACGTGGGTCCCTTGCTCACTTTGCCACTGGATTCAAGATAGCCTGGCTGATGAGGGCTGTGAGCCCGAAACCGGTCCCAGGATGCTTGTTTCCGGTCCAGGGAAGACATGGCTTGGCAGTTCGGGCTGGACTGTTCCCATGAGGCACAGGGTCAGACTGATTTGCATATAGCCATGTCTGAACTGGGGTGGCGGAGTGAGCTAAAGAATGATGATGGATTAAACCCAGATCAGTTGACTGGGGGTGAGTGCTTGCAATGTTCAACACTCCGTCCATCATCCCCTTTGGTTTTGCTTTGTTCGCCCTAAGTTGGCAGGGTATGCCTAGACGTGGGTCCCTTGCTCACTTTGCCACTGGATTCAAGATAGCCTGGCTGATGAGGGCTGTGAGCCCGAAACCGGTCCCAGGATGCTTGTTTCCGGTCCAGGGAAGACATGGCTTGGCAGTTCGGGCTGGACTGTTCCCATGAGGCACAGGGTCAGACTGATTTGCATATAGCCATGTCTGAACTGGGGTGGCGGAGTGAGCTAAAGAATGATGATGGATTAAACCCAGATCAGTTGACTGGGGGTGAGTGCTTGCAATGTTCAACACTCCGTCCATCATCCCCTTTGGTTTTGCTTTGTTCGCCCTAAGTTGGCAGGGTATGCCTAGACGTGGGTCCCTTGCTCACTTTGCCACTGGATTCAAGATAGCCTGGCTGATGAGGGCTGTGAGCCCGAAACCGGTCCCAGGATGCTTGTTTCCGGTCCAGGGAAGACATGGCTTGGCAGTTCGGGCTGGACTGTTCCCATGAGGCACAGGGTCAGACTGATTTGCATATAGCCATGTCTGAACTGGGGTGGCGGAGTGAGCTAAAGAATGATGATGGATTAAACCCAGATCAGTTGACTGGGGGTGAGTGCTTGCAATGTTCAACACTCCGTCCATCATCCCCTTTGGTTTTGCTTTGTTCGCCCTAAGTTGGCAGGGTATGCCTAGACGTGGGTCCCTTGCTCACTTTGCCACTGGATTCAAGATAGCCTGGCTGATGAGGGCTGTGAGCCCGAAACCGGTCCCAGGATGCTTGTTTCCGGTCCAGGGAAGACATGGCTTGGCAGTTCGGGCTGGACTGTTCCCATGAGGCACAGGGTCAGACTGATTTGCATATAGCCATGTCTGAACTGGGGTGGCGGAGTGAGCTAAAGAATGATGATGGATTAAACCCAGATCAGTTGACTGGGGGTGAGTGCTTGCAATGTTCAACACTCCGTCCATCATCCCCTTTGGTTTTGCTTTGTTCGCCCTAAGTTGGCAGGGTATGCCTAGACGTGGGTCCCTTGCTCACTTTGCCACTGGATTCAAGATAGCCTGGCTGATGAGGGCTGTGAGCCCGAAACCGGTCCCAGGATGCTTGTTTCCGGTCCAGGGAAGACATGGCTTGGCAGTTCGGGCTGGACTGTTCCCATGAGGCACAGGGTCAGACTGATTTGCATATAGCCATGTCTGAACTGGGGTGGCGGAGTGAGCTAAAGAATGATGATGGATTAAACCCAGATCAGTTGACTGGGGGTGAGTGCTTGCAATGTTCAACACTCCGTCCATCATCCCCTTTGGTTTTGCTTTGTTCGCCCTAAGTTGGCAGGGTACGCCTAGACGTGGGTCCCTTGCTCACTTTGCCACTGGATTCAAGATAGCCTGGCTGATGAGGGCTGTGAGCCCGAAACCGGTCCCAGGATGCTTGTTTCCGGTCCAGGGAAGACATGGCTTGGCAGTTCGGGCTGGACTGTTCCCATGAGGCACAGGGTCAGACTGATTTGCATATAGCCATGTCTGAACTGGGGTGGCGGAGTGAGCTAAAGAATGATGATGGATTAAACCCAGATCAGTTGACTGGGGGTGAGTGCTTGCAATGTTCAACACTCCGTCCATCATCCCCTTTGGTTTTGCTTTGTTCGCCCTAAGTTGGCAGGGTACGCCTAGACGTGGGTCCCTTGCTCACTTTGCCACTGGATTCAAGATAGCCTGGCTGATGAGGGCTGTGAGCCCGAAACCGGTCCCAGGATGCTTGTTTCCGGTCCAGGGAAGACATGGCTTGGCAGTTCGGGCTGGACTGTTCCCATGAGGCACAGGGTCAGACTGATTTGCATATAGCCATGTCTGAACTGGGGTGGCGGAGTGAGCTAAAGAATGATGATGGATTAAACCCAGATCAGTTGACTGGGGGTGAGTGCTTGCAATGTTCAACACTCCGTCCATCATCCCCTTTGGTTTTGCTTTGTTCGCCCTAAGTTGGCAGGGTACGCCTAGACGTGGGTCCCTTGCTCACTTTGCCACTGGATTCAAGATAGCCTGGCTGATGAGGGCTGTGAGCCCGAAACCGGTCCCAGGATGCTTGTTTCCGGTCCAGGGAAGACATGGCTTGGCAGTTCGGGCTGGACTGTTCCCATGAGGCACAGGGTCAGACTGATTTGCATATAGCCATGTCTGAACTGGGGTGGCGGAGTGAGCTAAAGAATGATGATGGATTAAACCCAGATCAGTTGACTGGGGGTGAGTGCTTGCAATGTTCAACACTCCGTCCATCATCCCCTTTGGTTTTGCTTTGTTCGCCCTAAGTTGGCAGGGTATGCCTAGACGTGGGTCCCTTGCTCACTTTGCCACTGGATTCAAGATAGCCTGGCTGATGAGGGCTGTGAGCCCGAAACCGGTCCCAGGATGCTTGTTTCCGGTCCAGGGAAGACATGGCTTGGCAGTTCGGGCTGGACTGTTCCCATGAGGCACAGGGTCAGACTGATTTGCATATAGCCATGTCTGAACTGGGGTGGCGGAGTGAGCTAAAGAATGATGATGGATTAAACCCAGATCAGTTGACTGGGGGTGAGTGCTTGCAATGTTCAACACTCCGTCCATCATCCCCTTTGGTTTTGCTTTGTTCGCCCTAAGTTGGCAGGGTATGCCTAGACGTGGGTCCCTTGCTCACTTTGCCACTGGATTCAAGATAGCCTGGCTGATGAGGGCTGTGAGCCCGAAACCGGTCCCAGGATGCTTGTTTCCGGTCCAGGGAAGACATGGCTTGGCAGTTCGGGCTGGACTGTTCCCATGAGGCACAGGGTCAGACTGATTTGCATATAGCCATGTCTGAACTGGGGTGGCGGAGTGAGCTAAAGAATGATGATGGATTAAACCCAGATCAGTTGACTGGGGGTGAGTGCTTGCAATGTTCAACACTCCGTCCATCATCCCCTTTGGTTTTGCTTTGTTCGCCCTAAGTTGGCAGGGTATGCCCAGACGTGGGTCCCTTGCTCACTTTGCCACTGGATTCAAGATAGCCTGGCTGATGAGGGCTGTGAGCCCGAAACCGGTCCCAGGATGCTTGTTTCCGGTCCAGGGAAGACATGGCTTGGCAGTTCGGGCTGGACTGTTCCCATGAGGCACAGGGTCAGACTGATTTGCATATAGCCATGTCTGAACTGGGGTGGCGGAGTGAGCTAAAGAATGATGATGGATTAAACCCAGATCAGTTGACTGGGGGTGAGTGCTTGCAATGTTCAACACTCCGTCCATCATCCCCTTTGGTTTTGCTTTGTTCGCCCTAAGTTGGCAGGGTACGCCCAGACGTGGGTCCCTTGCTCACTTTGCCACTGGATTCAAGATAGCCTGGCTGATGAGGGCTGTGAGCCCGAAACCGGTCCCAGGATGCTTGTTTCCGGTCCAGGGAAGACATGGCTTGGCAGTTCGGGCTGGACTGTTCCCATGAGGCACAGGGTCAGACTGATTTGCATATAGCCATGTCTGAACTGGGGTGGCGGAGTGAGCTAAAGAATGATGATGGATTAAACCCAGATCAGTTGACTGGGGGTGAGTGCTTGCAATGTTCAACACTCCGTCCATCATCCCCTTTGGTTTTGCTTTGTTCGCCCTAAGTTGGCAGGGTATGCCTAGACGTGGGTCCCTTGCTCACTTTGCCACTGGATTCAAGATAGCCTGGCTGATGAGGGCTGTGAGCCCGAAACCGGTCCCAGGATGCTTGTTTCCGGTCCAGGGAAGACATGGCTTGGCAGTTCGGGCTGGACTGTTCCCATGAGGCACAGGGTCAGACTGATTTGCATATAGCCATGTCTGAACTGGGGTGGCGGAGTGAGCTAAAGAATGATGATGGATTAAACCCAGATCAGTTGACTGGGGGTGAGTGCTTGCAATGTTCAACACTCCGTCCATCATCCCCTTTGGTTTTGCTTTGTTCGCCCTAAGTTGGCAGGGTACGCCTAGACGTGGGTCCCTTGCTCACTTTGCCACTGGATTCAAGATAGCCTGGCTGATGAGGGCTGTGAGCCCGAAACCGGTCCCAGGATGCTTGTTTCCGGTCCAGGGAAGACATGGCTTGGCAGTTCGGGCTGGACTGTTCCCATGAGGCACAGGGTCAGACTGATTTGCATATAGCCATGTCTGAACTGGGGTGGCGGAGTGAGCTAAAGAATGATGATGGATTAAACCCAGATCAGTTGACTGGGGGTGAGTGCTTGCAATGTTCAACACTCCGTCCATCATCCCCTTTGGTTTTGCTTTGTTCGCCCTAAGTTGGCAGGGTATGCCTAGACGTGGGTCCCTTGCTCACTTTGCCACTGGATTCAAGATAGCCTGGCTGATGAGGGCTGTGAGCCCGAAACCGGTCCCAGGATGCTTGTTTCCGGTCCAGGGAAGACATGGCTTGGCAGTTCGGGCTGGACTGTTCCCATGAGGCACAGGGTCAGACTGATTTGCATATAGCCATGTCTGAACTGGGGTGGCGGAGTGAGCTAAAGAATGATGATGGATTAAACCCAGATCAGTTGACTGGGGGTGAGTGCTTGCAATGTTCAACACTCCGTCCATCATCCCCTTTGGTTTTGCTTTGTTCGCCCTAAGTTGGCAGGGTATGCCTAGACGTGGGTCCCTTGCTCACTTTGCCACTGGATTCAAGATAGCCTGGCTGATGAGGGCTGTGAGCCCGAAACCGGTCCCAGGATGCTTGTTTCCGGTCCAGGGAAGACATGGCTTGGCAGTTCGGGCTGGACTGTTCCCATGAGGCACAGGGTCAGACTGATTTGCATATAGCCATGTCTGAACTGGGGTGGCGGAGTGAGCTAAAGAATGATGATGGATTAAACCCAGATCAGTTGACTGGGGGTGAGTGCTTGCAATGTTCAACACTCCGTCCATCATCCCCTTTGGTTTTGCTTTGTTCGCCCTAAGTTGGCAGGGTATGCCTAGACGTGGGTCCCTTGCTCACTTTGCCACTGGATTCAAGATAGCCTGGCTGATGAGGGCTGTGAGCCCGAAACCGGTCCCAGGATGCTTGTTTCCGGTCCAGGGAAGACATGGCTTGGCAGTTCGGGCTGGACTGTTCCCATGAGGCACAGGGTCAGACTGATTTGCATATAGCCATGTCTGAACTGGGGTGGCGGAGTGAGCTAAAGAATGATGATGGATTAAACCCAGATCAGTTGACTGGGGGTGAGTGCTTGCAATGTTCAACACTCCGTCCATCATCCCCTTTGGTTTTGCTTTGTTCGCCCTAAGTTGGCAGGGTATGCCTAGACGTGGGTCCCTTGCTCACTTTGCCACTGGATTCAAGATAGCCTGGCTGATGAGGGCTGTGAGCCCGAAACCGGTCCCAGGATGCTTGTTTCCGGTCCAGGGAAGACATGGCTTGGCAGTTCGGGCTGGACTGTTCCCATGAGGCACAGGGTCAGACTGATTTGCATATAGCCATGTCTGAACTGGGGTGGCGGAGTGAGCTAAAGAATGATGATGGATTAAACCCAGATCAGTTGACTGGGGGTGAGTGCTTGCAATGTTCAACACTCCGTCCATCATCCCCTTTGGTTTTGCTTTGTTCGCCCTAAGTTGGCAGGGTACGCCTAGACGTGGGTCCCTTGCTCACTTTGCCACTGGATTCAAGATAGCCTGGCTGATGAGGGCTGTGAGCCCGAAACCGGTCCCAGGATGCTTGTTTCCGGTCCAGGGAAGACATGGCTTGGCAGTTCGGGCTGGACTGTTCCCATGAGGCACAGGGTCAGACTGATTTGCATATAGCCATGTCTGAACTGGGGTGGCGGAGTGAGCTAAAGAATGATGATGGATTAAACCCAGATCAGTTGACTGGGGGTGAGTGCTTGCAATGTTCAACACTCCGTCCATCATCCCCTTTGGTTTTGCTTTGTTCGCCCTAAGTTGGCAGGGTACGCCTAGACGTGGGTCCCTTGCTCACTTTGCCACTGGATTCAAGATAGCCTGGCTGATGAGGGCTGTGAGCCCGAAACCGGTCCCAGGATGCTTGTTTCCGGTCCAGGGAAGACATGGCTTGGCAGTTCGGGCTGGACTGTTCCCATGAGGCACAGGGTCAGACTGATTTGCATATAGCCATGTCTGAACTGGGGTGGCGGAGTGAGCTAAAGAATGATGATGGATTAAACCCAGATCAGTTGACTGGGGGTGAGTGCTTGCAATGTTCAACACTCCGTCCATCATCCCCTTTGGTTTTGCTTTGTTCGCCCTAAGTTGGCAGGGTATGCCTAGACGTGGGTCCCTTGCTCACTTTGCCACTGGATTCAAGATAGCCTGGCTGATGAGGGCTGTGAGCCCGAAACCGGTCCCAGGATGCTTGTTTCCGGTCCAGGGAAGACATGGCTTGGCAGTTCGGGCTGGACTGTTCCCATGAGGCACAGGGTCAGACTGATTTGCATATAGCCATGTCTGAACTGGGGTGGCGGAGTGAGCTAAAGAATGATGATGGATTAAACCCAGATCAGTTGACTGGGGGTGAGTGCTTGCAATGTTCAACACTCCGTCCATCATCCCCTTTGGTTTTGCTTTGTTCGCCCTAAGTTGGCAGGGTATGCCTAGACGTGGGTCCCTTGCTCACTTTGCCACTGGATTCAAGATAGCCTGGCTGATGAGGGCTGTGAGCCCGAAACCGGTCCCAGGATGCTTGTTTCCGGTCCAGGGAAGACATGGCTTGGCAGTTCGGGCTGGACTGTTCCCATGAGGCACAGGGTCAGACTGATTTGCATATAGCCATGTCTGAACTGGGGTGGCGGAGTGAGCTAAAGAATGATGATGGATTAAACCCAGATCAGTTGACTGGGGGTGAGTGCTTGCAATGTTCAACACTCCGTCCATCATCCCCTTTGGTTTTGCTTTGTTCGCCCTAAGTTGGCAGGGTATGCCTAGACGTGGGTCCCTTGCTCACTTTGCCACTGGATTCAAGATAGCCTGGCTGATGAGGGCTGTGAGCCCGAAACCGGTCCCAGGATGCTTGTTTCCGGTCCAGGGAAGACATGGCTTGGCAGTTCGGGCTGGACTGTTCCCATGAGGCACAGGGTCAGACTGATTTGCATATAGCCATGTCTGAACTGGGGTGGCGGAGTGAGCTAAAGAATGATGATGGATTAAACCCAGATCAGTTGACTGGGGGTGAGTGCTTGCAATGTTCAACACTCCGTCCATCATCCCCTTTGGTTTTGCTTTGTTCGCCCTAAGTTGGCAGGGTATGCCTAGACGTGGGTCCCTTGCTCACTTTGCCACTGGATTCAAGATAGCCTGGCTGATGAGGGCTGTGAGCCCGAAACCGGTCCCAGGATGCTTGTTTCCGGTCCAGGGAAGACATGGCTTGGCAGTTCGGGCTGGACTGTTCCCATGAGGCACAGGGTCAGACTGATTTGCATATAGCCATGTCTGAACTGGGGTGGCGGAGTGAGCTAAAGAATGATGATGGATTAAACCCAGATCAGTTGACTGGGGGTGAGTGCTTGCAATGTTCAACACTCCGTCCATCATCCCCTTTGGTTTTGCTTTGTTCGCCCTAAGTTGGCAGGGTATGCCTAGACGTGGGTCCCTTGCTCACTTTGCCACTGGATTCAAGATAGCCTGGCTGATGAGGGCTGTGAGCCCGAAACCGGTCCCAGGATGCTTGTTTCCGGTCCAGGGAAGACATGGCTTGGCAGTTCGGGCTGGACTGTTCCCATGAGGCACAGGGTCAGACTGATTTGCATATAGCCATGTCTGAACTGGGGTGGCGGAGTGAGCTAAAGAATGATGATGGATTAAACCCAGATCAGTTGACTGGGGGTGAGTGCTTGCAATGTTCAACACTCCGTCCATCATCCCCTTTGGTTTTGCTTTGTTCGCCCTAAGTTGGCAGGGTATGCCTAGACGTGGGTCCCTTGCTCACTTTGCCACTGGATTCAAGATAGCCTGGCTGATGAGGGCTGTGAGCCCGAAACCGGTCCCAGGATGCTTGTTTCCGGTCCAGGGAAGACATGGCTTGGCAGTTCGGGCTGGACTGTTCCCATGAGGCACAGGGTCAGACTGATTTGCATATAGCCATGTCTGAACTGGGGTGGCGGAGTGAGCTAAAGAATGATGATGGATTAAACCCAGATCAGTTGACTGGGGGTGAGTGCTTGCAATGTTCAACACTCCGTCCATCATCCCCTTTGGTTTTGCTTTGTTCGCCCTAAGTTGGCAGGGTATGCCTAGACGTGGGTCCCTTGCTCACTTTGCCACTGGATTCAAGATAGCCTGGCTGATGAGGGCTGTGAGCCCGAAACCGGTCCCAGGATGCTTGTTTCCGGTCCAGGGAAGACATGGCTTGGCAGTTCGGGCTGGACTGTTCCCATGAGGCACAGGGTCAGACTGATTTGCATATAGCCATGTCTGAACTGGGGTGGCGGAGTGAGCTAAAGAATGATGATGGATTAAACCCAGATCAGTTGACTGGGGGTGAGTGCTTGCAATGTTCAACACTCCGTCCATCATCCCCTTTGGTTTTGCTTTGTTCGCCCTAAGTTGGCAGGGTACGCCTAGACGTGGGTCCCTTGCTCACTTTGCCACTGGATTCAAGATAGCCTGGCTGATGAGGGCTGTGAGCCCGAAACCGGTCCCAGGATGCTTGTTTCCGGTCCAGGGAAGACATGGCTTGGCAGTTCGGGCTGGACTGTTCCCATGAGGCACAGGGTCAGACTGATTTGCATATAGCCATGTCTGAACTGGGGTGGCGGAGTGAGCTAAAGAATGATGATGGATTAAACCCAGATCAGTTGACTGGGGGTGAGTGCTTGCAATGTTCAACACTCCGTCCATCATCCCCTTTGGTTTTGCTTTGTTCGCCCTAAGTTGGCAGGGTACGCCTAGACGTGGGTCCCTTGCTCACTTTGCCACTGGATTCAAGATAGCCTGGCTGATGAGGGCTGTGAGCCCGAAACCGGTCCCAGGATGCTTGTTTCCGGTCCAGGGAAGACATGGCTTGGCAGTTCGGGCTGGACTGTTCCCATGAGGCACAGGGTCAGACTGATTTGCATATAGCCATGTCTGAACTGGGGTGGCGGAGTGAGCTAAAGAATGATGATGGATTAAACCCAGATCAGTTGACTGGGGGTGAGTGCTTGCAATGTTCAACACTCCGTCCATCATCCCCTTTGGTTTTGCTTTGTTCGCCCTAAGTTGGCAGGGTATGCCTAGACGTGGGTCCCTTGCTCACTTTGCCACTGGATTCAAGATAGCCTGGCTGATGAGGGCTGTGAGCCCGAAACCGGTCCCAGGATGCTTGTTTCCGGTCCAGGGAAGACATGGCTTGGCAGTTCGGGCTGGACTGTTCCCATGAGGCACAGGGTCAGACTGATTTGCATATAGCCATGTCTGAACTGGGGTGGCGGAGTGAGCTAAAGAATGATGATGGATTAAACCCAGATCAGTTGACTGGGGGTGAGTGCTTGCAATGTTCAACACTCCGTCCATCATCCCCTTTGGTTTTGCTTTGTTCGCCCTAAGTTGGCAGGGTATGCCTAGACGTGGGTCCCTTGCTCACTTTGCCACTGGATTCAAGATAGCCTGGCTGATGAGGGCTGTGAGCCCGAAACCGGTCCCAGGATGCTTGTTTCCGGTCCAGGGAAGACATGGCTTGGCAGTTCGGGCTGGACTGTTCCCATGAGGCACAGGGTCAGACTGATTTGCATATAGCCATGTCTGAACTGGGGTGGCGGAGTGAGCTAAAGAATGATGATGGATTAAACCCAGATCAGTTGACTGGGGGTGAGTGCTTGCAATGTTCAACACTCCGTCCATCATCCCCTTTGGTTTTGCTTTGTTCGCCCTAAGTTGGCAGGGTATGCCTAGACGTGGGTCCCTTGCTCACTTTGCCACTGGATTCAAGATAGCCTGGCTGATGAGGGCTGTGAGCCCGAAACCGGTCCCAGGATGCTTGTTTCCGGTCCAGGGAAGACATGGCTTGGCAGTTCGGGCTGGACTGTTCCCATGAGGCACAGGGTCAGACTGATTTGCATATAGCCATGTCTGAACTGGGGTGGCGGAGTGAGCTAAAGAATGATGATGGATTAAACCCAGATCAGTTGACTGGGGGTGAGTGCTTGCAATGTTCAACACTCCGTCCATCATCCCCTTTGGTTTTGCTTTGTTCGCCCTAAGTTGGCAGGGTACGCCTAGACGTGGGTCCCTTGCTCACTTTGCCACTGGATTCAAGATAGCCTGGCTGATGAGGGCTGTGAGCCCGAAACCGGTCCCAGGATGCTTGTTTCCGGTCCAGGGAAGACATGGCTTGGCAGTTCGGGCTGGACTGTTCCCATGAGGCACAGGGTCAGACTGATTTGCATATAGCCATGTCTGAACTGGGGTGGCGGAGTGAGCTAAAGAATGATGATGGATTAAACCCAGATCAGTTGACTGGGGGTGAGTGCTTGCAATGTTCAACACTCCGTCCATCATCCCCTTTGGTTTTGCTTTGTTCGCCCTAAGTTGGCAGGGTACGCCTAGACGTGGGTCCCTTGCTCACTTTGCCACTGGATTCAAGATAGCCTGGCTGATGAGGGCTGTGAGCCCGAAACCGGTCCCAGGATGCTTGTTTCCGGTCCAGGGAAGACATGGCTTGGCAGTTCGGGCTGGACTGTTCCCATGAGGCACAGGGTCAGACTGATTTGCATATAGCCATGTCTGAACTGGGGTGGCGGAGTGAGCTAAAGAATGATGATGGATTAAACCCAGATCAGTTGACTGGGGGTGAGTGCTTGCAATGTTCAACACTCCGTCCATCATCCCCTTTGGTTTTGCTTTGTTCGCCCTAAGTTGGCAGGGTACGCCTAGACGTGGGTCCCTTGCTCACTTTGCCACTGGATTCAAGATAGCCTGGCTGATGAGGGCTGTGAGCCCGAAACCGGTCCCAGGATGCTTGTTTCCGGTCCAGGGAAGACATGGCTTGGCAGTTCGGGCTGGACTGTTCCCATGAGGCACAGGGTCAGACTGATTTGCATATAGCCATGTCTGAACTGGGGTGGCGGAGTGAGCTAAAGAATGATGATGGATTAAACCCAGATCAGTTGACTGGGGGTGAGTGCTTGCAATGTTCAACACTCCGTCCATCATCCCCTTTGGTTTTGCTTTGTTCGCCCTAAGTTGGCAGGGTACGCCTAGACGTGGGTCCCTTGCTCACTTTGCCACTGGATTCAAGATAGCCTGGCTGATGAGGGCTGTGAGCCCGAAACCGGTCCCAGGATGCTTGTTTCCGGTCCAGGGAAGACATGGCTTGGCAGTTCGGGCTGGACTGTTCCCATGAGGCACAGGGTCAGACTGATTTGCATATAGCCATGTCTGAACTGGGGTGGCGGAGTGAGCTAAAGAATGATGATGGATTAAACCCAGATCAGTTGACTGGGGGTGAGTGCTTGCAATGTTCAACACTCCGTCCATCATCCCCTTTGGTTTTGCTTTGTTCGCCCTAAGTTGGCAGGGTATGCCTAGACGTGGGTCCCTTGCTCACTTTGCCACTGGATTCAAGATAGCCTGGCTGATGAGGGCTGTGAGCCCGAAACCGGTCCCAGGATGCTTGTTTCCGGTCCAGGGAAGACATGGCTTGGCAGTTCGGGCTGGACTGTTCCCATGAGGCACAGGGTCAGACTGATTTGCATATAGCCATGTCTGAACTGGGGTGGCGGAGTGAGCTAAAGAATGATGATGGATTAAACCCAGATCAGTTGACTGGGGGTGAGTGCTTGCAATGTTCAACACTCCGTCCATCATCCCCTTTGGTTTTGCTTTGTTCGCCCTAAGTTGGCAGGGTATGCCTAGACGTGGGTCCCTTGCTCACTTTGCCACTGGATTCAAGATAGCCTGGCTGATGAGGGCTGTGAGCCCGAAACCGGTCCCAGGATGCTTGTTTCCGGTCCAGGGAAGACATGGCTTGGCAGTTCGGGCTGGACTGTTCCCATGAGGCACAGGGTCAGACTGATTTGCATATAGCCATGTCTGAACTGGGGTGGCGGAGTGAGCTAAAGAATGATGATGGATTAAACCCAGATCAGTTGACTGGGGGTGAGTGCTTGCAATGTTCAACACTCCGTCCATCATCCCCTTTGGTTTTGCTTTGTTCGCCCTAAGTTGGCAGGGTATGCCTAGACGTGGGTCCCTTGCTCACTTTGCCACTGGATTCAAGATAGCCTGGCTGATGAGGGCTGTGAGCCCGAAACCGGTCCCAGGATGCTTGTTTCCGGTCCAGGGAAGACATGGCTTGGCAGTTCGGGCTGGACTGTTCCCATGAGGCACAGGGTCAGACTGATTTGCATATAGCCATGTCTGAACTGGGGTGGCGGAGTGAGCTAAAGAATGATGATGGATTAAACCCAGATCAGTTGACTGGGGGTGAGTGCTTGCAATGTTCAACACTCCGTCCATCATCCCCTTTGGTTTTGCTTTGTTCGCCCTAAGTTGGCAGGGTATGCCTAGACGTGGGTCCCTTGCTCACTTTGCCACTGGATTCAAGATAGCCTGGCTGATGAGGGCTGTGAGCCCGAAACCGGTCCCAGGATGCTTGTTTCCGGTCCAGGGAAGACATGGCTTGGCAGTTCGGGCTGGACTGTTCCCATGAGGCACAGGGTCAGACTGATTTGCATATAGCCATGTCTGAACTGGGGTGGCGGAGTGAGCTAAAGAATGATGATGGATTAAACCCAGATCAGTTGACTGGGGGTGAGTGCTTGCAATGTTCAACACTCCGTCCATCATCCCCTTTGGTTTTGCTTTGTTCGCCCTAAGTTGGCAGGGTACGCCTAGACGTGGGTCCCTTGCTCACTTTGCCACTGGATTCAAGATAGCCTGGCTGATGAGGGCTGTGAGCCCGAAACCGGTCCCAGGATGCTTGTTTCCGGTCCAGGGAAGACATGGCTTGGCAGTTCGGGCTGGACTGTTCCCATGAGGCACAGGGTCAGACTGATTTGCATATAGCCATGTCTGAACTGGGGTGGCGGAGTGAGCTAAAGAATGATGATGGATTAAACCCAGATCAGTTGACTGGGGGTGAGTGCTTGCAATGTTCAACACTCCGTCCATCATCCCCTTTGGTTTTGCTTTGTTCGCCCTAAGTTGGCAGGGTACGCCTAGACGTGGGTCCCTTGCTCACTTTGCCACTGGATTCAAGATAGCCTGGCTGATGAGGGCTGTGAGCCCGAAACCGGTCCCAGGATGCTTGTTTCCGGTCCAGGGAAGACATGGCTTGGCAGTTCGGGCTGGACTGTTCCCATGAGGCACAGGGTCAGACTGATTTGCATATAGCCATGTCTGAACTGGGGTGGCGGAGTGAGCTAAAGAATGATGATGGATTAAACCCAGATCAGTTGACTGGGGGTGAGTGCTTGCAATGTTCAACACTCCGTCCATCATCCCCTTTGGTTTTGCTTTGTTCGCCCTAAGTTGGCAGGGTATGCCTAGACGTGGGTCCCTTGCTCACTTTGCCACTGGATTCAAGATAGCCTGGCTGATGAGGGCTGTGAGCCCGAAACCGGTCCCAGGATGCTTGTTTCCGGTCCAGGGAAGACATGGCTTGGCAGTTCGGGCTGGACTGTTCCCATGAGGCACAGGGTCAGACTGATTTGCATATAGCCATGTCTGAACTGGGGTGGCGGAGTGAGCTAAAGAATGATGATGGATTAAACCCAGATCAGTTGACTGGGGGTGAGTGCTTGCAATGTTCAACACTCCGTCCATCATCCCCTTTGGTTTTGCTTTGTTCGCCCTAAGTTGGCAGGGTACGCCTAGACGTGGGTCCCTTGCTCACTTTGCCACTGGATTCAAGATAGCCTGGCTGATGAGGGCTGTGAGCCCGAAACCGGTCCCAGGATGCTTGTTTCCGGTCCAGGGAAGACATGGCTTGGCAGTTCGGGCTGGACTGTTCCCATGAGGCACAGGGTCAGACTGATTTGCATATAGCCATGTCTGAACTGGGGTGGCGGAGTGAGCTAAAGAATGATGATGGATTAAACCCAGATCAGTTGACTGGGGGTGAGTGCTTGCAATGTTCAACACTCCGTCCATCATCCCCTTTGGTTTTGCTTTGTTCGCCCTAAGTTGGCAGGGTACGCCTAGACGTGGGTCCCTTGCTCACTTTGCCACTGGATTCAAGATAGCCTGGCTGATGAGGGCTGTGAGCCCGAAACCGGTCCCAGGATGCTTGTTTCCGGTCCAGGGAAGACATGGCTTGGCAGTTCGGGCTGGACTGTTCCCATGAGGCACAGGGTCAGACTGATTTGCATATAGCCATGTCTGAACTCTGGTGGTGGAGTGAGCTAAAGAATGATGATGGATTAAACCCAGATCAGTTGACTGGGGGTGAGTGCTTGCAATGTTCAACACTCCGTCCATCATCCCCTTTGGTTTTGCTTTGTTCGCCCTAAGTTGGCAGGGTATGCCTAGATGTGGGTCCCTTGCTCACTTTGCCACTGGATTCAAGATAGCCTGGCTGATGAGGGCTGTGAGCCCGAAACCGGTCCCAGGATGCTTGTTTCCGGTCCAGGGAAGACATGGCTTGGCAGTTCGGGCTGGACTGTTCCCATGAGGCACAGGGTCAGACTGATTTGCATATAGCCATGTCTGAACTGGGGTGGCGGAGTGAGCTAAAGAATGATGATGGATTAAACCCAGATCAGTTGACTGGGGGTGAGTGCTTGCAATGTTCAACACTCCGTCCATCATCCCCTTTGGTTTTGCTTTGTTCGCCCTAAGTTGGCAGGGTATGCCTAGACGTGGGTCCCTTGCTCACTTTGCCACTGGATTCAAGATAGCCTGGCTGATGAGGGCTGTGAGCCCGAAACCGGTCCCAGGATGCTTGTTTCCGGTCCAGGGAAGACATGGCTTGGCAGTTCAGGCTGGACTGTTCCCATGAGGCACAGGGTCAGACTGATTTGCATATAGCCATGTCTGAACTGGGGTGGCGGAGTGAGCTAAAGAATGATGATGGATTAAACCCAGATCAGTTGACTGGGGGTGAGTGCTTGCAATGTTCAACACTCCGTCCATCATCCCCTTTGGTTTTGCTTTGTTCGCCCTAAGTTGGCAGGGTACGCCTAGACGTGGGTCCCTTGCTCACTTTGCCACTGGATTCAAGATAGCCAGGCTGATGAGGGCTGTGAGCCCGAAACCGGTCCCAGGATGCTTGTTGCCGGTCCAGGGAAGACATGGCTTGGCAGTTCAGGCTGGACTGTTCCCATGAGGCACAGGGTCAGACTGATTTGCATATAGCCATGTCTGAACTGGGGTGGCGGAGTGAGCTAAAGAATGATGATGGATTAAACCCAGATCAGTTGACTGGGGGTGAGTGCTTGCAATGTTCAACACTCCGTCCATCATCCCCTTTGGTTTTGCTTTGTTCGCCCTAAGTTGGCAGGGTACGCCTAGACGTGGGTCCCTTGCTCACTTTGCCACTGGATTCAAGATAGCCTGGCTGATGAGGGCTGTGAGCCCGAAACCGGTCCCAGGATGCTTGTTGCCGGTCCAGGGAAGACATGGCTTGGCAGTTCGGGCTGGACTGTTCCCATGAGGCACAGGGTCAGACTGATTTGCATATAGCCATGTCTGAACTGGGGTGGCGGAGTGAGCTAAAGAATGATGATGGATTAAACCCAGATCAGTTGACTGGGGGTGAGTGCTTGCAATGTTCAACACTCCGTCCATCATCCCCTTTGGTTTTGCTTTGTTCGCCCTAAGTTGGCAGGGTACGCCTAGACGTGGGTCCCTTGCTCACTTTGCCACTGGATTCAAGATAGCCTGGCTGATGAGGGCTGTGAGCCCGAAACCGGTCCCAGGATGCTTGTTTCCGGTCCAGGGAAGACATGGCTTGGCAGTTCGGGCTGGACTGTTCCCATGAGGCACAGGGTCAGACTGATTTGCATATAGCCATGTCTGAACTGGGGTGGCGGAGTGAGCTAAAGAATGATGATGGATTAAACCCAGATCAGTTGACTGGGGGTGAGTGCTTGCAATGTTCAACACTCCGTCCATCATCCCCTTTGGTTTTGCTTTGTTCGCCCTAAGTTGGCAGGGTACGCCTAGACGTGGGTCCCTTGCTCACTTTGCCACTGGATTCAAGATAGCCTGGCTGATGAGGGCTGTGAGCCCGAAACCGGTCCCAGGATGCTTGTTTCCGGTCCAGGGAAGACATGGCTTGGCAGTTCGGGCTGGACTGTTCCCATGAGGCACAGGGTCAGACTGATTTGCATATAGCCATGTCTGAACTGGGGTGGCGGAGTGAGCTAAAGAATGATGATGGATTAAACCCAGATCAGTTGACTGGGGGTGAGTGCTTGCAATGTTCAACACTCCGTCCATCATCCCCTTTGGTTTTGCTTTGTTCGCCCTAAGTTGGCAGGGTATGCCTAGACGTGGGTCCCTTGCTCACTTTGCCACTGGATTCAAGATAGCCTGGCTGATGAGGGCTGTGAGCCCGAAACCGGTCCCAGGATGCTTGTTTCCGGTCCAGGGAAGACATGGCTTGGCAGTTCGGGCTGGACTGTTCCCATGAGGCACAGGGTCAGACTGATTTGCATATAGCCATGTCTGAACTGGGGTGGCGGAGTGAGCTAAAGAATGATGATGGATTAAACCCAGATCAGTTGACTGGGGGTGAGTGCTTGCAATGTTCAACACTCCGTCCATCATCCCCTTTGGTTTTGCTTTGTTCGCCCTAAGTTGGCAGGGTATGCCTAGACGTGGGTCCCTTGCTCACTTTGCCACTGGATTCAAGATAGCCTGGCTGATGAGGGCTGTGAGCCCGAAACCGGTCCCAGGATGCTTGTTTCCGGTCCAGGGAAGACATGGCTTGGCAGTTCAGGCTGGACTGTTCCCATGAGGCACAGGGTCAGACTGATTTGCATATAGCCATGTCTGAACTGGGGTGGCGGAGTGAGCTAAAGAATGATGATGGATTAAACCCAGATCAGTTGACTGGGGGTGAGTGCTTGCAATGTTCAACACTCCGTCCATCATCCCCTTTGGTTTTGCTTTGTTCGCCCTAAGTTGGCAGGGTACGCCTAGACGTGGGTCCCTTGCTCACTTTGCCACTGGATTCAAGATAGCCTGGCTGATGAGGGCTGTGAGCCCGAAACCGGTCCCAGGATGCTTGTTGCCGGTCCAGGGAAGACATGGCTTGGCAGTTCAGGCTGGACTGTTCCCATGAGGCACAGGGTCAGACTGATTTGCATATAGCCATGTCTGAACTCGGGTGGTGGAGTGTGCTAAAGAATGATGATGGATTAAACCCAGATCAGTTGACTGGGGGTGAGTGCTTGCAATGTTCAACACTCCGTCCATCATCCCCTTTGGTTTTGCTTTGTTCGCCCTAAGTTGGCAGGGTATGCCTAGACGTGGGTCCCTTGCTCACTTTGCCACTGGATTCAAGATAGCCTGGCTGATGAGGGCTGTGAGCCCGAAACCGGTCCCAGGATGCTTGTTTCCGGTCCAGGGAAGACATGGCTTGGCAGTTCGGGCTGGACTGTTCCCATGAGGCACAGGGTCAGACTGATTTGCATATAGCCATGTCTGAACTGGGGTGGCGGAGTGAGCTAAAGAATGATGATGGATTAAACCCAGATCAGTTGACTGGGGGTGAGTGCTTGCAATGTTCAACACTCCGTCCATCATCCCCTTTGGTTTTGCTTTGTTCGCCCTAAGTTGGCAGGGTATGCCTAGACGTGGGTCCCTTGCTCACTTTGCCACTGGATTCAAGATAGCCTGGCTGATGAGGGCTGTGAGCCCGAAACCGGTCCCAGGATGCTTGTTTCCGGTCCAGGGAAGACATGGCTTGGCAGTTCGGGCTGGACTGTTCCCATGAGGCACAGGGTCAGACTGATTTGCATATAGCCATGTCTGAACTGGGGTGGCGGAGTGAGCTAAAGAATGATGATGGATTAAACCCAGATCAGTTGACTGGGGGTGAGTGCTTGCAATGTTCAACACTCCGTCCATCATCCCCTTTGGTTTTGCTTTGTTCGCCCTAAGTTGGCAGGGTACGCCTAGACGTGGGTCCCTTGCTCACTTTGCCACTGGATTCAAGATAGCCTGGCTGATGAGGGCTGTGAGCCCGAAACCGGTCCCAGGATGCTTGTTTCCGGTCCAGGGAAGACATGGCTTGGCAGTTCGGGCTGGACTGTTCCCATGAGGCACAGGGTCAGACTGATTTGCATATAGCCATGTCTGAACTGGGGTGGCGGAGTGAGCTAAAGAATGATGATGGATTAAACCCAGATCAGTTGACTGGGGGTGAGTGCTTGCAATGTTCAACACTCCGTCCATCATCCCCTTTGGTTTTGCTTTGTTCGCCCTAAGTTGGCAGGGTACGCCTAGACGTGGGTCCCTTGCTCACTTTGCCACTGGATTCAAGATAGCCTGGCTGATGAGGGCTGTGAGCCCGAAACCGGTCCCAGGATGCTTGTTTCCGGTCCAGGGAAGACATGGCTTGGCAGTTCGGGCTGGACTGTTCCCATGAGGCACAGGGTCAGACTGATTTGCATATAGCCATGTCTGAACTGGGGTGGCGGAGTGAGCTAAAGAATGATGATGGATTAAACCCAGATCAGTTGACTGGGGGTGAGTGCTTGCAATGTTCAACACTCCGTCCATCATCCCCTTTGGTTTTGCTTTGTTCGCCCTAAGTTGGCAGGGTATGCCTAGACGTGGGTCCCTTGCTCACTTTGCCACTGGATTCAAGATAGCCTGGCTGATGAGGGCTGTGAGCCCGAAACCGGTCCCAGGATGCTTGTTTCCGGTCCAGGGAAGACATGGCTTGGCAGTTCGGGCTGGACTGTTCCCATGAGGCACAGGGTCAGACTGATTTGCATATAGCCATGTCTGAACTGGGGTGGCGGAGTGAGCTAAAGAATGATGATGGATTAAACCCAGATCAGTTGACTGGGGGTGAGTGCTTGCAATGTTCAACACTCCGTCCATCATCCCCTTTGGTTTTGCTTTGTTCGCCCTAAGTTGGCAGGGTACGCCTAGACGTGGGTCCCTTGCTCACTTTGCCACTGGATTCAAGATAGCCTGGCTGATGAGGGCTGTGAGCCCGAAACCGGTCCCAGGATGCTTGTTTCCGGTCCAGGGAAGACATGGCTTGGCAGTTCGGGCTGGACTGTTCCCATGAGGCACAGGGTCAGACTGATTTGCATATAGCCATGTCTGAACTGGGGTGGCGGAGTGAGCTAAAGAATGATGATGGATTAAACCCAGATCAGTTGACTGGGGGTGAGTGCTTGCAATGTTCAACACTCCGTCCATCATCCCCTTTGGTTTTGCTTTGTTCGCCCTAAGTTGGCAGGGTATGCCTAGACGTGGGTCCCTTGCTCACTTTGCCACTGGATTCAAGATAGCCTGGCTGATGAGGGCTGTGAGCCCGAAACCGGTCCCAGGATGCTTGTTTCCGGTCCAGGGAAGACATGGCTTGGCAGTTCGGGCTGGACTGTTCCCATGAGGCACAGGGTCAGACTGATTTGCATATAGCCATGTCTGAACTGGGGTGGCGGAGTGAGCTAAAGAATGATGATGGATTAAACCCAGATCAGTTGACTGGGGGTGAGTGCTTGCAATGTTCAACACTCCGTCCATCATCCCCTTTGGTTTTGCTTTGTTCGCCCTAAGTTGGCAGGGTATGCCTAGACGTGGGTCCCTTGCTCACTTTGCCACTGGATTCAAGATAGCCTGGCTGATGAGGGCTGTGAGCCCGAAACCGGTCCCAGGATGCTTGTTTCCGGTCCAGGGAAGACATGGCTTGGCAGTTCGGGCTGGACTGTTCCCATGAGGCACAGGGTCAGACTGATTTGCATATAGCCATGTCTGAACTGGGGTGGCGGAGTGAGCTAAAGAATGATGATGGATTAAACCCAGATCAGTTGACTGGGGGTGAGTGCTTGCAATGTTCAACACTCCGTCCATCATCCCCTTTGGTTTTGCTTTGTTCGCCCTAAGTTGGCAGGGTATGCCTAGACGTGGGTCCCTTGCTCACTTTGCCACTGGATTCAAGATAGCCTGGCTGATGAGGGCTGTGAGCCCGAAACCGGTCCCAGGATGCTTGTTTCCGGTCCAGGGAAGACATGGCTTGGCAGTTCGGGCTGGACTGTTCCCATGAGGCACAGGGTCAGACTGATTTGCATATAGCCATGTCTGAACTGGGGTGGCGGAGTGAGCTAAAGAATGATGATGGATTAAACCCAGATCAGTTGACTGGGGGTGAGTGCTTGCAATGTTCAACACTCCGTCCATCATCCCCTTTGGTTTTGCTTTGTTCGCCCTAAGTTGGCAGGGTATGCCTAGACGTGGGTCCCTTGCTCACTTTGCCACTGGATTCAAGATAGCCTGGCTGATGAGGGCTGTGAGCCCGAAACCGGTCCCAGGATGCTTGTTTCCGGTCCAGGGAAGACATGGCTTGGCAGTTCGGGCTGGACTGTTCCCATGAGGCACAGGGTCAGACTGATTTGCATATAGCCATGTCTGAACTGGGGTGGCGGAGTGAGCTAAAGAATGATGATGGATTAAACCCAGATCAGTTGACTGGGGGTGAGTGCTTGCAATGTTCAACACTCCGTCCATCATCCCCTTTGGTTTTGCTTTGTTCGCCCTAAGTTGGCAGGGTACGCCCAGACGTGGGTCCCTTGCTCACTTTGCCACTGGATTCAAGATAGCCTGGCTGATGAGGGCTGTGAGCCCGAAACCGGTCCCAGGATGCTTGTTTCCGGTCCAGGGAAGACATGGCTTGGCAGTTCGGGCTGGACTGTTCCCATGAGGCACAGGGTCAGACTGATTTGCATATAGCCATGTCTGAACTGGGGTGGCGGAGTGAGCTAAAGAATGATGATGGATTAAACCCAGATCAGTTGACTGGGGGTGAGTGCTTGCAATGTTCAACACTCCGTCCATCATCCCCTTTGGTTTTGCTTTGTTCGCCCTAAGTTGGCAGGGTATGCCTAGACGTGGGTCCCTTGCTCACTTTGCCACTGGATTCAAGATAGCCTGGCTGATGAGGGCTGTGAGCCCGAAACCGGTCCCAGGATGCTTGTTTCCGGTCCAGGGAAGACATGGCTTGGCAGTTCGGGCTGGACTGTTCCCATGAGGCACAGGGTCAGACTGATTTGCATATAGCCATGTCTGAACTGGGGTGGTGGAGTGAGCTAAAGAATGATGATGGATTAAACCCAGATCAGTTGACTGGGGGTGAGTGCTTGCAATGTTCAACACTCCGTCCATCATCCCCTTTGGTTTTGCTTTGTTCGCCCTAAGTTGGCAGGGTATGCCTAGACGTGGGTCCCTTGCTCACTTTGCCACTGGATTCAAGATAGCCTGGCTGATGAGGGCTGTGAGCCCGAAACCGGTCCCAGGATGCTTGTTTCCGGTCCAGGGAAGACATGGCTTGGCAGTTCGGGCTGGACTGTTCCCATGAGGCACAGGTTGAGACTGATTTGCATATAGCCATGTCTGAACTGGGGTGGTGGAGTGAGCTAAAGAATGATGATGGATTAAACCCAGATCAGTTGACTGGGGGTGAGTGCTTGCAATGTTCAACACTCCGTCCATCATCCCCTTTGGTTTTGCTTTGTTCGCCCTAAGTTGGCAGGGTATGCCTAGACGTGGGTCCCTTGCTCACTTTGCCACTGGATTCAAGATAGCCTGGCTGATGAGGGCTGTGAACCCGAAACCGGTCCCAGGATGCTTGTTTCCGGTCCAGGGAAGACATGGCTTGGCAGTTCGGGCTGGACTGTTCCCATGAGGCACAGGGTCAGACTGATTTGCATATAGCCATGCCTGAACTGGGGTGGCGGAGTGAGCTAAAGAATGATGATGGATTAAACCCAGATCAGTTGACTGGGGGTGAGTGCTTGCAATGTTCAACACTCCGTTCATCATCCCCTTTGGTTTTGCTTTGTTCGCCCTAAGTTGGCAGGGTATGCCTAGACGTGGGTCCCTTGCTCACTTTGCCACTGGATTCAAGATAGCCTGGCTGATGAGGGCTGTGAGCCCGAAACCGGTCCCAGGATGCTTGTTTCCGGTCCAGGGAAGACATGGCTTGGCAGTTCAGGCTGGACTGTTCCCATGAGGCACAGGGTCAGACTGATTTGCATATAGCCATGTCTGAACTGGGGTGGCGGAGTGAGCTAAAGAATGATGATGGATTAAACCCAGATCAGTTGACTGGGGGTGAGTGCTTGCAATGTTCAACACTCCGTCCATCATCCCCTTTGGTTTTGCTTTGTTCGCCCTAAGTTGGCAGGGTATGCCTAGACGTGGGTCCCTTGCTCACTTTGCCACTGGATTCAAGATAGCCTGGCTGATGAGGGCTGTGAGCCCGAAACCGGTCCCAGGATGCTTGTTTCCGGTCCAGGGAAGACATGGCTTGGCAGTTCGGGCTGGACTGTTCCCATGAGGCACAGGGTCAGACTGATTTGCATATAGCCATGTCTGAACTGGGGTGGCGGAGTGAGCTAAAGAATGATGATGGATTAAACCCAGATCAGTTGACTGGGGGTGAGTGCTTGCAATGTTCAACACTCCGTCCATCATCCCCTTTGGTTTTGCTTTGTTCGCCCTAAGTTGGCAGGGTATGCCTAGACGTGGGTCCCTTGCTCACTTTGCCACTGGATTCAAGATAGCCTGGCTGATGAGGGCTGTGAGCCCGAAACCGGTCCCAGGATGCTTGTTTCCGGTCCAGGGAAGACATGGCTTGGCAGTTCGGGCTGGACTGTTCCCATGAGGCACAGGGTCAGACTGATTTGCATATAGCCATGTCTGAACTGGGGTGGCGGAGTGAGCTAAAGAATGATGATGGATTAAACCCAGATCAGTTGACTGGGGGTGAGTGCTTGCAATGTTCAACACTCCGTCCATCATCCCCTTTGGTTTTGCTTTGTTCGCCCTAAGTTGGCAGGGTATGCCTAGACGTGGGTCCCTTGCTCACTTTGCCACTGGATTCAAGATAGCCTGGCTGATGAGGGCTGTGAGCCCGAAACCGGTCCCAGGATGCTTGTTTCCGGTCCAGGGAAGACATGGCTTGGCAGTTCGGGCTGGACTGTTCCCATGAGGCACAGGGTCAGACTGATTTGCATATAGCCATGTCTGAACTGGGGTGGCGGAGTGAGCTAAAGAATGATGATGGATTAAACCCAGATCAGTTGACTGGGGGTGAGTGCTTGCAATGTTCAACACTCCGTCCATCATCCCCTTTGGTTTTGCTTTGTTCGCCCTAAGTTGGCAGGGTACGCCCAGACGTGGGTCCCTTGCTCACTTTGCCACTGGATTCAAGATAGCCTGGCTGATGAGGGCTGTGAGCCCGAAACCGGTCCCAGGATGCTTGTTTCCGGTCCAGGGAAGACATGGCTTGGCAGTTCGGGCTGGACTGTTCCCATGAGGCACAGGGTCAGACTGATTTGCATATAGCCATGTCTGAACTGGGGTGGCGGAGTGAGCTAAAGAATGATGATGGATTAAACCCAGATCAGTTGACTGGGGGTGAGTGCTTGCAATGTTCAACACTCCGTCCATCATCCCCTTTGGTTTTGCTTTGTTCGCCCTAAGTTGGCAGGGTATGCCTAGACGTGGGTCCCTTGCTCACTTTGCCACTGGATTCAAGATAGCCTGGCTGATGAGGGCTGTGAGCCCGAAACCGGTCCCAGGATGCTTGTTTCCGGTCCAGGGAAGACATGGCTTGGCAGTTCGGGCTGGACTGTTCCCATGAGGCACAGGGTCAGACTGATTTGCATATAGCCATGTCTGAACTGGGGTGGCGGAGTGAGCTAAAGAATGATGATGGATTAAACCCAGATCAGTTGACTGGGGGTGAGTGCTTGCAATGTTCAACACTCCGTCCATCATCCCCTTTGGTTTTGCTTTGTTCGCCCTAAGTTGGCAGGGTATGCCCAGACGTGGGTCCCTTGCTCACTTTGCCACTGGATTCAAGATAGCCTGGCTGATGAGGGCTGTGAGCCCGAAACCGGTCCCAGGATGCTTGTTTCCGGTCCAGGGAAGACATGGCTTGGCAGTTCGGGCTGGACTGTTCCCATGAGGCACAGGGTCAGACTGATTTGCATATAGCCATGTCTGAACTGGGGTGGCGGAGTGAGCTAAAGAATGATGATGGATTAAACCCAGATCAGTTGACTGGGGGTGAGTGCTTGCAATGTTCAACACTCCGTCCATCATCCCCTTTGGTTTTGCTTTGTTCGCCCTAAGTTGGCAGGGTACGCCCAGACGTGGGTCCCTTGCTCACTTTGCCACTGGATTCAAGATAGCCTGGCTGATGAGGGCTGTGAGCCCGAAACCGGTCCCAGGATGCTTGTTTCCGGTCCAGGGAAGACATGGCTTGGCAGTTCGGGCTGGACTGTTCCCATGAGGCACAGGGTCAGACTGATTTGCATATAGCCATGTCTGAACTGGGGTGGCGGAGTGAGCTAAAGAATGATGATGGATTAAACCCAGATCAGTTGACTGGGGGTGAGTGCTTGCAATGTTCAACACTCCGTCCATCATCCCCTTTGGTTTTGCTTTGTTCGCCCTAAGTTGGCAGGGTATGCCCTAGACGTGGGTCCCTTGCTCACTTTGCCACTGGATTCAAGATAGCCTGGCTGATGAGGGCTGTGAGCCCGAAACCGGTCCCAGGATGCTTGTTTCCGGTCCAGGGAAGACATGGCTTGGCAGTTCGGGCTGGACTGTTCCCATGAGGCACAGGGTCAGACTGATTTGCATATAGCCATGTCTGAACTGGGGTGGCGGAGTGAGCTAAAGAATGATGATGGATTAAACCCAGATCAGTTGACTGGGGGTGAGTGCTTGCAATGTTCAACACTCCGTCCATCATCCCCTTTGGTTTTGCTTTGTTCGCCCTAAGTTGGCAGGGTATGCCTAGACGTGGGTCCCTTGCTCACTTTGCCACTGGATTCAAGATAGCCTGGCTGATGAGGGCTGTGAGCCCGAAACCGGTCCCAGGATGCTTGTTTCCGGTCCAGGGAAGACATGGCTTGGCAGTTCGGGCTGGACTGTTCCCATGAGGCACAGGGTCAGACTGATTTGCATATAGCCATGTCTGAACTGGGGTGGCGGAGTGAGCTAAAGAATGATGATGGATTAAACCCAGATCAGTTGACTGGGGGTGAGTGCTTGCAATGTTCAACACTCCGTCCATCATCCCCTTTGGTTTTGCTTTGTTCGCCCTAAGTTGGCAGGGTACGCCTAGACGTGGGTCCCTTGCTCACTTTGCCACTGGATTCAAGATAGCCTGGCTGATGAGGGCTGTGAGCCCGAAACCGGTCCCAGGATGCTTGTTTCCGGTCCAGGGAAGACATGGCTTGGCAGTTCAGGCTGGACTGTTCCCATGAGGCACAGGGTCAGACTGATTTGCATATAGCCATGTCTGAACTGGGGTGGCGGAGTGAGCTAAAGAATGATGATGGATTAAACCCAGATCAGTTGACTGGGGGTGAGTGCTTGCAATGTTCAACACTCCGTCCATCATCCCCTTTGGTTTTGCTTTGTTCGCCCTAAGTTGGCAGGGTACGCCTAGACGTGGGTCCCTTGCTCACTTTGCCACTGGATTCAAGATAGCCTGGCTGATGAGGGCTGTGAGCCCGAAACCGGTCCCAGGATGCTTGTTGCCGGTCCAGGGAAGACATGGCTTGGCAGTTTGGGCTGGACTGTTCCCATGAGGCACAGGGTCAGACTGATTTGCATATAGCCATGTCTGAACTGGGGTGGCGGAGTGAGCTAAAGAATGATGATGGATTAAACCCAGATCAGTTGACTGGGGGTGAGTGCTTGCAATGTTCAACACTCCGTCCATCATCCCCTTTGGTTTTGCTTTGTTCGCCCTAAGTTGGCAGTGTATGCCTAGACGTGGGTCCCTTGCTCACTTTGCCACTGGATTCAAGATAGCCTGGCTGATGAGGGCTGTGAGCCCGAAACCGGTCCCAGGATGCTTGTTTCCGGTCCAGGGAAGACATGGCTTGGCAGTTCGGGCTGGACTGTTCCCATGAGGCACAGGGTCAGACTGATTTGCATATAGCCATGTCTGAACTGGGGTGGCGGAGTGAGCTAAAGAATGATGATGGATTAAACCCAGATCAGTTGACTGGGGGTGAGTGCTTGCAATGTTCAACACTCCGTCCATCATCCCCTTTGGTTTTGCTTTGTTCGCCCTAAGTTGGCAGGGTATGCCCAGACGTGGGTCCCTTGCTCACTTTGCCACTGGATTCAAGATAGCCTGGCTGATGAGGGCTGTGAGCCCGAAACCGGTCCCAGGATGCTTGTTTCCGGTCCAGGGAAGACATGGCTTGGCAGTTCGGGCTGGACTGTTCCCATGAGGCACAGGGTCAGACTGATTTGCATATAGCCATGTCTGAACTGGGGTGGCGGAGTGAGCTAAAGAATGATGATGGATTAAACCCAGATCAGTTGACTGGGGGTGAGTGCTTGCAATGTTCAACACTCCGTCCATCATCCCCTTTGGTTTTGCTTTGTTCGCCCTAAGTTGGCAGGGTACGCCTAGACGTGGGTCCCTTGCTCACTTTGCCACTGGATTCAAGATAGCCTGGCTGATGAGGGCTGTGAGCCCGAAACCGGTCCCAGGATGCTTGTTTCCGGTCCAGGGAAGACATGGCTTGGCAGTTCGGGCTGGACTGTTCCCATGAGGCACAGGGTCAGACTGATTTGCATATAGCCATGTCTGAACTGGGGTGGCGGAGTGAGCTAAAGAATGATGATGGATTAAACCCAGATCAGTTGACTGGGGGTGAGTGCTTGCAATGTTCAACACTCCGTCCATCATCCCCTTTGGTTTTGCTTTGTTCGCCCTAAGTTGGCAGGGTATGCCCAGACGTGGGTCCCTTGCTCACTTTGCCACTGGATTCAAGATAGCCTGGCTGATGAGGGCTGTGAGCCCGAAACCGGTCCCAGGATGCTTGTTTCCGGTCCAGGGAAGACATGGCTTGGCAGTTCGGGCTGGACTGTTCCCATGAGGCACAGGGTCAGACTGATTTGCATATAGCCATGTCTGAACTGGGGTGGCGGAGTGAGCTAAAGAATGATGATGGATTAAACCCAGATCAGTTGACTGGGGGTGAGTGCTTGCAATGTTCAACACTCCGTCCATCATCCCCTTTGGTTTTGCTTTGTTCGCCCTAAGTTGGCAGGGTATGCCTAGACGTGGGTCCCTTGCTCACTTTGCCACTGGATTCAAGATAGCCTGGCTGATGAGGGCTGTGAGCCCGAAACCGGTCCCAGGATGCTTGTTTCCGGTCCAGGGAAGACATGGCTTGGCAGTTCGGGCTGGACTGTTCCCATGAGGCACAGGGTCAGACTGATTTGCATATAGCCATGTCTGAACTGGGGTGGCGGAGTGAGCTAAAGAATGATGATGGATTAAACCCAGATCAGTTGACTGGGGGTGAGTGCTTGCAATGTTCAACACTCCGTCCATCATCCCCTTTGGTTTTGCTTTGTTCGCCCTAAGTTGGCAGGGTATGACCTAGACGTGGGTCCCTTGCTCACTTTGCCACTGGATTCAAGATAGCCTGGCTGATGAGGGCTGTGAGCCCGAAACCGGTCCCAGGATGCTTGTTTCCGGTCCAGGGAAGACATGGCTTGGCAGTTCAGGCTGGACTGTTCCCATGAGGCACAGGGTCAGACTGATTTGCATATAGCCATGTCTGAACTGGGGTGGCGGAGTGTGCTAAAGAATGATGATGGATTAAACCCAGATCAGTTGACTGGGGGTGAGTGCTTGCAATGTTCAACACTCCGTCCATCATCCCCTTTGGTTTTGCTTTGTTCGCCCTAAGTTGGCAGGGTATGCCCAGACGTGGGTCCCTTGCTCACTTTGCCACTGGATTCAAGATAGCCTGGCTGATGAGGGCTGTGAGCCCGAAACCGGTCCCAGGATGCTTGTTTCCGGTCCAGGGAAGACATGGCTTGGCAGTTCGGGCTGGACTGTTCCCATGAGGCACAGGGTCAGACTGATTTGCATATAGCCATGTCTGAACTGGGGTGGCGGAGTGAGCTAAAGAATGATGATGGATTAAACACAGATCAGTTGACTGGGGGTGAGTGCTTGCAATGTTCAACACTCCGTCCATCATCCCCTTTGGTTTTGCTTTGTTCGCCCTAAGTTGGCAGGGTATGCCCAGACCTGGGTCCCTTGCTCACTTTGCCACTGGTTTCAAGATAGCCTGGCTGATGAGGGCTGTGAGCCCGAAACCGGTCCCAGGATGCTTGATTACGGTCCAGGGAAGACATGGCTTGGCAGTTCGGGCTGGACTGTTCCCATGAGGCACTGGGTCAGACTGATTTGCATATAGCCATGTCTGAACTGGGGTGGCGGAGTGAGCTAAAGAATGATGATGGATTAAACCCAGATCAGTTGACTGGGGGTGAGTGCTTGCAATGTTCAACACTCCGTCCATCATCCCCTTTGGTTTTGCTTTGTTCGCCCTAAGTTGGCAAGGTATGCCCAGACGTGGGTCCCTTGCTCACTTTGCCACTGGATTCAAGATAGCCTGGCTGATGAGGGCTGTGAGCCCGAAACCGGTCCCAGTATGCTTGTTTCCGGTCCAGGGAAGACATGGCTTGGCAGTTCGGGCTGGACTGTTCCCATGAGGCACAGGGTCAGACTGATTTGCATATAGCCATGTCTGAACTGGGGTGGCGGAGTGAGCTAAAGAATGATGATGGATTAAACCCAGATCAGTTGACTGGGGGTGAGTGCTTGCAATGTTCAACACTCCGTCCATCATCCCCTTTGGTTTTGCTTTGTTCGCCCTAAGTTGGCAGAGTATGCCCAGACGTGGGTCCCTTGCTCACTTTGCCACTGGATTCAAGATAGCCTGGCTGATGAGGGCTGTGAGCCCGAAACCGGTCCCAGGATGCTTGTTTCCGGTCCAGGGAAGACATGGCTTGGCAGTTCGGGCTGGACTGTTCCCATGAGGCACAGGGTCAGACTGATTTGCATATAGCCATGTCTGAACTGGGGTGGCGGAGTGAGCTAAATAATGATGATGGATTAAACCCAGATCAGTTGACTGGGGGTGAGTGCTTGCAATGTTCAACATTCCGTCCATCATCCCCTTTGGTTTTGCTTTGTTCGCCCTAAGTTGGCAGGGTATGCCCAGACGTGGGTCCCTTGCTCACTTTGCCACTGGATTCAAGATAGCCTGGCTGATGAGGGCTGTGAGCCCGAAACCGGTCCCAGGATGCTTGTTTCCGGTCCAGGAAAGACATGGCTTGGCAGTTCGGGCTGGACTGTTCCCATGAGGCACAGGGTCAGACTGATTTGCATATAGCCATGTCTGAACTGGGGTGGCGGAGTGAGCTAAAGAATGATGATGGATTAAACCCAGATCAGTTGACTGGGGGTGAGTGCTTGCAATGTTCAACACTCCGTCCATCATCCCCTTTGGTTTTGCAATGCAGCAGTATGTCAGAATGAGGAACGTTGCCAAGCGCCGCTGACCACTCCGGGGGAGTGCCTCACCTATCACAGGTGTGTGTTGTTCGGCGTTGTTGTCCGCTCGTGTACTCGGAGTCAAGGCGAATGCAGCCATGTCCACTGTTGTCGTGGGATATGTGACCAGATCTCCAAGATGCAACAAGGTGTTGGGACATGTGCAATGGGTTCCAATCTGTTGTGGCTGCAGGTACGTAGTTACTCGTCCATAAAAGCGATTTCAGCTTCGTAGGCTATCATTTCCAACATGAGCTTGTTGTCGACTTCATCAAACAGGACGGCGAGGCCATCCATTAGCAGGTCCTGACAGATGTGCTGCGTCCACCCCCTTTCACCAATTAGCACTACAGCCCAATAGGGGAGTGGTTCAATGTGGTCACTGCACACGAGGAGTTGTGCAATCTGCCAGGTCCAGCTACCAGCATGTATGGCAAGTATCAAGGCATCCCATAAACGGGTATCACAGTGACACTCCTGGTCGTGGGCCAACAGGGGGCGCACACACATGTCAAAATCCAGTTCAGCTACCGTCCTGTTGGAGAGGCAGACATCCATGGACCACTCGAATATGCACGATCGACAATGCAACACAGGCTGAACGCAGGTGACGTTGCCAAGGCAGAAGCTTAGCCGGTAACTGATCCGCAGCACTGCCAATGGCAGTACCCCCAGTAAATGCAGCATACGTGCACGGTACAGTTCCACGTGACAGGGGTTGTGCATGTGTCCGGGATGTTCTGCCATTGCGTTTGTGGCTTTGGTTGAAGCGGCACTGTTCTGACCTGCGATAGTTCTGTGGATGAAATGCCACAGCTTGGATCAATGAGTTCTTTTAGTGTGCAACGGTTGTACACCTGGGATGGTGTGGGAGTAAGTGTGAAGGCCATTCCATGCAAGATAACTTCGAGCAAGGGCTTCTGTGTGTGGGCTGTGTATACGTTGGTCTTTCGTCGGGCTGTGCGTAGTGTGGGAGTCGACATCAGCTGCTATAGTATCTGTCAGGGGTGCCGGGCACATGCAATTCCGAGGTCGTAGGTGCAGATGTGCTTCCGCCTGATAGTTCAGACAAAGGAGCTTTCATCCCTTATGTTAGTTTCTCATCTGCTTGAATTCAGTAAATGTGAAGTGGCTTGTTGGGGGTGGGGTGGGATGTGTGCGACTTTGGGATTCATGTTTGACATGTCTTGCATGTGGCAAATGTGCGGCATCACTGTGTATTACGTTGCCTCACAGCTGCTCCTCCCTCCCCCGAGCCTATTTACTTGTGCGTTTAGCGCGGTTGGATCACTTGCCCTCCTACGGCACACCATTGTCATGCCTGTCTGCGCATGTCCACAAGCCTGACAACCACACTGTGATGTTGTCCGTTGAAGGTGGGCGGCCACGTGAGTGTAGGCCTATGGTAAGGATAGGGCGGACACAGATGTGGAGTCCATGCGTGGCTGAACTCGCGCTGCGAGTAGGTCTAGGCATTTGGCTCTTGGCATTACAGATACACACAACACTTGGCATGTATGAGCCAAGACCCCGAGCGGTCTTGCGCTCCTTCATTTCTCCGTTCGTGCGAGCCCTCCCTCAGGGTGCATGCTACATTGCAACATTGTCGATTGCGGGCAGGGTGGCGCCGACACTACAACAGAGACACACGCATTAGTTACTTCCTTGTCCAGGCCAGAACCGAACCACGCCCAGAGCCCCGGGCAAATCCTTCACACCCCTACGCTGGCCTGGCGTACGCCGGCCCAGCCCACTCCGCTTACGCTTACAGGGGGCGACGACAGAGCTACGTGTCCAAGGTCTTAGACACTGCATGAGGTGACATGGTTGCATCTGCAGTCCACAGCACAGGGTAAGGTGGTAGGGCCCTGGCCCATCATGCATACATAATGACCACAAGGACACACTTAGATAGATAGTGGAACTGGTTACGGCACGTGCGCCCGGCCACTTTTTATTGCCAGGGTCACATGTCCAGTGACGCCTGTGCTGGATGGGTGTGAGGTGAGTGTAAGCCAGCACTCAGGGAGTGGTTGGTGCTGGCAACAACTAGAACAGTGATCTTCGTATTACACACACAGATTCAATCATAAAGGGTCCATGACTTGTGGTGCACTGAGGTAGGGGCACCAGAGATGAGCGTACTCATGTGAAGTGATTGTTAATCATTGTGTCCCTTCGGGATATTCCTCCTGCAGCTGCAGTGGGTGTGGTTCACCTGCCTCATCTTCATCATCATCGCCCCAGGTATTCCCCACTGCCTGAGGCGACATTGTCGCGTCAACTGTCCACAGCACAAAACTCAATCATAAAGGGTACATGTGTTGTGGTGCACTGAGTTGGTGCCACCTGAAGCGCTCAGCAGGTGCGCAGCCTGCGATGATGCATTGTCCGGGCGGGCCGCACTGATAGCAATGTCTGTTGCCTACTGGACTGCGCCATTAATAAATCAAGTCTCAATTAGAATTGTGAGCCCTGCTGACTGCAGTGTAGGCCGGAGGCAGCAGTCAGAAAGGGCCCACAGCCACGTGGCGATGACTTGTGGTGCACTGAGTTGGTGGCACCTGAAGCGCTCAGCGGGTGTGCAGCCAGAGATGATGGTGTGTCCTCGCAGGTCAGGATTGGATTTGATTTGAGAGCCCTGCTGACCGCAGTGTAGGCCGGAGGCAGCGGTCAGAAAGGGCCCACAGCCACGTGGCGATGACTTGTGGTGCACTGAGTTGGTGGCACCTGAAGCGCTCAGCGGGTGTGCAGCCTGCGATGATGCATCGTCCGGTTGGGCCGCACTGGAAGCAATGTCTGTTGCCTACTGGACTGCGCCATTAATAAATCAAGACTCAATTTGAATTGTGAGCCCTGCTGACTGCAGTGTAGGCCGGAGGCAGCGGTCAGAATTGGCCCACAGCCATGTGGCGATGACTTGTGGTGCACTGAGTTGGTGGCACCTGAAGCACTCATCGGGTGTGCAGCCAGAGATGATGGCGTGTCCTCGCAGGTCAGGATTGGATTTGATTTGAGCGCCCTGCTGACCGCAGTGTAGGCCGCAGACAGTAGTCAGCACACACATAACTCTGCGGTGCTGTGCCGCTGGGTGCACTGGGTGCCTGTGTCGCGGACGCCAGCGATCGGCTGAGGAGGCTGGCGGTAATGGCGGCGGACTCGTGGCAGGGTGAGGGGCGCCTCCCTGGCAGACGCGTTGGCCATCCGGGAAGTGAACCACGCCCAGAGCCCCGGCCTATTTATTCACACTCCTACGCTGGCCTGGCGTACGCCGGCCCAGCCCACTCCGGTTATGCTTACAGGGGGGACAACACGAATACATGACCGGGGTCTTCCCCACTGCCTGAGGTAACATGGTTGCGTCCACTGTCCACCACACTACAAACACCAGCAGTATGTGTCCACATGGACATGTCTGTGCTCTGCATACTGTAGTCTGTCCAGCACATCCCCGCCACACTTGGCATTGTGTACATTCTTATTCATGGGTGACTTGCCTCCTTCACACATACTTGGTTCCCACCTCTCCCCACATTCTGCAATTGTGTGGCTGAGGGGCCATGCCGTTTTGGGAAGGTCAGCTGTCTTGTTCTGCGCTGCCTCTGTGGTAGTCCGGGGGGGTCCTGGGGGTGGTGGCGGTGGCTGTTGTGGCCCTCTTGGGTCTCCGAGCTGCATGGTCAGTAGCTCCATGACATGTGTTGGTCTTCAGATGTGGCTCTGGGCTGGGCTCCCTTTCATGCTGCAGGTTGTCGTCCTGCTTTACACCAGTAAAAGGCAGGTGTTAAATCCCTGCTGCTAACGCACCTTATCACCTGTTTTTGGGTCGCATCGCGGATCTGGCTGGTCGTTGAGAATATCGCGAAGTGGTGTTTTCGTGTGTTTTTGCACGGGAACGCCTACTCTGCATATCATTAATGTTAGTTGTCGCTCTCATCCGTGGCGATGTTTTTTGTGGAGGATATTGCTGGGAAACTGGCGATATCGGCAGTTTGCACCAGCTTGAGAATAGAGCGATAAGTCTATCGCCACTTTTGCGGCGCTAAAGTGCCGATAAATCGGCGATGACTCCTTGAGAATATGCCCCAAAGACTTCAATATTTGCACAAAATGATTGAGGCATTCTGATGGTTGGGATATGGGAATAAATGTGATAAAATAGGAAGAGAAAAGCAAGCAGCAGCAACCCATTGCCTCTGAAGAAAAATATATTTACGACTTATCACATTAAAATTTCTTTCTATTTGAAAATGATTGTCTTTATTTGGCCACTGAAATGCTATAAAATGTAACTTAGGTTTTGGAATTGCAGAAGGATTTTTAAGCTATTTTGTAATATTTTTACAAATGCAAAATATATACTTCTTCAGAGAAAAGCAGGGCATTGAATACAATATTTCTCCTTCAATCTAGCATTACTGTTCAATATCATGACATTTCTGGGCTTTCTCTTTCCTATTCCTTACTCCAATGTCCCATTACGTTGTTTTAAACTGCCATTTTCGACCTGGCAAAATAAACCTTTTAGTGCAAAAGCTGGAGACTCATCAGTTCCTTCCAAGCCCAGGATGCACAGCCAACAAGCGAAAATTGACGAATCCAATAAAATTCGAACAGTTTCTTCCATTTATTAATCCAGTTTAATCTATTTCTAATCCATTTTAAACAGTGCATATTCCAATATTTCTGCTAAAAGTTCAACAAGTGCCTGGCCAGGCTTTTCTTCAACACTTAGTGATACACCATTCCTTATATTTCAATGTACATGATGTAAACCCAATGCATTTCAGGCAACCTGCCCTTCTTCAGGGGTAACTGTGATAGAAAAGATCACATAAGAATCACATATAAACAGCACAAAGTCAAACATTCTGTTATTGCGTGATAGAAGCTAAATACATCTAGTGCTTAATTTAACAACTAATCAAACATTTACACATTTGAAGAATAAGCCTAGTTGATTTGCGCAACATAAAAGGGCCAGTTACATGTTTATTTGTAAAATTCTAGACTAAATAATGTGTCCTAATACTTGTGCTCAATACTAAAAGAGCACGCTCTGTGCTAAATAAGTATGCTCTGTCCTGAAAACCCGTAAATCAAAACAAGCGTGTGACCCCAGCTGTAAGCACAAAACAAGAAACCAGTGGCGGCCGGCAAGGATCTGGGGTGGCAGGGCGGGGAGCGAGGGGGTAAGGGAGAATAAAAAAATGAAACGACACTTAACTCCGCACTGCTCTGTCCCACATCGTCTCTCCTCCACGTCAGTCGAACAGGAAGCAGCCAGGCTCCCCTGAGCCAATCGCAAGCGTTGTGATTGGTCTGAGCGCTGTAGTTCGGCGCTCAGACGGGGACTGGGGGCCTGGGCATGTTCTCCACCCAGGCTGTAATGAAGCCTGGGTGGAGAACATGCTAAGTGCGCATGACTGTTTGGCCGGCTATAGCGTCACGCACACTTCAGTGTGCCCGCCACTCCTACCCTGCCCTGCTCTGGGAGCAGCGCAGCCTCAAACCCATGCTGCCACAGCAGGAACAAATAAAATGATAATAATATCACGTTATTATCATTTTATTTTTTCTTTCTTTCACTGCTGCAAAGCAGTCGGGCGACGCACATCTGCCTTAGCAAAGGAGGCACCACTGTAAGAAATGTGGCAAAAAAATGGGAATTTCAACCAGTAACTTAAATATGCTAGTGACTTTGGGGCACATGCATCAAGCTAGGCTTTTGCGATTCCTTAATTGCGATTTTTAAGGAATCGCAATTATGGAATCGCAAAAGCCTATGCATGTAGGAATCGCTAAAATGATAGCGATTCCTACAAATTCCTTAATTGTGACTCACAAATTGCGAGTCGCAATTAAGGAATGGCTTCCTATTCATTCCTGTGGGCCTACAGGCCCATAGGAATGAATGGGGAATTGCATGCGCAATTTGCGAGTACCCAATGGGTACTACGCAAATTGCACATGCATTTCAAGGGTGCAAGGATGCCAAAAGGACACCCTGTTGCACCCCTGAAATTGATATGTGCATCCATGTTGCGCACACACATGCCCCAAGGGCATGTGTGTGTGTAACTTGGAACTTTGAAAAATGCACTTTAGTGCATTTTTCAAAGTTTTCGCTAAATACCATCAGGGTTAACTTTTCGGTATTTAGCGGACTCTAATAGCGAATTCGCTATTTTAAATGCAATCTTGCATTGCATTTAAGGCATCGCAATTTGCGATTCCTTAAATGCAATCGCAAATTGCGATTTTTGCATTTGGGATGATGCATCCCAAATGCAAAAATACTGGTCGCAAAGGGGCAGATTCTGAGAATTTGTCAGTGAAATTGCTCTCCCTCCCTCGCAGCTCCACCATCAAGTGAGGCCTTCCCCCAAGCCCCTGCACTCTCGAGTGTTGGTGTTTGAGGCCCTCCTCCACCCGCAGGTCTTACCTACACCTCATTCCTGGTGGTCCAGTGGACCTCTGTCTCCTTTCTCTCGCTCCGCTCTTTCTCTCCGTTTTCACTTGTTTTTTTCAATGATTTCAATCTCCCCCTTTTACTCTCCTTCTGTCTTTCCTCCGTTTTCACTCGTTTTTTACTGATTTCAATCTCCCCCTTTTACTCTCCTTCTGTGTCTTTCCTCCGTTTTCACTTGTTTTTTTACTTATTTCAATCTCCCCCTTTCACTCTCCCTCTGTGTCTTTCCTCCGTTTTCACTCATTTTTTACTGATTTCAATCTCCCCCTTCACTCTCCCTCTGTGTCTCTCCTCCACTTTTCTTGCACTTTTCACTGCCTTATTTCCACTCTTTCCTCTCTTTTTGCCTTTTTCTGCCCGTTTGTTCCTGCCGATGCTGCCCCCGCGGCCCCTCCCCCCAGCACGACCAACGCGACCGGCCCAATCCAGCGTCCCTCCCCACTCCCGCCTCCCAGCTGTCCAGCCCTCCCCGACCCCTACTTAATGGCGGCCGCTGCGGGGACAGGCGAGCAAGACCACTGACTCATTGTCAGTGAAATTGCTCTCCCTCCCTCGCAGCTCCACCATCAAGTGAGGCCTTCCCCCGAGCCCTTGCACTCTCGAGTGTTGGTGTTCGAGGCCCTCCTCCACCCGCAGGTCTTACCTACGCCTCATCCCTGGTGTTCCAGTGGACCTCTGTCTCCTTTCTCTCGCTCCGCTCTTTCTCTCCGTTTTCACTCGTTTTTTCACTGATTTCAATCTCCCCTTTTACTCTCCTTCTTTCTTTCCTCCGTTTTCACTCGTTTTTTTACTGATTTCAATCTCCCCTTTTACTCTCCTTCTGTGTCTTTTCTCCGTTTTCACTCATTTTTTACTGATTTCAATCTCCTCCTTTTACTCTCCTTCTGTGTCTTTCCTCCGTTTTCACTCGTCTCTTCGTGATTTCAATCTCCTCCTTTTACTCTCCTTCTGTGTCTTTCCTCCGTTTTCACTTGTTTTTTTACTGATTTCAATCTCCCCTTTCACTCTCCCTCTGTGTCTTTCCTCCGTTTTCACTCGTTTTTTACTGATTTCAATCTCCCCTTCACTCTCCCTCTGTGTCTGTCCTCTGTTTTCACTCGTTTTTTCACTGATTTAATCTCCCCCTCTCACTCTCCTTCTGTGTCTCTCCTCCACTTTTTTTTGCACTTTTCACTGCCTTATTTCCACTCTTTCCTCTCTTTTTGCCTTTTTCTGCCTGTTTTTCCCTGCCGCTGCTGCCCCCGTGGCCCCTCCCCCCCAGCACGACCAACTCGACCGGCCCAATCCAGCTCCCCTCCCCGCTCCCGCCTCCCAGCTGTCCAGCCCTCCCCGACCACTACTTAATGGTGGCCGCAGCGGATGGGCGCAGCGGCGAAGGCGTGCCAAAGGCAAGCCCGTCTGCGCCCGTCCGCGACCCGACCGCGACCAGCGCCAGGAACCCTGGACCTCTGCAACGCTACGACCCAGTGGCACTCCACGCTCTCAACCCAGGCCGCAACAACAACTGCAAGCTAGCATCACCAGCCGACACCCACGGACCTTTCAGCTGTCACCTCTGCCGGCACACCTGCAGCACCGCCAAGACCACAGACCCGGCGCAACCCGCCCGCATGACCACAACCGAACCGAAGACCCTGTAATGCATCCTCCTCAACGTCGGATCCCTCCACAAACACGCCACCGAAATCTGGGACCTCCTCGACAGCACCACCCTGGACGTAGCGTTCTTCACCGAAACATGGACCAACACCACCTCGGGACCGGACATCACCATCGCCATTCCCCAAGGGTACAAGATCTCCAGGAAGGACCGCCCCACCCGCTCGGGAGGAGGAATCGCCATTGTCCACAAATCCACCCTCAGCCTGAGCACACTCCCCGACGAGCCCACAGACCTGATGGAACACCTTCACTTCAAGATACTGGCCAGCCCTACCACCACCCTCCAAGGAACCCTCATCTACCGACCCCCTGGACCCCGCGGACTTTTCGCCAACTCCATCACGGACATCATCTCCCCGCATGCCATCTCGTCCACCAACTACACCCTACTGGGAGACCTCAACTTCCACCTTGACAAACAACTGGACCCCAGCACCACATCCCTCCTGGACAACCTCCACAACATTGGACTCCGCCAGATCGTGGCCAAACCCACGCACTCAGCAGGACACACCCTCGACCCCCTCTTCACAACAGGAAACTCCATCACCTTCAGCCACACCACCGAACTCCCATGGACTGACCATCGATGCGTCCACTTCACCTTCAGAACACCCACCATCCACAGACACCAGCACCTGCTCCCACGAAGAAACTGGACCAGAATCACCGACAACCAGCTAACCTCATCACTCAGCAACTCCACCCCAACCATCGCGGAAAACGACGACCCCAACACCGCAGCCCGAACCCTGCACAGATGGATCTCCGACAGCGCCAACACCATAGCCCCCCTCAAGAAAAACAACAACACCGACGCCAAGAAAGCCAGATGGTTTACCACTGAACTTCGAGAGTCCAGACGCACTTGCCGCCGCCTCGAAAAGGCCTGGAGGAACACCAAATCCACAGAAGCCCACAACAACTTCAGAGCCGCCACCAACGCCCACCACCAACTCATCAGAAAAACGAGGAAAAAAGCGATTGAAGACAGAATTTCCACTCACGCACACAACAGCAAAGAACTCTTCAACATCATCAAGGAGTTCGCCCAACCCACCAGCGAGTCCACCGACATCCCTCCCTCACAAGACCTCTGCGACAAACTCAGCACCTTTTTCCACCACAAAATCAAGAGCATCTACGACAACTTCGACGAAGACAACAAACACACTGAACCCTCACCAACCACCCCCGACACCCTGAAGCCAGCGATCGACAACTGGATAGCCCTCACCACTGAAGACACACTGAAGATGATGAAGTCAATCCACTCCGGGGCCCCCAAGGACCCCTGCCCCCACCACATTTTCAACAGAGCCACCGACACCATCGCACCCATGCTCTGCCACACCATCAACCGCTCCCTGGCAACCGCCTCGTTCCCCGACGACTGGAAACACGCCGAGGTCAACCCCCTCCTGAAGAAACCCTCGGCGGACCCCACCGACCTCAAAATATACAGACCCATCTCCCTGCTCCCGTTCCCAGCGAAAGTCATCGAGAAAGCCATCAACAGCCAACTACCACATTCATCGAAGACCACAACATCCTCGACTCCTCCCAATCCGGCTTCAGAAAAAACCACAGTACGGAAACCGCCCTCCTCGCCGCAACAGACGGCATCCGCACCCTACTGGACAAAGGAGAAACAGCAGTCCTCATCCTCCTCGACCTCTCAGCGGCGTTCAACACTGTATCTCACCGCACCCTAATATGCAGACTCCACGACGCAGGGATCCAAGACAAGGCCCTCGACTGGATCCGCTCCTTCCTCTCAGGCAGAACGCAGCGGGTCAGACTCCCCCCTTTCCTCTCGGACCCTACACCAACCACCTGCGGAGTCCCCAGGGGTCCTCCCTCAGCCCTACGCTCTTCAACGTCTACATGGCTTCGCTCGCCCCCATCGTCAGAACCTACGGACTCAACATTGTGTCATACGCAGACGACACCCAACTCATCCTCTCCCTATCCAACGAACCCAATACCGCCAGACACAACTTTCGTGAAGGCATGGAAGCCGTCGCCAAATGGATGAAAAACAGCTGCCTACAACTAAACACCAACAAAACAGAAGTACTCATCATGGGCCCAAACCCCGATGCCTGGAACGACACCTGGTGGCCCCCCACCCTCGTAAGCCCGCCCACCCCAACAGACCACGCACGCAACATGGGAATCATCCTGGACTCCGAGCTCAAAATGGACCACCAGATCAACTCCGTCTCAGCCTCCTGCTTCCACACCCTCCGCCTCCTACGTAAGACCTTCAAATGGATCACAGAAAGACCGTCACTCACGCCCTGGTCACCAGCAGACTCGACTACGGCAACGCACTCTACGCCGGAATAAACAAAAACCTCACCCGCAAGCTACAGAACATTCAGAACGCCGCCACAAGACTGGTCCTTGACCTGCCAAGACACTGTCACATCTCCCAGCACCTGCGCACACTCCACTGGCTCCCCATCGAAGCTAGAGTCACCTTCAAGATGCTCACCCACGCTCACAAGGCCCTCCACGACACCGGACCAGCATACCTGAACAGCAGACTCAAATTTCACGCACCCCAGAGGACCTTACGATCAGCCCAGCTCTCCTACGCCACGGTCCCCCGCACCAGAAAGACCAGATCGGGAGGCCGCTCTTTCTCCTTCCTCGCGGCCAGAGCCTGGAACGCCCTTCCGCTCCACCTCAGACAGACAACATCACTCCTCATCTTTGCAAGAAACCTCAAAACCTGGCTCTTCGACAGACCCCCCCCTTGATGGACTGGAACCTGCTAACTTCCCCCCCCAGCGCATTGAGACCCCTACGGGTGAGTAGTCGCCCATAACAAATGCCTTGATTGATTTATTGATTGTTTGCGACCGGTTTTTGCCTTGATGCATGTGGCCCTAAAAGACTAACTAAATATTGCGTTCATCAATACGACACGGCAGATCTTTTCAAGCCAGGAGTTAATACTCTGGTTAAGCACATGCAAGTGTGTCAGGTATTTATAAATTAAGTCTTGTGATTCATCCACGTCACGTGACCCCCAGACCAGTGAAACTAAACAAAATACTATAATACCAGACACTCTGTGCAATAACAACAGTGAATCTCTAACGAACAAAGAAAAATCCTTTACTCAAATAAACAGTGAATGCAATTAACATGACTCAAACTGTATAAATACATGCATGAATATAACGAATTGTGTGATGCACAAACATTGTCATTGACAATTTCTTGAATATATATATATATATATTTATTTTTTTTGCCAAGAAATGGAGGGAAAAGGGAATATTGGGAGAAGAAGATTTCAAATTTATTTTTTGTGAGACACCAGAGTTACCAACCTTTTATCATCTCTCCAAAGTTCATAAAAGCGCAACCAATCCTCCTGGCAGGCCTATTGTGTCCTCGAAAAACAGCTTATTAGAGAACACTTCAGTTTATATTGATTGTTTTTACAACCATTAGTAGTGGATCTTAGCTCCTATGTGAAAGACACGAAAGACTTTTTGAGAATTATTGCCAATATCGAATGGGAACCGGACATGCTGTTGCTGACTTTGGATATAACCAGTCTATATACGAGCATACAACATCAGAAAGGACTGGAAGCAATAGAATTCTTTTTGAGAAAGAGACATTTGAAATATTTTGAACACAATGTCATGCTAATAGAACTAATTGCATATTGTCTCCATAACAATATTTTTTTGTTTGCAGGAGAACTGTTTCATCAACAGCAGGGGACTGCGATGGGCACGTGCTTCGCCCCCAGCTATGCGAATTTGTTTGTTGGCTGGTGGGAGAAGCACGTGGCCTGGGCAGGAAAAAATGAAATCTGGCTCGACAAAGTGGTCCTATGGTCTTGGTACATTGATGACCACTTCATCGTATGGAGAGGGTCAATGGATGAGGCCAAAACATATGTAGAGGAGCTCAATGATAATGATGTAAACTTAAGATTCACCGAATGCATGAGTAAGACCAGCGTGCCATACTTAGACCTAATGGTATATGTGACAAACAATAAGATTGAAACAACACTTTATAGGTAGCCAACAGCGGGAAACAGCGTGTTACACGCGAATAGTTTCCATCCTAAAAGTGTTATTGTTGGAAAACGAGGCAGTATCTGTGAGGCCTGCACAAATAACATGACTACATTTGTCCTTCACTGGGAACCAAACACCCAATTGTAGCGCCTGACTCTCAGAGGGTAGCGTTGCAGAGCAGTCTGAGGCTTTACTCAAGGGAGGTGGTGTGGGCTAGTAATCGCCATTTGCAGGTGCGCAGAAATAACACTCAATAATTGATTGTCCAGTCTGTACTTTGCTTTATAAAAGTAAGAGTACATTTATTAAACACACACACTACTCAATACTATGCACCAATTTACAAATATACATAAGCTGTTGGAATTACTTTGTGACATTGCGTAACATCTCCACCCCTCCCAAAAGGGGGTGGGGTCTAGTACCACCACTCCCATGTATGCACATCATCTTGCCCCCTAATGCAGTGTGTTGAGCCTAACCTGGAGCGAGGGCCCTGCGCACTGGCTCCATCCCAGTGGCGACCCACCCCATTACCTCAACGCGCATTAAAAATGGGTACACCTGCCTTGGTGACACATAACCCTGACTGAGCATTTCCTACTGACCATAAAGTATGCACCTCTATATCTTAAGGGCTAGCAGTCTGGGTCTTCACCTAAGTGCAGCAGCAAGAATACATGTTTACGCACACCTTAGAATGACAGTACTCATCACCTTTGTTGGACATTAGAATGCATTGCAATTACAGCCCCTAAGGGCATCACAGATGAAATCACAGGATTACGCCTATACAGCCAGACACCCTAGCAGGAATGTCTGGCAACATAACCCCCTTTGCTTATGGCATCACCTTACACAGGTACCTCACATTACATATGTGACCTTCAGTCCCTCTAAAAAGGAATAACCGTTAGTAAATGCAGTTCTGGTGCAATTACACCTCTTCACCTCCAGGGGATGCCCTTCTCCAGACATCCCCAACTCAGCCCTTCACTCCATGAAGCACTTTGCAAAACACCCTCAGCTGTAGAACAAAAGGTCAGCCCAGAAGGTGTATTACAGCATGTTGAGCCCTTGAGGGGTTATCCTTATGAACTCCCTAGAAAACTTAGGGAGGGACTTTTCTTCGTGCTAGGGGGGTGACTGCGCTTCTCCAGCAGCTCCCCCAGCACCCTTGCAGCAAGTTGGTGGTAACTCCGTCCTCCTGGGGCCACCACAAGTACCAAAATACAGATTCTCCAATGCCTGGCAAGGCATTATGGGGCGCTTCAGCTCCGCTTTCTGCATATTGTATGAGCGGCTCTCCCGCTGTGCCGGGGAGAGCCGCGCGGACTTGCTGGCGGCTTCGCCACACCTTTCGGCCTCGGTGGGGGCCCGGTCCCACCCGGACCCCCAGGTAAGGGATACGGCTCGGGAGCCCACCCCCGGCCGCTCCTGCCAATTTTCGGGGTCCGGTTCCACCCGGGCCCCTCCTCCATCGTACAGGGTCCCGGTCCCACCCAGGACCCCGCAGGACCTCCTCGTTGGAGGGCAGCCCGGGGAGCCCACCCCCGGCTGCCCCCGCCCGGCTCCCCGCACGGCCAGCACCATCGTGTGCTGCCGCGGGAGCCGGCAAGGCATTTCTGGCCTGCCCGCTCCAGCGGGCAGACGTGCCGGACCTCGGGGGAGTGCGGCTGCACTCCCCAGCCTCCGCCTGCTTTTCGGGGCCCGGGGATGGGGTCCCGGGCCCCCAGACATCTTCGGGGGGGGCGCGACGGCGCTCCCCTCAATCTTGCGGTCTTCGGGGCCCGGAGATGGGGTCCCGGGCCCTGCCTCCTCATCACGGGGAGCGCGACGGCGCTCCCCGACTGCTCTGCTTCGGTGGGGGCCAGGGTGGGCTCCTGGACCCCCGTGGGGGAATATCTTCACGGGGAGCGCGACGGCGCTCCCCGACTTGACTTCGGGGCCCGGGGATGGGGTCCCGGGCCCCCTATGGCCACTCTTCGTGGGGGGGCGCGACGGCGCTCCCCCGCCCCCGTCTTCACTTGCTCGGCGGGGGCCAGGGTGGGCTCCTGGCACCCCGTGTGGGGGGACATCTTCACGGGGAGCGCGACGGCGCTCCCCGGCTTTGCTTCGGGGCCCGGGGATGGGGTCCCGGGCCCCTCTTGGGTCACCTTCACGGGGAGCGCGACGGCGCTCCCCGGCTTCCCTTCCTCCCCAGGGGTCAAAGGTCGCTCACCTTCCGGGGGCCATATCTCAGCCCCTGGGGGTCCGATCTGCCCCATTTTCCCGTCCTCTTGCTCCTGGTGGCCAGCCCCAGCCACGGGGAACACTCTCCTTCGCCCTCAGGGTCTCTGAGAGGGGGGATTCGGCAGGGAGCTGTCTTCACTGGCTCCCTGCACCAGCCTTTCGCCTGTCTCTCCTCCTTGGCCTCTCTTCTCCCTGCGCAGAGGCCCCTGCTTCTGCGCACTGGTCCTGGGCTCTTCTTCTGGTGCTGGCAGGGCCCTGGGGGACAGTCAGGGGGTTCCTCCTTCCAACTGCCCATTGCGCCAGGGTCCAGCACCTTCCGCCTCCGCAGACCACACCCAAGAGAAACATCACTTCCCTGCCCCTGCTCCCTCCTCCTGGTCCAGCCTCTGGGCTTGTTCAAAATGGCGTCGTCCAGGGTCTCTGGCCACATGGTCTCTGAAACAAGACCCTTTCCCCAGTGCTGCCTTCATCTTGGTTCAGCTTGGTGCCTGGCACCCAGCGACAGCTGCTGATGGATTAGCCTGTAGCTCCACCTATCTCCTCTCCTGGGAGGGAAGATCTTGGCTCTGGGAAGAAGGGTCATTAATCTAACCTGCCAGGGCCAGACCCCAGCCAGGGACTCAGAGAAATATGACATTCCTGGATGACCCAAAAGCAGTACAAATATGACTTTGGACTCTGCAGAATACTTCTTTTCACATCCGCTACCGTGGACTTTAGTGTGTGTCTGGAATCTGTAGGCCTTATGGAAGTTAATCTAACACATGGGCTCCACATTCCCGTAGGGGAATAATGAAGTGAAAAACACAGTAAAGCACACTGACTTTCCCTGGCATGTTCCTTCCTAGTGTATAAGGCCTATTCCGTGTCACCACCCAATTCTGCATAAGTCCTGCCACACCATTCATTTTGTAGCTGCTCCTGGACTGCGCACGCTAGGAATCTCCCTGCGCAGCCCCTACACGTGTGCACACGCCTGTACACAGGTGTCTGCATGTAACCAGCCCAGTGCCCCTTACTCCAGCTGCTGCGCAGCGGCCTAGTCAAGCTAGGGGGACACCAGTAAAATCCACATGCAGTCTCTTCCATCATGAGTTCACTGTGGATGAGTCCCAATTCTACGAGGCTCTCCCACAGTAAAAGCTCAACAATTAGGTGCTCAAAAAGCGAAAAATCCGGGCGGCCCATAGTGTCAGAACCACCTTCTAACAGTTATCAATGGAGTCCCTTATGGGGAACTGATAAGAGTGAGGCGTAACTGCTCTTCAGATGATGATTTTCAAGAAGAAAGCAGGAATGCTCTCAGTAGATTTTCCAAGAGAGGATACAGGAAAGAAACTCTAACGAATGCCAGCTATAAGATCAAGCAGGTAGAAAGGAAAAATCTCCTATTAGACACTGTAACAAATGAAGTCCCTGCTCTTGAGCCCCAAGGATGAGTGAGAATGATAGCTGAGTACACAACAGAATCCACTGAAATTTTTCAAATCTTCCGACGCAATTGGAAGATTCTAAAATCAGATCACATTATAGGATCCCTCATTCCACAAAGTCCCCTAATTACATATAGGAGAGGCCCGGCACTCAAAGATCAGTTGGTAAGGAGCCACTTTTCGAAAACCTCAAAGAAAAAAGATTTAATCACAGGATTCTATCCCTGCATGAGCTGCAAGGCATGCAGGAGTAGTAAAAAAGTCAAAGAATTCACAATACCAGGGAGGAAGACGATGCGCAAGATACGTAAACTGATGAATTGCAATTCTGATCATACAGTTTACTGTCTGGTGTGTCCATGCAACAGAAGGTACGTGGGAAGTACCATTCATCCCACCAAGAAGAGAGTTCTTGAGCATATGCGTGCAATCAAGAACTACGATGCAGCATATCCAGTTGCACGACATTTCGAGGAGGAACACAACTCGAATGCCAATCTGTTGAAATTTTTCTGTCTAGACCAAGTCTCTAAAAACGAAAGAGGGGGAGATAGAATCAGAGAACTGAGAAAACTCGAATCACGTTACATTATCGAGTTGCAAACAAAGGCCCCACGGGGACTGAATAATGAGGAAGAACTCTCTATGTGGAAGGGTCCACATAGAATAAGGAATCTCTAATAACTATAATATCAGCATATCAAATCCTTTCGGATAATAGATTATAATGGATTGGGATAGCCCATTCAGGGCGGAATTGTGATTGGGATGAGCATCAAGGCTATGAGCTGGCAGGAAGCCCATACAGGGCAGGATTAGTGTTCTGCCATATATTCAACTTGAGTATTATTGATTAATGAAATAATAATTAATTGACATGCCTGGTAGAGAACTGTATGCTTATTTATCTTTGCTCATCTAACATTGAAATTTGCACAGCATAATAATGAATTAATAATTTATTGTCTTCATTTTGCATATTGTCGAAGGCCATAAGAATGAATGCATTTAGGCATTCCATCATGGCCTCCAAAGAAACTCAAACACTGATTAGAGTTGGCCCTTCTTTATGTTTATGACTGATGAACTGTAAGTCCTCTCTCGTTTTCTATGATTTAATCTATGTTTTTAAAAATGAAATTGTTTGGAATTGTGATGTGACATTGAGGAAGGCGTGAAGCCGAAACGCGTCTGTCCATTAGTATACGTGTGACTATTAAATTTTCAAACTCACTTTGCCAGTGTGCGCCTCGTTTCGTGACTTGGGAGAAGGGAAAGTCACATGCTGGGATATATATATATATATATATATATATATGTATATACAGAATTTGCTGCTTGAAAAATAAACAATGATGAAACTTGCTACTGATCTGATGTTGGACTATAACTCAAAAGTGAATCTCCAGTGTTGTAACCTATTTACTGTTTTTTTTTACCATGATAGCAACTTAACATCTGCCTTCAACCAAAGGTGCAAACTAACCGGTGGTTGGAACAGGGGTATACAATTACATGTCAAAATGTCGTAGAATGCGCACCAAATTACAATAGTTCATTGTATTTGTCAATTTTCATTCGTTGACTGTGTATCCTGGGCTTTGGGGATCTGACGAGGCTCCAGCTTTTGCACTAACTCATACACGAGCACGGATGAAGCACATTCCAGGGTTGCACACGTAAACATTGCCTTGAGCATCACAAAACTTTTCAAAGACTGTAATTTGGTGTGCATTCTATGACTTTTTGACAAGATTTGATGCTTATAAGTCACTCCTAAAGAAGGGCCTAAAGACTCATAGGACAGGGTGCATAGTATTTAAAAAGTAGGACATGTGGGAGTAAGTTTTACATGTCCTGGCAGGGAAAACACCTTAAGTAATTTTTGACTGCTGTAAGGCTATCTCTCCTATAGACTAACATCGGGTTACCTTATTGCACTTAAAAGTGCTAACTTCTGTTTGGGACCGAATAGATAAATGTGGTTTCAATTCACACAAACTGTAATTTAAAATCCTCTTTAATGGTAAAGTTGGATTTTATGTTACAATTGTGAGTGACACTTTTAGAAAGTTGACATTTTTCTGCCCAAACAAAATGTGTCTTTCTGTCAGTGTCCTGGGTAACATGGCTGTGAATGGCTCTCCTGTAGTGGGTCGTGTATTTCTTCCATCCATTGAGACAAATGAGGCCGAGGTGTGAGGGGAGAGGGTATGCTTGATAGGATTGCTGGGGAGTAGCTACTCCCTGCCCAGAATACACTTCAAATGGTCCTGCCTGCAGCACACACAAACAAACTTGATACCAGGCCTGCTCTTGCTTTTGACACCCGAGACAGGATGGAGCTAGGACCAGGTGAAGGAGAAGAACTGACTAGAACTAGTTTTGGGGGTTGGTGGGGAAATTCCTCCACACAAGTCTGGCATCAGGTGCAAAATGAGACTTTCAGAACCTCTCATCAGAATACACCTGCGGTAGATTCGGGCGAAGGACTGCCCTTCTGTTGAGGAAGAGGGACTGCACTGCTGACTGAAGAAAAGATTGGGCCTGCTTGCCTTGAACCCAGGCTACCTAGAGTGACTACAAGGGACAACTAGCTGACCTCTTGTGTGAGCTACATGGATACAACAAGCTTCCAGATGCCTCCCTGCAACTGCCGAGCTGACCAGCACCACATGGACTTTTCTAGACATGCCGAGCCCTGCTGTTGGCCTCTGCTGGAGTGTGTCCTGAACCCCAGAGCTGTCCCTCTGGTCCTGGACCCTTGGCTTGGCATTAGAGTGAACTCCTCCTGAGGAAAAGGTGAAGATACAGATGTTTTGGGCTCCTTGCGACCCTGAAGCGACCTCTTTTTCCCAAAAACCAACCGCCCACAACGACGCGAAGCTCCAGCAGGACCTGCTCCTCGTGCAACCAGCAACTCAAGACATGCCGGTCGGGCCGACAGCGACAGCCGACATCAATGGCCACCGTGTAACTCCAGCGACAACCAGCTCTTCGTGCTACTGTAACGACAATCCACAATGCCTGACCTGCTCCTCATGCCAACAACGAACTCCTCATGGCCCCCACCAAGGTGAATGGCAATCTTTGCATGAACTTGAAAAGGTAACTCTTCAGCAGGACTAACCTGTTCCCTGTATCCTGCCCACACTCCATAATGGTCGGCCTGAACTTGTGACTTTCCCCCTGTCCAACTCAACCAGATAACTGCGAGTGGTGCTTGATGCTTTTTTGGTGAAATTTTCACCTAAAATTTTAAAAACTCATATCTCTGGTTCTAGTAACTGGATTTTTGTCATGTTCGTGTTTTTTTATTTATTAAAATTTGCTCTATTTTTTAAATTGCTTTGGGATTTTATTGGTCTTGTGTTTTCATTTTATTACAGTTTGAGTGCTGCTTAAATACTTTACACATTGCCTCTAACTTAAGCTACCAGAGGTTTAAGCACAGTTTTATTTAGTGACTTTTGTGGTTCACCCTGCCAAGGATTATGTTTATTATTTGAGTGGGGCTTCCACTACTCTCACCTAATAACCCAATTTCTTGCACATTGAATATGAGGTCTCTCTCTCTAGAAAAACGATTAATATATTAAGAAGATCTAACATCAATGTCTGGTCTTTTTTGTCTTTCACTGGAGAGAGTAACCATTCTTTTGGCCAGACAGAGGAGTTAATGAGCCCCAGTCTGTGGTTCTGGCTTCTTATACAGTTTCCTTACAACCTGCCAATTGACGAGGCTGCACTCTTATGATGTGGACATGCTGGTGTTGATTTTAGTGGAGAACACAATCCTGGTGGTTAAAAAGATAGTTCACCATAATGTTTTTGGGTGAACAAGTATTTCTCCCAGGCAAACCACAATTGCCATGCATTCTCAAACAGATTCCCCAGCCTTGTTGGGATGCCTGACATTCTCCTTTGGGTGTATCACCATCTGTATGTACCCAAACACTTCATCTCCCCCCACACATACCTGGCCACCTTAACTTCCCGCACATTGGGAGCTGTGGGTGGCAATTACATAGACTAGGGAGCAGCAGTAGCACATGCAGGTAAGGGCAGTTGGGTAGTGGGGCCGGGTTGGGGAGGATTTCGACAGACGAAAACAAGGGAAAATTATTTATTTAATTTTCCCTCATGGTCATCTGTCAAATCCCCCCCTAACCCGGTCCCACCGCCCCACTGTTCTTACCTGCGCAGGCCGCTCCTGGTAGGGAGGCAGAGGAGTGGAGTGGAGGAGTAGATCATGCAATACCCCTGGTGCCCCAAGGAACTCCTGGTCACAAGGCCCTCTGGGAAGATGTAGGGGCTTCCTCAGATGAGACAGAAGTTTCTCTTTTTACTGCTCCAAACGGGTAAACATTGGCAGGGTCTCCCATCAAGAAAGGGGGGTATTAAAAAAGTGTGTGATCACACCAGTAGTTTTATGATTTCTTCCTTCTCAAGGGTCTCAAACTGAAAAGTGACAGTCATTGTGAAGATGTTTCTAAGCCAAAAGGTGCCCATGGTCTCAGGACATATGCTGGAAAGCACACCAAACACATGAATTATGTTTTTAATTTGCTGGAACTACACTGAATCGATTTCCATTGTGCTCCAGAGGACATCTCAAGCCATTAGACATAATAGTTAGTAGGCTCCTTACTAGAAATAAAGACTAAACGAAGCCTAGGGCAATCACTCCTCCTACCACTCAGTCCCATGCTTTAGCAGACATCTTGACCCTGCTCAGCCCCTGCACCACTGCTTACCTTTTCAGGCAACAGCAATGTCTCTGCCACAGCTCTGGACTTGCCCTCCTGCACAACCCTGGTGTTAGCTTGACCTGCTGAAACTTTAGCTGTACAGGAAAATACACAGGTCTTCAACAACAGACTACTTTCAGTGCAAGGTTACCTTGCCTCTTCTTTGGTGATAGAGTGTAACTGCCAGAGTCCAAGGTGGTCACTCCTTCAATGGTCAGCCCTGTTGGCCAACTCTAGGGGCACACCAAGTCTATACCCCATGGGTCAGGATGGAGGTGCCACTAGTCCAGGAAAGGTACTAGCTGAAATTTAGTAATACAAACCAGGAACCACTAGTTATCTGGGCAGGTGAAAAAACAGGAAAACTGGACCTTCATTTTCCTTCCGTGGGCTTAGCACTGACACAAAGTCATGCAAAGAGATGCGAAGCAGTGTGAAGTATTGGAAGGGTATTTACTTTCCAGCGCAAAGGATGCTTTGTGCTGCAAAGGTGCCCTTTTCTCTGAGCAAATAGCACTTTCTGTTGCTTTGCACCACTTTGCATCAAAAGGGCATTACACTGGTGCGAAATGGGTGGATCCCCGCAAACACCAAAGGTTTTTCACACAAAACTTGATCCACTAAGGTAGTCAGATTAAGCTTTGCATCAAAAAACTTTGCCTACTTGAAGCAGACGCTAACTTGGAACATTTGTAATTTCTCCAAAGATTTTACATTAGGAATAGTGCTGAACTGTGCAGCACATCTAAGGTGTGGATTGTATTAGAAGGTTTCTAGGCATAGGATGTTGTACTGGAAGGTGAGCTTCCAGTACAAATCCTATTTTAAACATCATACACACACACCTCTGTGGATTAGTGCAAAGGGTGTGAATCATGCTAGGTAGCTACTTTAGGAGCCAGAGTGAGGATGACAGCAGTAGCAACAGGCCATTATTAATAAATATGGATCTGTGCTATGTTCTTCCTGGTACGCAACACAGCACAGCAAAATGTGTTGTTGTGCATTGTGCTAAAAATGTATAACTCTGTCCGAAGTCTTCTCAGTCTAGCCTACATGCATAGTAGGTATTAAAGAGAGGTGAAGTATGTTGTGTCCTGTTTTTATGTATATGAGACCTGTAGTGGCACTCGGCACACTCCTTCCAATTATTCCTTAATCTGGTGGGTGTGACTGGGTGTGGTTAATAAGGTTTGTGACGCAGTGCATTCAGTTAACGGTTGCATGCTGAAAAAATTAGACGTGCAAACCAGAGCTCCGTTTATGGTGTGGTCTGTTACCTGCTCCTGGGCTGGGGAGGACGCTACAACTGGCAACGAGATAAAGGATACGTGCCCCCAAAGATACAAGACTGCTCTCCCTGAGAGTTTGCCATGGTCCAGCAAACTGCTTGTTCGTGCCACGTGTGCCTCAAGAAACGGTCTATGGTTGGCATATGTAACGTCAAAGAGCAACTCCAGCTTTTGAGAGGCTCTCGAACAAGGTGGGGGCCTTTGGAGTGGCACAGTCAGTAAGCCTGCCAAATATCTACTGCTAAGGCTGAACGAAGAGATACTGCGCCACAGCATAACACGGAGATAGCACTGGTACAAAGCAGAAATGCTAAAGACAGTGACAACCAGGTACGATGAAGCGCTAAAGGGAGCGACAGCCAGGTGCAGGAAAGCACTCAAGGCAAAGATGACCAGGCACAGAAAAACGCTAAAGGCAGTAACAGCTAGGAATGATGCATAAAGTCAAGAGCGATGAAGAGTACGTGCAAGAAGCAAAATTATTACTCACCATGAAGAAGGAAGATGGTGCCCACCGGCCTCAGCTCAGGCGTGATGACCCGAGTACTAGTGTGCAGATGCTTGCAGGGGTGACACCGGGCCAAGAGATGCTGAAGGACAAACGCTATCTGCACAACATACACTAGAATAAATTGGGAATGGGAAAAGTGCCCAACAAAGCGCAGCCGTGTTCCTTAAACCACCACCTCCATTCGATACTGCCAAAAAGCAGAATATTAGCACCAGTTCGACTGCCAGGATTGAAACATTTGATGACTTCATAGGTGCTATAGAAGAAGCAGCTAACAAAAAGATCATCAAATACTTAAAGAACCTGGCAGGTAATGGAGTAAAAGAGGTGATAAAGAAGATACTACAAGCTGATGAAGTATCATGCTGTCAAATCAAGAAGACGTTGGAGGCCTAGTTCAATCCAATGCTGAATGTCAACTATGAAAGACACACTTTCAATCAAGCAAGAAAGCAACCTGGTGAGGCAATGGATGAGTTTGTTGAGAGATTTAATACGCTCATAAAGCACTACAAGTTCAATTAATTCAATGATGAAGAAGCCATGTGACTTAGAGTTATCGATGGTTGCCTCTCCGAGTCATTCCGATGACACATGCTGCAAAAAATGCTCAGTTTGGAGAAAGTATTCATGGCTGCAAGAGCGGAGGAACATGCTCATCGGCAAGTTGCTGATACGGAAGCTGGAACACCCAAAATGAATCAGTGTTGAGCATGAAAAGTAAGCTGAAACACAAGGCAGAGGCCGATAGAGTGATGTCTCCAAAGTAATAGAAATTGTGTTGTCTTGTGGATCATGGCCTCCTGGATGGTCTGACCATGTTCCGCAGGCCTGGATGCCATGATGACTATTGCGCACGTTGTTATTGGATGTTGTTCTTTCGCCCTTTGTTATTGCCAAGTGATTCTGCAACAGTCTGCATATTCTGTTGCTCACCTTTTCTCCTGTTCCCTTTTGGGCTCAGTCTGAACAACAGTTACAAGGTCGAATAACAACCCCCTGGTTTATACTGATTTGGCCCGTCCCTCGCACCTAGACATAACACTTGTACAGCTGCCATCGAGAAATTAGTGTGCTTTTAATAATGCGTTTGCTTGCTCTAAGATAGCACTTGGAGACGACCTTTCCAGAGAGAAGAGCTGTGATTGTTTGCTGATGTAGTCTTGCATCAAGGGACTGAGGTATGGGGGTTCGCTAGTCAAAGCCCAAAGGTCTTCTATTATTATAATAAACTGGCTTCCAGCACGGGGAGGGTGGTAATGTTAGTTAGACATATATCCACTGCTTTATGAGATGCTTTCCCCGTTCGTATTTTATGGAGTAGTAACTATGCTGATTATATTGTTATTATGTATTATGCTACTAGTACTGACACGTGTACTGTATCTTAGAGCACGTAAGTTGAAATAAACATTTTAACCTATACAGTGTCTCTTCATACGCATGTTGTGGACAGGTACGAATGTGACGAGAGAGTGTTCTTGCCTCTGCGAGTCCTGAGAGATAGATACCGTGTTCTGGGTTGTCTAAGCATTGGTACATTGGTGCTAATGGGACGCTAAGGCTAGTTGGGTTGGGGTTTTGGGTGCTAAGGTTTATGGTTGGCTCACCACTATATTCCGAGGTCCTATTATCCTGTGCATAGCTCTGTATGTGCAGAAACCCTATGACATGGCGCGACCAACAGGTGGGGCAGCTTACTTGCGAGACGCTTGAGTAGTACTTGTGCTTGTCCACACAACCCTCACGTACGCTTCCGGAAGCGTGTGTGACGGCAATACCTCCTATATTGCAGATTTTGTAGGTTCTTTCAAGCTTGATGTTATTAAAAAAGGTTTCTTAAATATAACCCTTTTGTGCTGCCTCGTGTAAGATTGTTGTCTCGACCCGTTAGTAATGGCGGGTATAGACATAGCGGCGCATAGCCGCACAGCACTCCGGGATCACTTACGGGTGTATGGAGTGCCAGACGCGGGAGTTGAACTAGTCTTTGTGGTTCAAGCCGATCCGGCTTTCCATTTTGAAGTGTTCTACTCTTGGATCACTTTTCCAGCGGTGGATGCGAACGATGATCTGTTCCATACATATGAACCCACCGTTGTTCCTGCAGTCTATAGACCTTATACTAATCTTGAAGTACCGCTCACGGCTTGGCAACACCGTGTTTGGTTTAATGGCGCCCTCCCACAACCGAATACCATGGTTCGTTTAGGCCCCTTATCAATTGAGGGGGCCACTTGGCCTGTTTTGGCCGGGTACACACCACATCCGCGTTATATGACAATACCAGTCGCGGAACTACGCACTATGTATGCGGCCTTGGTGCAGGTGCATCGAGCTTTAGTGCGATATGTTACAGGCAGCATCCATGGAACCGCTCCTGGAGTGCCTGGCCAACCAGCTGCTGCAGGCGGAGTGACCATAAGTCCCGTCATGGTGAATTCTGTGATGGGCAAACGGCCACAAAATAAGGATGATTTTCCTTATTGGCTTGCAGAAAAGTTTGATCAGTTGGAGGCAGTTTTTCCACATACAACTCCTGTGGATAAACATCGTATTTTGACGATTAGTTTGCCAAAAGACTTAATTCCCGAGTTGACAGCATGTGACAACTGGGGTAGGGTATTCGCAGCAGTATATTCTAAATGTTTTGGTACTCCTTCCATGACAGTTCTCCCCTCTGTAATTAAAAAAGTACAGGATGAACACGGCCCTGAAGCGGCTGTGGAATTAGGGATGAGACTAGTGGGAGTGTTTGAAGTAGTAGCTGAACTGATCCTTGCGAATGTCAAGGGCGATGCAGTGAACTTTCAAGTAGCTAACGCTTTGGCTTTGGTCCCAGAATTGGACAAGCCTCGAGAATTACCGAAAATTATTACCCAGGCTTACAAAACTATTGGTAGAAACAGCCTGGGTAACAAGCCTTTTGCTAAACAGCAAACACAATCGCAACCACAACAGCAACAAACCAAATCTCAATCTGAGAAGGATGAGAAACCAGTCTTCACTAAAAAGAGCTGGAGGCTGAAAAAACAGGGTAAGCAACAGACAAAGCCGGGATCGCGAGGCGCATCCCCGGTTTCAGTTTCTTCTGAACGTACTTATGATTTACGCGATAGAGCGAGAATTAAGTCTCCGGATAGGTTTCAGATCCCTGATACGCGTTCTCCTCGTTCTTTACAGGCAGACTTTGTCACAGGCCGGTGGAGGAGACCGCCAGGATAGAGGAAGGGCCCGTGAGGCCCCACAGGGACGAGACCAGCCTCGACAACAAGTCAGAGGAAAAGAAGAAGACGCTCAACGTTTTTGACCACAATTTCAGAAGAAGAAAGTTGCCGCTGTAACAGCTAAATATGCCACAAACGGTGAGAACGAGACTCCTGAATTGGACGTGGGCAGTAACCCTCCTAGACAGCGCCGCGGAAGTAACCATAGTGCGGGAGGCGCTACGTCCTCATATGGAGGCGACAGCAACTGAAACATTCATTACTGTTGAAACAGCAGACACCAGAGTGGCACCCCCTGACAGACTATTTAATATTGTCCTCCAAATTGAAGGTGATATACAGCGAGTAATTAAAGGTATTTTTGGGGAAAATCTGACCTCTTCATATGATATTTTATTAGCAGAGGCGGATTGGCCACCCCCATTCGTACTTACTGCGTGTAAAGGGGAGGAGGTAATCCTTCCGAGCTTTTCTAGGCATGTCCCAAAGGACAAAGCAAAGGCTCTTGCAGCAGAATGGGCTGTGTCCCTTGCTCCAGCGTTATTTCGCAATCACGTGGGTTGGGACGAAGAATCTCCCCCCCATGAAATCCCTTTGCGATCGTTGCCGCAGCCACAACCCCAGTATCCCATAAAACGTGAAGCCAAAGGCCCCGTTTCCGAAATTCTGACACAGTTGGAATATCAGGGAGTAATTGAACCCTGTGTCTCACCTATGAACAATCCCCTTTTCGCGGTTTCTAAACCCGATGGATCGTACCGTTTAGTATTGGATTACCGGCATTTGAACTCTCATTGTCGGACCTTTGCGGTGCAAAATACCCATAGTTCTGCGCTTGTAGACAGTCTTGTTCGTAAAAAATACAAAACGACCCTTGACCTTTCAAATGGATTCTACACGCACAACTTAGCCCCGGAGAGTGGCCAATGGTGTGCCTTTACCTCCGGTGGTAAAATGTTCAAATTCAGGCGTCTTCCTATGGGCTACAAGAATAGTCCAGGCGTATTCGCCGCTCGTGTTGTCTCTTTGTTAGACGGCATCGATCCAGACGCCTGTTCGTATGTGGATGACATTTATCTGACAGACGATGAATTGTTTCCGCATCTGACCCGGGTGGACCGCATTATTCTTGAATTTGCGGTTCAGGGATACAAAATTAACTTTGCCAAATCCCATATTGCTGAATTTACCGTTTTGTTCTTGGGCTATGAGCTCAACAATGAAGGTAAGGGTTTAGCCCCCATTTTCTGGAGAAATGTGCACTTCTGTGCCCTCCTACAAATCTGAAGAAGCTTCAGTCTTTGCTGGGTTTTCTGAATTTCGGACGTACATACATTCCCGAATATGCCCAGCGTATCAAGCCACTGTATGCCTTGATACAGCCTACTTTTTCGAAGTCTTGCTGGCTTCCGGAGCATACCTCCATTCTGCAATCACTGCAGAAAGACCTTCTTGAGTCTAAATACCTTTTGACGCGTGATAACCACACAAACTTGGTGATTAGAATCATTTCAGGGGCAGTGGGCTTCACGTATTTAACCTTTAATGAAGGAGACACAGTACCTATCGCATACAAGTCACATCTATACACCTCTGCAGAAATGCGGTTCTCATCTGTGGAGAAAGTGCTAACAGCAGTGCAAATGGCGATCCTGAAGGAGCGCGCACTGGCACAAGGAAAACGCATTCTGGTGGTGACACCCTATCCTGCCCTAGAGGCAGTGACTAAAGCAAGTGTTCCGAACTCTAAAGCCTTGCACCCCCGTTGGATTCAATGGGCAACCTCTTTGACGTCTCCGGATGTCACTTTCATATTCGATTCTTCTCTTCAGACTCAGGAGTTTTTACAGTATGAATTCGTTCATCCTCCTCCTCTGTCTTTATTGCCGCTTGAGGATTACGACTGTGTGATCTATACCGATGGTTCGGCACAACCGGCCACGGGATCCAAGCATGCTTATTCTGCCGCATGTGCTATTGTTGCAGGTACTTTTGTGAACGGAAAGTTCAGATCCACTGTGGTGCACACTCAGACACTCGGGGATAGTACTGCACAATTGGCCGAGCTGCGCGCATTGGTGCTTGCGCTTGAGTTCGTAAATCCTGATGTGACCACTTTAATTGTGTGCGATTCTTACTACTGTGTTCAATCATACAATGACAATCTGTTCTTTTGGTCGCAAAATGACTATAGAGACGCTAAATGCAACACAATCAAGCATAAAATGCTTTGGGTTCGAGTGGCAGAATTACAACAACGTCTGCCTCTCACACAGGTGGTACACACCCTAGGCCATCAGCGGGTGGGCGCACACGCTGTTGGTAACAGTCTGGCAGATGAAGCTGCCAGATCAGCAGTACTCACGTGTTCAGTAGCAGCAGTTACTAGATCCATGTCTAGAATAGACACTGATATCTTGGCAGCTATTGCTGCAACAAAAGAAGGAATTAATTACCCTAGAGGTTTCCCTTCTAAATATTCTTACCAGATAGGTCCCGATCAGGCTCCTTATGTAACAATACCTAACGTTGGGGTTCGGCTGATCCCCAACGCGGACCGCAGACTTTCCTTGATGGCAGCAGCACACGAAGGCATGGCTTCGGCGCATGCTGGTGTGTCAGCGACAATTTCCATTTTGCAGCAGCGTTACTGGTGGCGTGGTTTATACAAAGATACACGTACTTATGTGCTTTCCTGTGACGTTTGTCAACAGATCAAGCCTTCGACAGTCACAAGACCACCGCAGACCTCGCTTGCAATTTCGAACAGACCCTTTGGGTGTGTTTACTTGGATCACTGCGGTCCATTTTCTTCAGACACTGCCTATAAATATATCTTAGTGGCAGTGGACTCGTGCACACGGTTCATCTGGGTCTGGCCACAACGGAGTGCTGACGCACGAAATGTCATTAGGGATTTGCGAGTCTTTGTGGGAATTTTTGCATGCGGCACCTTCCATTCTGACCAAGGTCCGGCGTTTGCCTCTAAGGCTTACAAGGACGCAATGGGCTCCTTAGGGGTGCGGGTGAAATTTTCGTCTCCGTATAGGCCTGAGGGCAACTCTATCGTTGAACGAATGAACCGTGACTTAAAGCAATCCTTGACAGCTAGAGTTATAGGTACTGGCAGGAACTGGCTGGCCCACTTGTATACTGTTCAACGTGCACTTAATAATCTCCCTAGAAGGCCTCTGGGTGGGCGGACCCCTTACGAAATGCTCTTTGGCATACGAATGTTTGTGCCTGACCTTGATGGTCTAGACATGGCGGCGCAATCCGCCAAGTTTGATGTAGATAATCATTCTACTATGTTACAGGACTTACAAGAAGCCCGAGACAAACTAGCAATTGCACATTTGCCTTCAGCCACAGACCCTGCTTTGCAGATTCCGGTTGCCGGCTGGCTTCCGAAGATTGGCGACCTGGTACGAGAGAAGGTGGAGAACAAAAAGAATTCGGCCCCTCTTTTCGTGCACCTGTTCCAGTACTGGGCTTGAAGGGAACACGTACAGTCATCCTACCACCGCTTCCCGGTCGCAAGGAAAACAGATACATCTCAGTGGAAAATGTCAAGCTACAACATCTGGCCGATCTTAAATAGTGTCACACCAGCGGTCTCTTGTCCTGCCATTTATCGGACAAGCGTTCGAGGTACGCCTGCACGAACAATCAATGACGTTACCATGGAGATGGTTGATTTGCCTGACAATATATTTGAACCCCCTGCATCACCCTGCATAGACGAGGACGAATATACTTATCCCGCCACAGAGTCGGTGGCACACCAACCAACAACGCCACTGAGCCCGACACGTTATTCTTTTGACTCGGAATCCAATTCATCACAAGTCCCGTCCAAGTTTAGTCTTTTTGTATCGTGGTTTAGAGACAATTTTTTGATTCCACCTTGGACATACATTTGGATGGTACTTTTCTTGGTTTTTTTGTTCATGTCCATTGGCTTTGTCACAGTGTTTTTTCTACTCATCAATGGTCACTATTTACCTGAACGCTCTGCTGTGAACAGTGTTGCTGGAACTTTGGCTCCACATTCCTCTTCACACATCATGAAGCGTGACCACACATTTGTGAACATTTCAGCGTTTCCAGTTGCTGATGGCATAGTATGGGATGCGGTAAACTTTCAAATACATGGCCCGACAGAAATTATTAATGTACCAAATGTCCTTCGAGTTTCGATGGGTGATGTAGTAAAAAGTAATATTCATTCTGATGATTGGGATGTGCATGCAGTTGAAGCATTGTTTGCTGATTTAAAATATTATGCCTCTTTTAATGCTGAAGACTTGTATATGAATTCTGCGAATTATGCCGATTTGTATTGTTACCAACATTGGGGGAATCATTTTCTCCACAAGCCAAGTGCACTACGTAGCCCTGCTACTTACACCCAATGGGAACACTGCCCAAACCCCGTACCAGGTAGTTCCCAAACTCTTCGAAATAAATTCACCTATTTTACTGATTTTAATCGATCGAACCCTGGGTCATATTATTTTAAATTAAAAACTCCATTGACTCAGAAAATAATGTTGACCCACACTAAATTGTTATATTCGGGTTCCTTTTTGAGCGCCTTGGCGGTGGGTGGTTATGAATATTGGAAAGACACAGTGGATTTAAAATCAATTTGGGGTTCGAAGCCATGGCAGGTGCAAGGCACTGAGGCCTTGCACCGTGCTTGCCTGATCCCAGCCCAAATTCTATTTCTAAATGCTTCCATTTATCAGACCACGTGTTGGGGGTTGGCTACCGTTAAACAACTAAATGCGCCAACCATCCCATCCTTGTTGAGTCTGCCAAATGATAGTTTGCATTTTAATATGTCCCTTATGGCGTTACAGGCTCAGTTTCAGAATAATTCCTTTAACGTTTCTGCACTGATACAGTCACCCTGGTTGGCATGGCCCATATCATCTAATGCATGCCAACTGCGTTTTCATGGCACAGTTCCTGGCTACATACAGGACAAGCCTGATCCAAGATTTACTGAAACTCGTACTGTGACCACGTATTCGGTTGGTAAATTATGTAAACAATGGTTACAACATTCGTCCTTAGACTCTGTTAAGAACCATTTATCCCTCCTATCAGGCACTATTGACTTATCTGACTTTATCTTGGGACCTCGTGGTCCCCGACCGAAGAGATTCATTTATGAGGCATATAATGAGCTCTGGAAACTGTCACAAATGGAAGCTGCTTCCCGTCTTAGGGAAATAGACCAAGCCAATTTGGAAAAGGTGCTTGCTGTTGTTGACAATAGTATAAATACCCTGTCTTCCCGCATTTACACATTAGACAATATTGTATCCTCTGTTGTTGATATTGTACAAGATGATGTCTCTATGTTGTATCATGGTCAGAATCAGTTGCGCTCAGTGATGCAGTTTGCATGGACTTTGCAAACTCTTAAGTTGGGTAAAGTTCCTTGGAATTTGTTAAACACCACTGCCCTCTTTCTGCCTTTTAATTTGACTAACAAACAGCAGTTCATGTCCATAAAAGATGCATCTTACACTTTGTTACATATTGAAAAAGTGGATCCTTTACCGTTCTCAGTAGCAGAACTAGATTCTGCGGTATGGCTAGTTCATGGGGTTATAGCTTTACCTTTTTCCCTATTTGAGTTCAGTTCGTGCATGAAGCATTATCCTGTGGGCCGTTTCCAGCCTTTGGGTGGTGCTTTCCTGCATGAACTTTGGTCCTTGCCTTTCATGTATAAATGCCTTAGAGATGGCAAGGAAGTATTTCTCACGGGGAGTCTTGTGATTCAACTGTGGGTCATTCGCTTATTTGTAAACATATTAAATTGCACGGGGCTTGTAGCGTTTCAGTTCCAAATCTTGCATGTGTCCTGAAGGGTATTCCTGCTCCTGCTATTTCTACTACTTTTACTTTGCTTACCAACGGTAGCTATTTGCTTTTAAATAACGAAAATTGTTGCGGCCTGCAGGCCGGCATTCCGTATATTGTTACAGTCTCGCACAGAGTTGTCTGCTGCAAGAATGTGCTTTTTCCTCCCCCTCACGACATCGTTGATAGCTCTATTTGGCCTTCCATTCCTACCATGGAGGCAGATTTCAATAAGTTGAGCAGAATAAAGGCCCTATTATTGAATGAGGAGGTTATGCTCACATCCGCCCGGGAGACATTCATTCTCCAGGTGGCGAGCACCCACAGTGAAATACAGGCCCTTTTGAACACTGACCTCCCCCAACATTTTGGGGAGTTAATTCATCGTATTTTTAACGCATCAAACACCGAGGGTCTGGTGCACTTTTTTAAGGTTGTGGGGTCTGGCCTCGTGTCCACCTTTCAAACTGTTTTCGGTGTGATACCGGCATTCATTCATTCCATTTTTTCTAGCGTCTTTGGTGGATTTCCATTAATCCTCGCTTTGGCGGCCGGTGTCTTGCTGTTGGTCTGTTTTCTGCGCAATGGCTGCACTCCACTGGGCCCTTCTCGATCCCGAACGCCTCCAGTTGCTCCGTGAGCGACTCCTGGTTGGCTTCGATGTTCTGCCCTTGGCAACTATCAGTGTGTCCTACACCCTTTCCTTTCGCTTTGCGTATTTCACTTGCGTGCAACCTGTGATGTCTTGCATCCGATGTCCGTTTACATGGACCATGGATTATTGCCTCTCCAATTCGTCATTGTCGGTACCGGATTTTGTTCGGTTGGTGGGTCCCTTAGAGGCCCATGAACGGGACTGTTCCGCTGCTGGTTTTATGATGCGTGCGGCTGCACTGGGGATTTTGGCACAATGGGATATCTGGGCGGCTGCTCAGAACCTCCTACAACAAAGTTACATTGAATATCACGCAAGCTGTCCCGCATTGCTTTTGGATGCTCCATACACTGAAGAACATTCCTGCAGCTTTGACCTGTTGGACTGGATGGCGTCTAAATTTTTTGACGATTCCAATGATGTCCTGTTGGACGGTATAGCGTTTTTCTGCTCATTCACATTTTTGGATTGATTGATTTGCCGTTAGTTCTCAGTAGACAGCCTCAATTCTGCTCAGGTGTTTGGAACTCTGTCTTCGTTTTTGTTTCGGCCGATGGACTGTCCAGGGGAGGGTGTCTTGTGGATCATGGCCTCCTGGATGGTTTGACCATGTTCCGCAGGCCTGGATGCCATGATGACTATTGCGCACGTTGTTATTGGATGTTGTTCTTTCGCCCTTTGTTATTGCCAAGTGATTCTGCAACAGTCTGCATATTCTGTTGCTCACCTTTTCTCCTGTTCCCTTTTGGGCTCAGTCTGAACAACAGTTACAAGGTTGAATAACAACCCCCTGGTTTATACTGATTTGGCCCGTCCTTCGCACCTAGACATAACACTTGTACAGCTGCCATCGAGAAATTAGTGTGCTTTTAATAATGCGTTTGCTTGCTCTAAGATAGCACTTGGAGACGACCTTTCCAGAGAGAAGAGCTGTGATTGTTTGCTGATGTAGTCTTGCATCAAGGGACTGAGGTATGGGGGTTCGCTAGTCAAAGCCCAAAGGTCTTCTATTATTATAATAAACTGGCTTCCAGCACGGGGAGGGTGGTAATGTTAGTTAGACATATATCCACTGCTTTATGAGATGCTTTCCCCGTTCGTATTTTATGGAGTAGTAACTATGCTGATTATATTGTTATTATGTATTATGCTACTAGTACTGACACGTGTACTGTATCTTAGAGCACGTAAGTTGAAATAAACATTTTAACCTATACAGTGTCTCTTCATACGCATGTTGTGGACAGGTACGAATGTGACGAGAGAGTGTTCTTGCCTCTGCGAGTCCTGAGAGATAGATACCGTGTTCTGGGTTGTCTAAGCATTGGTACATTGGTGCTAATGGGACGCTAAGGCTAGTTGGGTTGGGGTTTTGGGTGCTAAGGTTTATGGTTGGCTCACCACTATATTCCGAGGTCCTATTATCCTGTGCATAGCTCTGTATGTGCAGAAACCCTATGACAGTGTTTCCGCTGAAGATTCTCCTTTCCACGTGCAGGTAAATGTCCTGCCATCGGACAAATACGCAAAGGCTGTGGGAAGGAAAACCATTTCATAATGGTTTACAAAGCAAAAGAGAGACTAAGTGACGAAGAGAGAAGAAGATGGATGCAAGAAAGTTCCAGAAGCACTCTAGATACTCCCACAAGGCCAAACCGAGACATCGACTAAGGCAAGTGGAAACTAAGCAAAATTGATCGTTATCAAATTCCAATGGTTTGTTGACGTCATCATCGAGTGACAGTGAGGAAGATGGATGTGCGATGGTGATGTCAGTCACAGACCGACGTGTGCATGTAGGATTGGCTGCTTGTAAGGAAAAACACAAATCTGAAAAGAATTGCCACATGAAGCAATAAAGTTCATTTGGACATTGTCCTAAAATCACGCTCAAGGTCTGCCTCTTCTTCAAATTCAGATTCCCTTCAATGAGGAAGCAGGATATCTTGATTTTCTTAAAGAACGAATACCTAATATATCATCCTACTATTTATGCCCCCTACCCATACATTTCACCTTTGTTCCTTCGCTTAGCTTAAGAAGCTGCAATCTCGAGAAAGCTTTGTCTGTCCACATAATTTTTGTGATGCTGCCGCCACGTTTAGTTCAGGACCTGCTGTTAGTAGTCACTTGATATGCTTATCCTTTGAGTTACAGCACAAAAATAATGATGTTCATTTGCACACATGACTACATATTTTTACGTATTCTTTATGTCATTGTTCATATCAAGTATTACTGCTCTGGATTGATGGTATTCCAACATGTTTCATAATATTAGTCTTTGTGTAACTGCTTTAACATTATGACTTCCTGTCCATATATGGAGACATTTCAAATGCACTTAGGAGTAGCTGCAGATTCCACAAACATATCACATGGCTCTAACTAAAATTTGATATGGTACTATGAGAGATAGCTTGATAGAAATCCACAGAACATGTTCTGCTACTGCATACCATACAACGTAGCCTAAGCTTTAGAATTGCTTGGCTGGTTGTGCTTTCCTGCAATGGCTTGTCTTGATATGAAACATAATCTCTTTCTGAGGCACAACTTTGGGTAAGGAAAGTTTAAAATATCAGAGGCAACATTTTGAAGGTCATCTATTTTCCCACTCACTAGTCGTAAATATAATCTGGGTTCCACAGCTGAAATATGATCAAATGTAATAAAATCAGATTTCGATGCTGTAATAACATTTTACTTACCTTGCAGTGATACAGGTTTGAAGACTGGTAGTGAAAATAAAATGAGATGTGAAAAGACCCAAGCTTCTCTTCCTATGCATGGCCTTAGACGTCAAATGCCTTAAGTAGAGAAGGGTCTCCTGCTCGGCTCTGAAGATTCTACTAAAGAAGTTGCCTTCTAACTACTGTGGGGCATATTATCAAGGGCTTTATCGCCGCTTTAGCGGCACTTTTTGCCGCTAAAGCGGCGATAGTTTTATCGCCCTATTAGCAAGCTGTCGCTAACAGGCGTTAGCGACAGCTTTCAGGCGTTAGAGGCCGCGTTTTCCATCGCTTTGCATGTCAGCAATAATTATCGCTAATGACATGCAAGGAAGGCGTTCCCTACTTAAAGCGACTGAAAACAGTCGCTAACACCACTAACCCCTATTAGCAAGGCAGGCGAAGCGATAAAATAATTCGCGCTAAGCGCGTTTATCGCTAGATTTTATCACCTGCTAGTGAGGATGACTTACCTGTTTAAAGTATAGGAGGTGGATTCTAATGCTGAATCCACCTTAGCGATAATGCGAGAATATCGCTGCTTTTCCAGCGATATTCTCACATTTTGCCGCTTTCGCTGGAAATGTTATCGCTATGGAGATAAACCTTGTTAATAGGGTGTTATCTCAGCGATATTTTCCAGCGATAGGCGGCGTTAAACAAATTCGCGCTAAGCGCGGTTAGCGATAAATATCGCTATTCCTTGATAATATGCCCCTGTGTTTTTATATTTGCTTGCCAGTCCCATGTAATCCAGTCCTTTGACCATCCACGGAGAATGGATGTTGCCTGTTTGTGCATTGCCTACAATTGTGAAGAATGCAAGTGGACTGCATATTACACATGAGGGTGTAGCTGCACTGAGTTCTATCTTGTCTATTTTACATTCTAGTGATACCTAAAATGGAGTATTTGAGGTAGAGCTGAGGGAGAGCTGAGGCAACATATGTGAATAGCAGGGCTTTCGCTCAGAACATTAAGGTATCTCTGGGTTAGATTAAGGCGTGTTTGCATAAAATGTTTAAATCTGGTTTTGTATGTATGCATATATATATATATAGGATATATATATAGGATATATATATATATATATTTTGCAATAATCTCGCGCTGCCAGAGCGTAAGAAAAGGTCGCACTCAGGGTTTCGATATAGGAGTAAAGTATTTATTGACTTGACGCATTTCGACAGCACGGTCTTTGTCAAAAAGTCATACGGTAGATCAAGACCTAGTGTGGTCGAAACGCGTAGGAGGAGGAGAGTGGTGGCTTGAATAAACCAGTTAACCACCCAAGGAGAGTGCACGTTTATTATTTTTTCTTGGTGAATAATATAGTGCGAGAACGGTCCTTATCTCGCCGTGGGCACCAGCTATATTGAGCGCCCCCCGCTGAAGGACCATCTTGGTGAATAGGTGAATTCACCATCTTGGTGAATAGGAAATAGGCCACAGTCATCACATGTAAAATTACTTCAAGTCCACAAACCCTATAGGATGATGTCACAATGATTGGTGTCATCAATGAAGTCATTTGAGATGTCAACAGTGATGTCATTAATTAAATATCTTGAGTTATGTAAAATGTGAGGCTATAAACAGTGGACATGGCGAGGGTGCAAGTTATAGTTAGCTTAGTCAACTACAACTGCCAAATTTCAGTGGTTCTTAAATGTTAGTTTTTATTTAATTTCAACACCTAACACCTTTTATCACTTCTGGAAAGGCAATGGAGATCTCCCCTGCCCTTTCATGGCCTACAGTGCTTGTCAAGGGGTACACCTCACCCCAGCCTGCAAGGTTAACAAGTAATTAAGTGGCCAGCCTCCCTTGCCTCTGTGCCTTTGGTATTGATTCCTTCACTTCACTATCATACACATACGTTATGACAAAGACTTTATCTAGGCCAGTGTGAGTGAAATAAGCAAAAGATCAGAAATTCTCAGAGTCTGACACAGATGTGACAGTTGAAATACATTTGTCCTGATGAATGCCACGGACCCTTTCGGGCCAACGGCAGAAACATGTGACGATAATGGTGGTGATGGGGTACTAGCTCCCCCAATCCCCACACTTCAGTTTTTAATACCAAGTAGCACCCAGTGAATAAATGTATTTGGATTCTTACATTGGGTTTTTAAAATCACTCACTCACGGGCCATCACTTAGATTTCTAAAAGTGCCTCCCTGCCTCTAGGTGTAGGCCCGCTGTCTATCAAATGCGGTTATTAGAGAGCGAGGACTGCCAATGATGAAGCATGACACGTGGTGGTGTGTGAGGACAGTCCTTTACATTTTTTGAGATGTCTAGCACTCTACTGACTTAGTGCTCAGTGCTTTGTAAGGATTTGGCCATATTTTCAACAACTAATCATTCAGGGTAGCTTCTTTTTGTGGGTGTATGACAGTTGAAATACACACATCTTGTCAGCATCATTTTGTAAAAAATGGGAAAGAAACTTCCAGCAGTGTGCCACGCTTTCTTTTCCTGATTTCCAGTGCCTCCACATCAGTGGTGACCAAGAAACTCTGTGAACTCCAGGGTTAGTATAACTGATGTGAACTATGCTTGGCAAATTCTGGACCGGAATCTCTGGGCGTTTGACTACTTGCCAGGAGATGTTGCTTTAGAGCCAAGTGACTGCTGAGGAAGAGTATTTGAGGTGCCCTTTTGCAGGAGGATAATGTAGGTTTTTTAGAAGGTGACAAATTGTGACAGCCACTGCAGCCTAGCAAGGACCTGCCCAGCTCACAACAACAGGATGAAGTCTGGGAGATTGGAAGCACCCTATGAGGAGGGGCCTTCCTAAAGATCCATGAAAATGCCCGGTGGGTGACTCCACTAGTAGAAACCAGTGTCTAGAAACCAGAGGCGCTGATAACCCACAATCACAGTCCACGCTTACACTATTCCTAGGCTGTGCCCAAAAAGAATGCAAGATTTGTTTTTAACCAAGGGCTCCTAGTTTTCTTCGGAGGGTGGCTGCTGTCTTGACCACAGGAAGAACCCAACAAGCTGAACTTACATAACCATGAGCAACATGGCCATCACACAGCCTTCCAACCACCAGCACTAGTACTGCTTACACCTTCTCAAAGGAGCATTTTCAGATGCGCTCCTTCACAGTCTTGTTCCATTGCAGAATTCTTTGAATGGGTCAGACAAGGAGACAAGTGAGTCCTGCTCAGTGGTTCGTGCCCAGCACATGCAACTGGAAGCAGCCAGTGAAGAGTTGAAGGCTAGACCTGCATGCCCCAACATCAAAAGGCAAAATCGCTTATTTGTGGGAACCAGACCACATACATTCTGTTTTGGTTTTTTTTTTCTTTTTTTATAAATCATGGCATCAATATCAAGAGACAGAATACAAAAATACATATACACATAAATAAAAAGCGGACATATACAGACTGAGTACTAAACACAAGTAAAGTTACTTTTGGTGGAACACTGTAAAAGAGCAAGGGAGACATACTAGAAAGAAATAACAGATTTATACAAACAGCTGCTCCCTGAACACCCCACTATAAACCAACTTCATTCAATCCACTTAGAAATGGGAGCCCAGGTTTTTATCCCAATTTCCCGTCTTTTACGTCCTTTTAGTCTATTGACAGAAGATTCCATGTTATACGTGACTAACATCTTTGCCCTCCACATTAAAAAGTGGGAGGATCAGTACTGATCCACTGCGAAGTGATACAAAATCGCACAATAGCCATTGCAATGAATACAAATCTCTGCACAGATCTTGCTCTTGTATTTCCTCCCATGTTAGACTCCACACCCAAGATAACAAGTTCAGCTGTTGCTACAAACGGGATCCCCAACGTTGTATTAAAGAAAAATTCGAGGTGCTGAAAAAATTGAGCTAAATAAGGGCATGAATAAAACATATGAATAGTGTCCGCTGCAGCTAAACCACACCTACTACATTTACCTCCCCGTGCACCCCGTATACCACCCCATTTCGCTACCTTCCGAGGAGTGTAGTAGCGATCGAAGATGGACATATAATGCTGGGTTCTGAGACTTCCTGTAGTTAGAGTTTGATCTGCTAACTCGATTGATTCTTCCAGATTTATCCCTTCCTTCCCAAATTTCCCCTCCCAATTAGAATTCTGGCTACATAAGTCATCTGGGAAGGCTTCAAGCAATATCTGATAGATTTTTCCAATTCGAGACTTTTTACTAATTGTTTCAACCAAAGATATTTTAGCCAAATTTGCTCTGGTCCCATGTACATTAGTCCCCATAAAACTCCGAATCTGCAGATATTTGAAAAAGTCCCTTCTGTCTAGCCCAAACTTTTCCTGGAGGGAAATAAATGTATCCATTTGACCTTCATCATATAAATCCCCCAAGACGCTGATCCCGGCCCTCCCCCAACGAAAAGTAATTTGGTCTTGAAAAATTGGGGGTAACACTGCACACGCCGAGAGAGGAGTGTATAGATTTATATTAGTGACCTGAAACTTCACACGGATCTTTTTCCAAAGTCGATGGGCGGCCTTAAGAATTTTAAATTTCGTTTTTTGTAATAGCTAGGTTCGAGATTTTTGACTAAGCATTGATTAGCTTCATGCCCCAATATAATTTCATAGATAGTTGGACGGACTGACAAGGGTATCTCAGTTTTAATCCCAGTTATCAAGATCCCCATATGTTGCAACAATGATACCCAATGATACAATAGAAAGTTTGGAACCGCCCAACCCCTCGCGCTTTAGGGAGAATCATCCACCTAGCCGCCCTTCTTGCTCTATGGAATCCCCATAGAAACCTAGAACAGCCCCTTTCAATTTTGGCTAAGGATACTGTTGAGAATTCCAAAGGGATTGTCCTAAACAAATAAAGCAATTTCGGAAGGATCAGCATTTTTAGAACATTGTTTCGACCATGCATTGAGAGATGCAGGTGATCTAACCTCTCCAACGTCCGATTGACCATACCGATCATAGGGGTAATATTTAAATCCGGTATTTGATCCACCATCGCTGAGATCTTTATCCCCAGATATGTAGCTTCTTGAAGGATAGGTAGGTTAGCTGGAGGAGTAGAGTTTGATAAAACAATCTGCGTCTTCTCGATATTTAATTTATACCCAGATAAGATCCCAAATTGTTCTGCCTGTTCTCTCACTGCTGGGAAAGCCGCAGAGATATCACTGGTGAGTATTGCGATATCATCTGCATAGGCCAATGACTTAAATTCTATATCGTTGATCTTCACAGGTTTAATGTGCTTATCATTATCCAGTTTATTAAGAAGTGGATCAATGTAGAGTGCGAACAGCAGGGGGGAGCAAGGACACCACTGCCTTGTACCCCTGTTGATACCAAATACCTTTGATTCCTGCCCTGAGATGCGAATCTCAGCCTCAGGCGATATGTAAAGTGACTGTATTGCCTGAATAAATTCCGGGCAAAACCCTTTCCACTGCAAAACAGACCACAAAAATTTCCACGAGACCCTGTCGAACGCCTTCTCTGCGTCCAACAGGGCCACCCCCAGCGGGGATCCCGTAGCCTTAGCCCAATCAAGAAGAGCAATCACGCGTCTTACATGGTCGGTGGTATCCCTCCCAGGAATAAACCCATGCTGGCGAATGGAAACTAGAGGAGTGATAATTTTAGCTAGTCTAGAAGCTAATATTTTAGAATATACTTTACTATCTGAGTTGATGAGGGAAATTGGCCTGTATGATGCCGGATCTAAGTCTGGCTTGTTTTTCTTCTTAAAAACTACTATTGTAGTCTTTCGCCAAGAATCAGGAATTTGCCCTTTTTGAGCCAGCTGAAACAACAAGACCAAATCCTGCTGAAGCGCTGGGCGGAATGTTCGATAAAATTCTAAGGGAATATTGTCCGGACCCACCGCTTTGCCAACTGAGAGAGAGATTAAAGCACTTTCTATTTCTTCCCATATAATTGGAGCAGCAAGAATCTTATTTTGCTCGACAGTAACCTTCCTTGTTTCGAGGTCTCTAAAAACTCCGAAATCACCTCTGGAGCAATTGTTGAAGCTACCCCAACCTCTTCGGTATATAGTTGTTGATAAAAATTCCGGAATACCTCCAGAATTTTAATTGAAGAATCTTGCACCTGGCCAAGGTGATCTTTAACCCTGCAGATCCCCCGTTCCACTTCCCTTTCTCTTAAGCGCTTTGCCAGCACCCTGCCGGAATTTTCACCAAATTCATATGTTTCATTCTTAAACTGCGTATATTTAATGGCTATTTCTTCCCCTAGATATTGCTGCATTTTAAATTTCATCACAGCTAAACGCTGCAGACACTCATCACTGTCCTGGCCCTCTTTTATTCGATTCATCAACTCAATTTCAATCATCCTGAGCTGATCAACCCAACCATTAATCTTTTCCTGTTTGGCCTTCTGACGGAATATAGAGAAACTAAGAGTCTCCCCGCGAAGAGCGGCTTTAAATGCATCCCAAACAACAATTGGAGAGGAGGTGTTCCTGTTAAAATTAAAAATTCGATTATCCAATTAGCCATATATTCACAATATGCTTGTTCGAGTAGTAATTTCCTTTCAAAAGACCATCTCCTCTGCACCCTATATATGCCACTTAATGATAATTCTGTGACGAGAGGATTGTGGTCCGAGATAAGCCTAGGAAAGATGTCAATACTAGCTCTCTCCGCAATTTGATGAGACAGAAAGAAATAGTCCAACCGAACAAATTTGTTATGGGGGGCTGAATAATAGGTATAGCCTGGAATACCCGACTTATGCCGAACCCAAAGATCATCTAAGCCATGTTCCCTAACTACTCCTTGTAAAGCTTTAAACGTCTGGACTTTCCTTCCTGGATATGGTTTATTCCCAAAGAGATTAAAATTACTATCCAAATGGATATTAAAGTCTCCACAAAAGACTAACGGATATTTCCATTGGGCCATTTCAATATTAAGAAAATCTAATATTGCTGGGTCGTCCAGATTAGTTCCATATACTGAGCAGATTGTCAGTAATGTATTATTAAATTCCAGCTCCAAAATGGCCCACCGTCCACATTTATCCTCCTTTATTTGATGACAAATACCAATACCTTTTTTGGCTAGAATGGCCACCCCCTAGTGGTAGTACCTTGACGCGTACAAGCCAAAAGTTCTAATCCTAATCCTTTCAGCCACCCCCGTTTGCCCCATGGTATATGAGTCTCTTGTAGACATAAGATATCTATATGCATAAATCGTATGACTTGAGCCAGTACATCTCTTTTCTTTCTGTCGTTCAAACCACATATATTCAGGGAGCAAATTCGAACTTTATCCCTTCCACCCATCTTGCTGGTTATTGATTAGTTCTCCCATCATATTATGAAAGTGGTTCCACCATTGCAAATAAGCACCCAAAATCCAACCAAAAATACCATTTTTGTTACAACAAGTAAAAATGCCATGATTATATGTGATAAACCAAAACTGTGATCACATTTAAACACCCTCAACCTCCCTTCCCTACCCCCTCCTCCCCTTCCCCCCTCAACCCTGTCCCCCCTCCCTCCTCCTCCCCCTACAACCCACCTTCTGAGGCTTCGGGACCAGTCGTCCCTAGCGATGGGGAGCTGTATCAACTCCCTCCTCGCAGACACCCCCCATACCAGTTATCTGAAAAACTCCCACACAAAAGAGAAAACAAAAAGGGATAATGCTATCCTTCTGTACTTAAATCGTCTGGAGATATTCTTTCGCTAAGATCTCTGAAACAAAAAATCGTGTCTGTCCCTGGAAAATTGTTTTTAACTTTGCAGGGTTAAGCAAAAAGACCTGTGCCCCCTTTTTTTGAAATAATGGCATTAGTTGGCGTAGCTGCCATCTTTTCTCAACTGTGACAGGGCAAAAATCTGGCCTCACAAAAAAATCACATCCTTTCCCCCTTCTTTTTCTATCTGGCCTAGCCAGATCATACAAAGCTTCGCGGGCCAAGAAGTTATTCAAACAAATAAGGATAGCTCGTGGTCTTTCATTCCCTTGACCCATTTTTTTCTGTTGAAAAGGGAATCGATGGGCTCTCTGTAGTTCTATTTTCCAATCCCACTGTAACTCCGGGAAGGCTTCCTCAAAAAGTTCAATCAGGAATTGGCGCATATCAGACCCTTCTTTCCCTTCCGGTATCCCTAAAATTCGCAAATTGTTCCTTCTAGCTCGATTTTCGAGGTCGGTCAGCTTCCATACAGTGTCCTCCTTCAGAGATTTATAGGATTCAGTTATAGTTCTCTGGCTGACCAACTCATCCTCTAACGTGGATATCCTTGTTTCGGCTTCACTGATCCTAGCCGCAAACTCTGAGCAGGTTTTTGCGACCTTACAAATTGAATTTTGTAGTTTTCGACATGCCCCTTGATTACGCAAACTTTCCTGACGAGTCTCCTCACGGTGGGCTATTATTGATTGGTAAATGGTAGATAGCGTAATTCCTTCAGGGTTCCCAGAGTTTGGCCTCATGAATTCCTTTCCTGTGTCTCTTGTCTCTTCATTTGTCTCTCCATTTGTTGCCTTGACCCCTTCTAGATTTGGGGAGTAAGAATAGTCCCAGAGCATTGTGCCAGCTCCCCCCTGAGAGTTGGCAGGAGAAGTATCTATCCGGTCTCTTTGTTTGCGGATAGTACCTGAAGTATAAAAGGGTTTATTTTGAGATTCTTCCTCTTCCCAACGTAAACTGCTGACTTCGCTAGTTTCTCCTTCCGATTCTTTCCCAAGGCTTTCATCCGCTGAGGAATTTGATTGATCTGACAGGGAATAAAACTTCTCCCCTACATCCCCATCTTTCATGGCACCTTGTAATTCTATTTCTCCCTTTTGCAATTCATCAGCTCTTTGGGCAATGTGACTCCCGTCTGCATGATCCATTCCTGCTATCTCTAGGACTTTATCCTGGAAAACTACAACTCCCATAAGGCCATTCTGCTGAGTTTCTAGTACTTTATCTGCAACATCACTCATCATATCTACTGTTCCCTCTGTTAGTTCATGACTAGCTTTTGTTTTAATAAGCTCCTTCGTCTGATCCTTAAGCATAGAGGCCACCTCCAGTTTGTTTGTAGTTAAATCCAGGCTCTCGTCACTGACTGCACTGGTAACATCCAAAGAAGAGAAATCAGTACCTGAAACAGGCGCGAGCCCCTCCGTGGCTGTCAAAGTCTTCTCGTATGTAGCTAGTGCCGCTACATTGTTACCTTCTGCAGTGCCGTCAGTCGACCGATCCGCGAGGAGCTTAGCCCTTCCTGTTTGGGCTTTGAACAATGCAGGCACTGTCTGGCGGCTTTTCCCTGCATCTCCGCCCTTCCCGCACAGTGAGCGGCGAGAGTCATCAGCCGCAACCGCCTCCGGCATCGATTTTCCCACAGCGGCAATAGTACCGGTCCCGGCAGGAGGACCGCGAGTCCTGGCTCCTCGGATAGACGCTTTAGGCGGCATCACTACAGCCAGAGAGGGAATCTGTGAGACGGCCGGTGCAGAACGTGGACGCCGAACGCCAACCAATCTCATGAGCAGCGGTGAGTCACAGAAAAAGAGCGCAAACAGCCAGATCATTCCAGGGTGCAGCGGAGTTTTCTATTCTCCTTATCCCTTCAATTTTGCACGGCTTCGGACATGTAGTAAATGTTCAAAAGAGGGAGAAGAGGGGGTCAGCCAGGAGGAGAGAGTATACCCAGCTCACTCGGCCAACGCCACGGCCGCCATCTTGCCTCCGGCAGAATTTGCTTCTGACCACATACATTCTGGGGTTAAGGATAATTAACTTTGCCACAGGGGCTTAACACAATAATATCTGAGATTCCCCTTAGAAGGCCATGGGCCAACGAGCAATACCACTTAAGACTTGCGCACTGAGGGCCCTGCAGGCTATCTCACAAATTACCATAGCATTGAATTATCAGCAGTAGATCCATTTCTATGTACTCTAATCATAATGTACCGTAATTACATTGTATGTTAGTATTAAAGCACTTTTCTTTTCCAAACCACAGTACTAGCTGGGCAGTGATTTATTGCTTGCTATTGGATGGTTGTTGAATTTTGAACTCAACACCATCTCCCTGCGTAAAACTAGCAGTGCCTGATTTTGCTACCCTGCTGGTTAAATGCTAGAGAGGTGTACAAAGAGCTCAGTTTTGAGGCCAATAGTATGGTTAAGCACTGGCATACCAGTGGTAAAAGGCTTTGATCAGCACTCTTTGGGCTCATTAACTCCTGTCTAAACTTGGACTTCTGAAAAAGTTCCCAAAGCCTTGTAAGCAACTTTGTTTTTAAAGGTCTGTGCCTATGAGTCTGTTGTACAACATTGTATGACTGTTACTGAACAATCTTCCATTCCCTATGTTGCTAGCATAGGTCAGTATTTTGCTTAATTTTTATTTTTGTCATATAAACTGTTATATTTGCAAGTAAATGTAAAGAACAGAAAGTCGAACATATTGATATCATGTACATGTAGTTGTTAGGAAAGTGTGTAATCTCTGATTATACCTTGTTTGATACAATAAAGTTGAAAAGTATGGTACAAAGTGGGTCAAAATACATAGAACAGAAAAAGTATGATCTAAACTAATAGAGAAAATAATTTTTTTCATGACTCCAGTGAAAATTGAAGTGATTCAAATAAATGCAAAAAAGTACCAGCAATGTACAAATTTATATAACATCTTGATTTATTACACAGCTAAGGTGGTCAGCAAATACACATTAGTAATTGCATAAAACTCATCATAAACATATTGTTTGTTTGCTGCTGTTCACAAAATATGTGATATATTGACTGAACACTAAGATAAAGGCTCACTTGTTTTCATCACATATGATTATAGATAGTGAATGTGATTAAGTATCAGTTAATAATTTCGTTTTTTATTATTATTTATTATCTGTTTATCCTCCTGCTCCATTTACAGTGAGCCACCATTGCTCCCACCGTCGGTAGAGAACTAATTAATATACACTGTGGTACTGAGTCAGATATGCTACCACACTTCCTTCAGGGTTGCAGGGAAACATGCATTTTTGCACACATACAATGTTCTAGACAATATGATACTGTGAAAATACCAGACAGGAACATTTTTCTGTGCAAGCCCATAAGGTTGAATGGTAATATAGATGGATTTAGATGTAGAAAATTTAGAACACATGAAGGCGGAGACGAAAAAGAGACCAAGAGGGTCTCTGGCTACAGCAGATTGAAGGCAGAAGTAAAGATGCTACGCTGGAGAGTATTTCCCACACTCATTTGTCTTGCCAGTAGCTGGAGACTTTGGTGGCCTAGTTGACAAGCTAAGCAAGGATGAGAAGAACTTCAAGAAGACATGCAAAATGCAGAACAGTAACACTGCATCTCCCCATTCAAAACTGGAATAGGACTAAGAAATAACCATTAATGGGGAATTTTCTGCAATCCCCGGTGACATAATTGGAACAAAGTACAGCTGTCACGCATACTGATGTGTTAAGCCTAAGGAATGTGGGTTTATTTCAATGTTTGAAGCTACTGGATATTTCATTTTTATCATTTGAAAGGAAGTTGATAATGCCTTCTGCGACATTTCACTTTATGACTGAGCATGGAGAAGACCATCACGTAACTGATGGTTAAATGGATGCCGTTATACCTGAAAGCCCTAGGGTGGTCTTCTCCCCAACTTTTGGCCTAACTCCTCCATTTCTTCTGATCTTGTTTTTGCTGGTATTAGGACTCTGCACATGTTACCACTACTAACCAGTGCTAAAGGGTTGTGCTCTCTCCCCCTAATCATGGTCATATTGGTTCATCCCCAATTGGCATATTTAATTTACTTATAAATCCCTCGTAAAGTGGTACTTCCTGTACCCAGTGCCTGTAAATGAAATGTTACTAGTGAGTCTGCAGCACTGATAGTGCCACTCACTTAAATAGCCCTTCAACCATATCTGCCATTGCAGAGCGTATGTGTGCTGTTTACACTGCCATGTCAACCTGGCAAAATAAACCTTTTGCCAGGCCCAACCCTTCCTTTTTATACATATGTCACCCCTCAGGTTTGCCCTGGACAACCCAGAGGGCAGGTTGCAATGCATCTAAAAGGCAGGACATGTACCTTTAAGTTTTGCATGTCCTGGATGTGAAAAACACTTACATTCATTTTTCACTACAGTAAGGCTTATATCTCCCAAAGGATAACATTGGGATTAGATTATTACATTTTATAAGTGTAATTTCCAGGTTTGGTGTCTCTGGATTCCTAATTTAAAATCCTAACTTATGGTGAAGTTGGATGTTAAGTTACAATTCTAAAAATGAGACTTTTAGAAAGTTGGCATTTTTTGCTTTAGCCATTTGGTGCCTATACCCTGTCTTTGATCACATGACTGGGTGTAGTTGACAGTTGGGCTTTGTGTATTCCTCCTAGACAGGCACACCCAAGTGTATCTTGATGGGCCATTCTGGGAGGATGGGAGGGAACAGCCTCACTTACTCTGAATAGGCTGTGTCTTGTACACACAAAATGGGCTGCTTATCCCCCTGTAGTGAGTCTGGAGCCAGGGCAGGAAGGGAGGACCTCACTGCACTTCAACGGCATGTCTTTGAAGTCTCTCCCACTTCAAAGGCACCACTGGGTAGACGTAATGGACCTCAGACACCTCCACTTCAGTACACTTCTGGACCAGAGAATAGTCTGCCAGGAGAAGGACTGCTGTGCTGCTGAAGGACTGCCATTCTGCTTGACTGCACTCTGTTGGACTATTGCTTTGCTGTGCTGATCTGCTGCCCTCCTACCTGGGTGAGAAGAACCTGCATCACTTGACCCCAGAACCCAGAGTGACTCCAAGGGCAAGCTGGCTGGCCTCCTCATCTGAAGCCTCAGGGACATTACAGGCTTCCAACCCCTGCACCTGGATTCTGCCAGCTATGAGTATTCCCTACCAAGTGGTGCCAGCCCAGTCCTGGACCCTTGGAAGTGGGCAGAAAGGTGCTTGCCAGTGGAACTGATGCATCTTCTCTGCTGAGTGAAGCAGTACGGAGCAGAACTGACGCATCTCCATAGGAGAGCGGCACATCCCCGAGCAGAACAGATGCATCTCCATGGCTGAGCGGTGCATCGAAGAGCAGCAGTGACGCATCACTGCTGCTGCGTGGATTGGGCTCGTTGCAAAAGACTCATATCGCCGCTGCCTCCGCATCTTGGGACCGGCACATCGCCTTTGGAACCACCGCTGCGCTTTTCCCAGCGCAAGCTCCTTGCATCCCTCATCAACGTCAGCCTTGACGACAATGCCAAAACACCACTTCGCAGCTTTAGCATTCATCAGAACTGAAGCATCGTCTGTGCTGCGCTTCACATCCTCGACACTGAACTTTGCATCTCAAGCCCCATCGACAGGATCCTCAATGTCTATGCAACAGGTCCTCACACCGCAGCCACATCGCATCTCGAAACAAACTCATTGCCTCTGCTGCGCGATGCATCTTTGACACAGATCCATGCAGTGCTCCTCAACAGCTACTTTGTTCAGTGGGCCAACTGGTCCCCTGTATGTGACCGCGCTCCAGTGCAGTTTGCCTGATTTGTGACTTTGTCCCAGTCTTGCGCGACCAGATATTCCCAAGAGTGCTTTGTGCTTTTTGGTGCAATTTTCACTATGAAGTTTAAAAATCTATATCTCTGGTTCTACTAATTGGATTTTTGTTTCTTGGTCTTGGTTTATTTACTAATATCAGGGCTATTTTTCTAAACTTGTGTGGAATCATTTTGTTTGGCATTTTCACTGTTTTACTGTTTTAAATGTTGTTCAACAGGAACAGGAAAAAAACTAGGTCAGTCAGTAATTAGGCCTTCATTATGTCAGTAAACCATTTACTGTAAATAATTTAGATAAGAGTCGGTCGTTACAATAACGTGTGCCATTCGGATTTCATATCACAGATAAGAGTGCACAACAATATCTAGGAAGGAAAGTAAATACATTAATTACAATACAATGGTGGTATTGAATTTCACTATGTGGTGCTACACATTTTTTTAAAAACATTTCCAAATAACTCATCGTAGTTAGTCACCCAACTTGGGGCCAGATGTACATACCTTTGTGTTTGCAATCACCCAATAACAAATGTTTGCGATTCGCCATTAGGTAATCGCAAATAGCGATGTACTACAGTGTGTTTTACACTGATTGCGATTCCCAGTGGGTCACAAATAGGCATACCTCATTCATATTCATGAGGTAGGTCACAATTTGCGACCCAGGGGAATCACTAAAATCATAGGGATGGTGGCCTGCTGGGGTCAGCAGACAACCATGTCTGTGATTTCTTTTAAATAAAGCAATGTTTTTTTTTAATTGCATCTCGTTTTCCTTAATGGAAAATGGGATGCATTTCAAAAACAAAAATGAAAAGTTTTCTTTTCATTTTTAAAATAGCTTTGGTTCCAAATATTTTATTGGCTTTTAATAAAAAAATGCAAACAATCCAGTAATGCAGGAGCTTAGCGATACTTACAGAGGATGTACAACCCACATAGCCATAGGACATGTGTACTGGAAAAATTGTATCTGTAATCATGGTGAAATAAATCCCTACGAAGCGGTAAGAAATGAAGGGCTTGAAATCTATGACATAAGATAACAGGGTATCTAAGACAACTATCGTAAGAGAGTATCACAAAGCAACAAAGAATGTAGAGGGCAGGAAGGAGAGAGAAAAAGGGGGAGGGGAAGTGGGCTTACTGAGGGGGATATTCTCAAGAACGTGCGATAAACATCGCCAAAATAGGTTAACGCAAGTTTACATATCGCTGTCTATCGTGGGAAAATAACCCTGTGTTAACGTGGCATTCACAACACGATGGTAACATGCGATAGTACCCCGATAACGCGTCAAATGTCCGCGATAACACTACCGGGACGGCGATGAAAATCCAAACCCGAACGCGAAAAAAGTTGCGATGGGCCCAACCGCGATAAGACAATCAGCGAAAAGCAGCACCAGGCCTGCAAATCACACACGTCAGGCGGGTAAAATCACTACAAAAGCAGAAAAAAAAAATAAACAATCAAAAACCGAACTACAGCGAGGGCACAATGGAGGCAGCCGGAGCAGGTACAGAGGATGGCCAGAACCCCACAAGCCCCACGGAGGAGCAGCCTGGGACCTCGGGGACAGGGAAGGGCAAGGACAAGGAGAAGAGGAAGACGCGGTTCAGTCCGCAGGAAAACAGAATCCTGATCACGGAGGTGGTAGAACACCATCAACAACTGTTCGTCACCTCCACTGTGTCATTGGCAACAAAAAATTGAATATGGCAGTCCATCCTGGACAAGGTGAATGCAGTCGGAGTGCTGAGGAGGACAATGGAAGAGCTCAAGAGGCGCTGGAATGATGTGAAGTGCAAGACCAAGCAGAAACTCGGCAACAACCAGAAGGCAGAAATGCAGACTGGAGGTGGGAGTCCAGCGCCACAGGAGGAGCTGGATGAGATGGAGGAAATGGTGTCCACAGTCATCAGTGTGGAGACGGTGGCAGGAGTTGGGGCACCAGACACTGCTCAACATGACCTGACACAACAGCAACAGGGTGAGTAACCACCAGGGACTGGGGGGACGGGGGGAGATGGGCACAATGGCACACATGCACAATCAAGTATAGCACAGTGCACACCCACAATGACTCTGGATCATGTCCCTGATCTCCTTGGCATACTGCAGCACACATAGAAACAGCAAGTAGGCCACCGTCGACAATGTGCACAGAGGGGGCTCTCCCCACACATCACTAATCTCACAACAAACCCATGCACATGTGCGGAACCCAGCAAAGCGGCGTGTCTGTGAGCCACACTGACAATGCAAGTGACACTGCATGACGAATAGCATGGCTGCAGTCAATATATCATGACATGTTGCACGCCACGACACTGAGGTGGCTGAGTGTGGACCACATCCGTAAAGGAGCAGGTCACACTCTGACACATCCACGTGCACAAACAACCCCTGACGTCAACAACACATCTGCGGACAAACCATGCCCCAGATTCCCCAAGTCCCACCAAGAGCCCAATTTACCTAAGAATGCAACATCTCAGCACTGTATAAGCACAGAAGTCAAAGGCACACCACCTGAAAGGGATAAGGGCCAGCCAAATCAGAGCTGCAGGGGCGACTCTCCCAAAATGCAGCACACACACATAACATTCAGGGCACATCAACATTGACAACAATGTGGCATAAACTGCAGCACGTTCACAACAGAACAGAGGACCCAACTGGTGCTGCTTGTGTGTAGAAACTGGTCAATTACATTTGGCATAGCAGGGGAATGTGAGATGATAATGTACAAGTACAAACACACATCTGTGATGTTGTCAAAATGTCCACTGTCCCGCATCAAATAGGCAGCTCCTCCCAAACAGTCACAATGTACATTGTCATGCAGTTTGTATGTAAACCTGTACAATGCGTCAACATACATGTGAACACAATGTTAAACTGCATCTCCCCATCACATTGCAGAGGGAGAACCAACACCTCCTGCAGAGCAGACCCAACAGCTCTTCACTGATGACGAAGAGGACCTCCACACCTTCGACACCGATGCCCTCCAAGAGTTCATGGACAGCTACAGCACCTCACCTCCAGGAGCAGGGCAGCCCAGCTGCATTGAGGAGACCCCACCCCCTGCACAGACCACACAGCAGGAAGCACCCACCCCCACGGCTGTCTCCCAGGACCCCCACGACCAACACATGGCCTTTCAACGCTGTATGTTAGAGGTCCAGGAGAAGATGGCTGATCAGGTGCGGGTGGGGTTCGACCTCATGGCAGCCAAACTTGATGCCATACATGGGTGTCTGAATACCATCAGGGACCACTTACAGTCCCTAATGGACACCCATAGTCCGCTCCATGCTCTCCAATGATCCATGGCTGACATCGCTGGAGTCATGAATCTGAGACAAGAACAACTGTCCAGTCAGAGTGGCTCCAGCGATGTCAGCCGGGAGTTGGGACAGATGCGGGGGCTCATGGAGAACATGGAGCGGATGACGGCGGAAAGAATGGCTGCCACGGCTGCACACCAGCGAGATGTGGCTGTGACCTTCCATGCCCTGCAGCACATCGTCATGGCATTGCTGCCTCAAGGCCTTGCGCAGATGAATGCTGCTGCTGCTTCTACATCCACATCTCCACCCCCTGATGTGTCAGTGCCTCACAGTGCGGCAGGCAATCCACCACCACCCACGTGTGAGGCACGTGACATCAGAGGACGAAGATGCGGGTAAATCAACCTTACTGGTAAGGAAGAGGCAGTAGCATTCATCTCCGCCATATGTCCTGTTTCTGCTTGGTTCTGCCCTTTGCATCATCACCTTCCACTGTCCCCCGATACACTCTACGACACTCACCTTGGACCTCGACATAGACTGCCATTTTCTGTTTGGTTACCAATGACACAGCGATCAGACTGCGGACTGAACTCTTCCTCTTCCGATGTACTTGTCATTCCCTGAAGGACTCTGGCTGGCCCTCCACGGGCCAATAATGTGAAGGGGGCTTTGCATGGCCCTGTACTGCTCCAGCTGCAACACTCCACTGGATGTGAATTAAACATTCAGAATCGAACAGATGTTTCATGTCTTTGATCATTCAAGTATGAGAGTATGGATGAATGTAGGGTCAGTGATTCCCCCTTACGTCCATGTTGCTCATGTCGTGGGACTTGAGTCACAGGGTGCAACATTGCCGATTGCGGTCCGGGTGGCGTAGACACTACAACAGAGACGCAAGCATCAGTTACTTCCATGTCCAGCCCAGAACTGAAGCACGCCCAGAGCCCCGGGCTCATTGTTCCCACCCCTACGCTGGCCTGCCATATGCCAGGCCAGTCCACTCCGCTTACGCTTAGGGGGGAAACGACAAAGCTACATGTCCCAGGTCTTCCCTGTAGTGATCTGCTGATCACTGGTCTAGTCGTCAGCATGCCACAGCCACTCCCTGAGGGCTGGTTCACACCCACACCACACCCATCCAGCACAGGCGTCACAGGACATGTGACCCTGCCAATAAAAGGGGCCTAGCACGTCACATACCCCACTGCCGGAGATGACATGATGGCGTCCGCACCACACAACCCAATCATGAAGGGTCCATGACTTGCGGTGCACTGAGTTGGTGGCACCCGCTGCACTGTGGCCCGCACGGGCCTACCGCCCGGTGACGATGTCTTGCGTTGCACAGGGTCAGTGGCACCCGCTGCACTGCGGCTGGCAGGGGCCTACCGCCATGTGACGATGACTTGCGTTGCACAGGGCTAGTGGCACCTGAAGAGCTGAACGTGTGTGCAGCCTGCCATGATGAATGCATTGGCCTCGATACGGCGTCCAGCTAATCAAGACTCAAATTGAACAATGTGCCCTGCTGGACCGCAGTGTACACGCAGGCAGCAGTCAGCACACACATGACTCCGCGGTGCAGTGCCGCAGGGTGCGCTGGGGGCCTGTGGCGTGGAATCCAGCGATCGGCTGAGGAGGGTGCACCGGCATGTGGTGGGCCCTCTTGGAGACATGCCGGTGGTGGCAGGTGAGCATTGAGGCCTGGGTGCGCAGGGGCGGCCAGTCATCGCTGGGCGGAGGACCGGTCTGGGGACCTGGGCTGGGGTGCATCAGGCGCACAGGATCGCACACGCACCACCAGTCACGGCGGCGGACTCGTGGCTGGGTGGGGGGCGCCGCCTTTGCTGACACAGCCCTGCATGCGATGATCGTGATGTGCGTGGGTCGGTTTGGGACGTAGCCACCTCGTCTCCAGTGTGAATGTGCCCATTGAAGGTGGTCGGCCACGTGTGTGTAGGCCTATGGGCAGGTTGTGGCGGAGACTGAGACACACGCAGTAGTCACTTTGGTGGTGAATTGGTGACATGTGTATTCCCACAGTTGTGAGTTGGGGGATTGTGGATTTGAGGTGTGTGGTGTGTTCAGTTGGTACTTGCCGATGGGCAGTGCATTTCCATGGGGGCCATCCTCAAAGCGCTGGTTGGTGGCGGACTTGCGGACATGTGGGGATCATGCACACTACCTGGGGAGTTTGCGACGACATTGGTGGGCAGGCCACGGTGGTCCACTTTTGTATGCACAGTGATGACATGCGTGTGGTTGCTGTTGCGGTGATTGTGTGCAGTGTCGGCAGGCGGCACAAGTCATACACGTGTGCTGTGAATTGCCCCCAACATGTGCGTGACGCCAGCTATGGCGTAGTTCCCTTGCGTGGTCTCAAGATGTTCCCTCGCAGTGTGGGGGGAGTGAGGGGCAGGGGTATCGAGCTGACACACACTGTGATGCTTTCAGGTGTGATGAGTCCTGCATGATGTGACCGTAACAGCAGTTTGTGTGGTCGTTACCTTCCTCTTCATTCCTACGACTGTTACGGCCACACGTAGTTCTGTTACGGTCTTCTCATGCATGGTTTATCAGGCCTGTGAGCATTCCGGTTTGTCCAAGTGCAGTACACTGTACCAGATTAGGCATGTGACTATACGGAAGTTTGACCATTGTCACCATTTCTCCCACAGGTTTCTGAAGACACGTTGCCCTGTTGAAGTTCCCCGTTGGGAATGGAACGCGTTGGCTGAGCTTTTCGTTTTGTTGATTTATGTATTTGTAATAAAGTTCTGTTTTTCCACTACCGTTGACTACTGGACTTCATGACCTTGGGGGGAGGGTCCGGGGGGTGGTTGCGGTGGGTGTTGTGGCCCTCTTGGGTCTCTGAGCTGCATGATCAGTGTCTCCATGGCATCTGTTGGTCTTCAGATGTGGCTCTGGGCTGGGCTCCCTTTCTACTGCAGTTGGTCGTCCTGCTTAACACCAGTAAAAGGTAGGTGTTAAATCCCTGCTGCTAACGCGCCTTATCGCCTGTTCTTGGTTCGCATCGCAGATCTGACTGGTCGTTGTGAATCTCGCGAAGTGGTGTTTTCGTGTGTTTTTGCACGGGAACGCCTACTCTGCATATCATTAGCGTTGGTTGTCGCACTCATCCGTGGCGATGTTTTTTGCGGCAGCTATCGCTGGTAAACTGGCGATATCGGCAGTTTGCACCAGCTTGAGAATAGGGCGATAAATCTATCGCCACTTTTGCGGCGCTAAAGTGCCGATAAATCGGCGATGAGTCCTTGAGAATATGCCCCTGAGTGTTAGAAGGTGTTTAGGCTCTCAAGATTGGTAATGGTACGTACGTGGGTGTGGAATTCTCTAACTCCATAAATTTGTCTAGGGACCGCCAGACCTTACTAGAGATTTGCAGATAGATCTGGCGACTGGATTAAGAGCCATGGGCCCCTCTCAAAAAGGTGACCCAAGCCCATCAGGTATGGAACGAGAAATGCTTAAAAGACTTCCATTCTGTCAGGATTACTTTCACAGTGATCGCCAGAAGTAGGTCAAGCAGACCCATGTCAATGACATTAAGGTTAAATTTGGTCTTAGAGGCTGAGGGTCCCAAAGCCACCATGGCAAAGTCTAAAGTGATCGGCGTATTAAAAATAGCTGAGAGGTAGGTTTGAATTTGGCCCCAGTAATGATGAAGGAGTGGGCATTGATAGAACATGTTTTGATATGAGCCAGTCTCTTTGTTGCAGTTCCAACATGAGTCCTTCTCCCGCAATTTTAGTTTATGGCGCCTAGCTGGGGTCCAGTGTAGTAAGCTCATTGTAAAGAATTTTGATTGTAGGAAAGAGGGAGCTATTTTATTTTCCCAAAGAGGGCTTGCTAATATTCTGCCAATTGCCCTCTGAAATGTGGTAAAAAATGCTGAATCAAAATGGTTGGCCCATTTGCCATATAAGATCGAAGATTGTGTTTGGGGCGGATTTGCCAGGGTTTTGTAGATTTTTGAGGCAATGTGACCGAAGTGAAGCCATGAGGCTAGATGATCAGGGAGAGTGGGGTGGGTGACATGTTTGAATTTTACCTTGACTTCCACGAAACAATAGAAGTCTAGGTTAGGAGGTCACACAACTGTGCTAAGCATGAGAAAGGCAGTGGACTATTGTTTTCATCGTATAGATCTCTAATTTGTCTAATACCCTGAAAGGCCCATGTGTGGGAAATATTCCCAGCAACATCCGCCTTTGTTTTAGGATTGTACCACAGTGAGGCTAGTCTACAGTTGAGAACAGAATCTGGCATGTGCTTGTCTAGGAGGTTCAGTGTGGCCATGGTATCTGAGAGTATAATCTGAGACTGCAGGGCTTTAAACTTTTACATATTTGGGTTCTAGGAGGGGTGATCTGTTGGGGTTCATGCACAACCAGACAAGACCCCAATTAGTTTTTCAAGAAAGGCACACCTGTCTAGTGGTTGCACCCCGAAATCTACCAGAATATGGAAAGTAATTGTAGAAAAGACAGGTTATGCCGAGTGTTAATGTTAAGATCCTTGGAATAAATGTCCCAATTTCCAGATATGATTATAGGGATTCTTGGTTCTGTATTTATTCAAATAAAAAAGAACAGGAACAGCCAACACATGTTCGATGTACTTGGTCTTTTATCGCTCCACAGAAATTTTCAGGTTAGTCTGTCAATCTCCTGCAAAAGGAGGGAGGAAATTTCATCTGCAGCAGGGTGGATTCAAAGTTCACGATTGGCGTTATCATCATCGTAAGTGATTGTAGCCTACCCCACTATGTATTTTACTTAGGTGACCAGGATGAAAGCAGGTCTTTAACTTTGGAAATAATCTGAGATTCATTGTATTATAGTGCTTCAGCTAAATCTTCGCAAAACCAAATCCCTAGATATTTAAGGCATTTGGGCTGCCATTTAAGTCCAGAATCACCTAAATGTGAGTAAAAGCATATGGGGTTAAGAGGAAAGACCTCTGTTTTGTCTTTATTTAAGGTGTGACCAGATACCTGTGAGAGCCCTTGAATGATGTTGGTGATACTTGGAATCGCCTTCTCAATATCTTCCGTAAAAATAAGAATGTAATCTGTGTATACTGCGGTACTATAAGATCTGGAGCCAAATTGAAGACCCTTTATGTCAGGAGATGAATTGAAAAGTGTAAGTAAGGGGTCAATAGAGAGTAGAAATAGCAGCAGGGAGAGGGGTCAATCTTGTCTCGTGCCTTGGTGAAGGCAAAAGGAGGTAGAGATGGCACTGTTAATTCTATATTAGCTCTGGGGTTAGGGTCGTAACCATGTTGATGAATGAGTTGCCGAGGTATGAGAGTCAAGGACTGCATGGAGAAAAGCCTTTTCAGCATCAAGGGTGATCACCGCTGTTGGCGATGAAGAGAGGCGGGCTTTTTCAATGATATGACAAAATGTACATATGTTGTCTCTAGTGAGTCCCCCCTTGACGAGCCCCATTTGGGAATTATGGATCAGCTTTGGAATGGATAGCTCCAATCTTTTGGCTAGGATTTTGGCAAAGACTTTTGCTTCCATGTTCAATAACGAAATTGGGCAAAAAAAATTCAGGTCCGAGTGGTCTTTACCCTCTTTGGGGGTAACAACAATCGTGGCCTCAGAGGCCATTTCAGCCACCTTGCCGCTGAGCGTAAAGTGATCTAGAGTATTTTTAAGTTGATTAATGAGCGAGTGTGTCGATGTTTTATTAAAACTGATAGGAAAACCATCAGGACCTGGAGCCTTCCTAGAGCAGAATGATTTTATTTCTTTAATAATTTCATCAGATGCAAAAGGTGCATTTAGGCGCTCTCGCTCTAGGTCGGAAATCGAAGCAAAAGGAAAGGACCTTAGAAACTCCACACACTTAGATTTATCCTGTGTATTGTGATGTGTATAAAGATTTTCGTAAAACTCTCTAAACACCTCCAGTATCTCTTAACTTAAAATTTTCTGTGATCCATCTTGAGCTTTAATATGTGTAATTTGGTTGTTTATATTCTTGAATTTGAGTGTATTTGCAAAAGCTTTACCTACTCTATTCCAAAAAGAAGATGCTTTGACTTTTGGGCCTGAACAAAGAGATAAACTCTTTTACTAACAATGGTATTGTATGTGTACTTCAGTTGCTTAATGTCCTTCTGTAGGGAGTTATCCCCAGAGTGTCTGAAGGCGTCCTCCATTCTTTTGATTTCAACACCTAGGGACTGTAAGGACTCTTTGATGGCATGTTTTTTTTCCATACGTTTAATAATTTGACTTCACATGACACACTTAAATGTATCCCAAAGTGTTACAGGGGAAGAAAAAGAACTTTAGTCTCTGAATAAAAGTTACATTTCTTTCCTTAGTTCATCCGAATAAGAATAAGCATAAAATAAGAATAAGAATAATATCTGTCTTGTTATCCAAGATATCTAAATTTAACCACCACACATGGACGAGAATGGGGTGGGTTTTTGTGTCAGAAGTGACTATAAGAAGTGAGGCATCAAACAAGAGGTAATCTATATGAGAGAAGCTTGAGTGGGGAGGTGAAAAGACAGTAGAGTCATTACCCTTTGGATTATGTAATCTCCACGCATCTAGGAGTCGGTACGAGGAGCACAGGTTGAACATCTGTTTGTGGGCCCTGGGAGGTCTGAAACTGAAGGCAGAGTGTCTATCCAGAATCGTAACCATTGGCTGTTAAAATCACCTCCCAGAATTAACTTTGCTTCTTGTGGGATGTGATTTAGTTTTTATTGAGAGAGAGCCAAAATACTGGATCATCAATGTTGGGAGTGTAAACATTCATCACACATAGATCCTGTTCACTGTTGTTTAGCCTAGAATGAAGCTATCTGCCATTAGAATCATTTTCTGATGTAACAACTGTTAGGTTAGACTTTCTAGACAAAAGGGTGGAACTCCGTTCTTTTTGCCATGAGCTTCAGAGCAAATAATATCCGAACCAACCATCATACAGGCAATCCAGGCAGTAGAGGATCGGGTGTAAAACTCCGCTCCACTCGCGGAGTTTGCAGATTTTTGGCAACTCCGCATTCGTGTAGAACGCGGAGTTGCCGGAAAACTCTGCACTCCGCAACAGAGCGGAGTTTTTTTTGTGTTCGTGCACCCAAAATGCATTTTCGCATGCGCGGGAGTGACTTACCGGGTGCCTGTGATCGCCAACGAGATTTCCCATCCATTCGCAAGCACCACGAGATTTGCTAGCCGGCCGCACGGTCAACGAGAGTTTGCGATCACAAGCACGTCATTCGGGCACGCCATCGGACTTCAGGTGGAAGTTTTGTGAAGAACGCGATCCCGAACATGCAGAATCTGCAATCTGGGGAAGGTTCTCTCCCGAGCAGCATCAAAACCTTCTCGAAATGACGATTTGGATTGAAAAAACTCCTCAGATTGACATTTGGCCGTACTTTTTTGTGCAAGGAGTCCTTTTTCTTTTTTATGTTTTTTTAAGAGGGAGGAAGTGCCCCAGAGTCTCCAACTTCCTGTTCCTGTCGAGCAGGCTCCTCCCAGTGCTTTGTCCATCTCCTGTTCACTTTTCATTTGGATTTGGAGCTGGAAGGATCACTCTTTGTGTCTGCTGCATCATATATCATTGGATATGAGGACTTTTGAATTTGAGATTTCACAAGTAAGTTGGTGTTGTTTGTTTGATAGGGGCATTCCACCTACATTTTTTGGTACTTTTCATAGTTTTTTAAAACGTTTATTGTGGTGAGTGGCCTGTAGTTTCAGTAGGGGCTTAGTTGTTTCTTTGTAAGTAATTTTTAACTACATTTTCTCCAACTTTTGAAATCAATTTGCAATATTTATTTAGTTCACTAGCCCAGTAGTCTGCCAATAGGCCTTTCAGCCAGTAGGCCCAGAGCTACTCATGGGTGCGTGAAACAACTGTTTCTGTGGTGTCTTAAATTTAAACATAATTATGGGTGGCATTGGATTGAAATGCAAAATGTGTTTTTTTTGGTATTTCACTTTTTTTCATGTGTGTTAAATAAATGCCTTTGTTGGATGTGTGTGGTTGTTGTGCAACTTGCAAACCTTTTTTAGGCCTGTGGATTTTCGTTTTTCGCTTTGTTGCATTAAAGCTGTGTTGTTTAGCATGCCTCCTTTGTCTGGCCAGTGTGTGAGTGTGTTTGTAATAGTGGGCCAACATTTGCCTTGGCTGAGCATCCCCATGTGGCCATGGGCCATTTTGTAAAGTCTGTGTCCAAATAGGCCTGCTTGAGTTCATTGTTTTCCAGGCCTCCTGCTTGTTGTTGTTGTGAGTGACCATGTGGCTGGTGGCACTTTTGTGGTGGTAATTAGTGTGCTTTTGCCATAGGCCTACACGTCTTCTTTCCTTTGTTCCTCTTGGCTTATTGCTTCTTGTTATGGTAGCCTGGCCTTGTGGCTGGCGGCCATTTTGTGAAGGCAGCCAGTGTGCTTTTGCCATAGGGCTGCATTGTCTGTCTTCCCTTTCTTGTTGTTGTGGCCTTGCCATGTGGCTGTCGGCCATTTTGTGAAGGCAGCCAGTGTGCTTTTGCCATAGGCCTGCATTGTCTGTCTTCTCTTTCTTGTTGTTGTGGCCTGGCCATGTGGCTGGTGGCCATGTTGGAAAGGCAGCCAGTGTGCTTTTGCCATAGGCCTGCATTGTCTGTCTTCCCTTTCTTGTTGTTGTGGCCTGGCCATGTGGCTGGCTGCCATTTTGTGAAGGGGCAGCCAGTGTGCTTCTGCATTAGGCTTGCAAGCCTTCTTTGTGGTGGCCATGCCTTCTTGCTGGTTGTGGATTTGCATGCAATTTTTCTTCTTTTATCCAGCAAAAAATGGAGCACAGTTCACTACATTTTCTAATAAATTTGCAATATTATTGATTTGAATTGATTCACTATGTGGCCTAGTCTGCCAATGGGTTTTCTAACCAATAGGCCCAGAGCTACTCATGGGTGCATGAAACAACTGTTTCTGTGTTGTCTGTTTAATTTAAACAACATTTAGGGCATGGATGGCATTGGATTGAAATGCAAAATGTGTTTTGTTTGTATTTTCCATTTTTTCATGTGTGTTAAATAAATGCCTTTGTTGGATGTGTGTGGTTGTTGTGTAACTTGCAAACCTTTTTTAGCCCTGTGGATTTTCGTTTTTGGCATTGTTGCATTAAAGCTGTGTTGTTTAGCATGCCTCCTTTGTCTGGCCAGTGTTTGAGTGTGTTTGTAATAGTGGGCCAGCATTTGCCTTGGCTGAGCCTCCCCATGTGGCATGGGGTACTTTTGTAAAGTATGTGTCCAACTACATATAGGCCTGCTTGAGTTCATTGTTTTCCAGGTCTCCTGCTTGTTGTTGTTATGACTTGTGAGTGACCATGTGGCTGGTGGCCATTTTGTGGTGGCATTTAGTGTGCTTTACCTCTTTTGCCATAGGCCTGCATGTCTTTCCTTTGTTCCTCTTGGCTTATTGCTTCCATCCATTGTCAGCTGCAGCTCCCTGAATGCTGCATCCCATGTGATGCACAATGCCAAACCGGGTCCGTTACATTTGTATTTTTGTTGTTGTTCTTCTTCTTTCCTATCCTTCCTGAGTGTACTGTACAGTACACCAACTATGAAAGCCCTTGTTGTTGTCAAAGTCTCACAAATGACTACACTGTATTGTTATGTTTTTTTAATAACTGAGGTAATAAATGTAATAATATTAATAACACTAACAAGTGTGACCACACACTAAGTTATATATTACATTTGTTTGTTTGTACTAGTAGTAATTGAACCACAACAATGAATGCCACGTTTCACTGATGTTCTTCTTGTTATTTGCTTTTAGGTGCACAAAAGAGGAGGAGACAACATCACCCATTGTACTGCCAGACAGAAGTCCTGCTGCGCACGCGTCACAAGACGTGTGACCACAGACATCTCTTCAACTTGTGCCACTGCGTGCTGCTGACATCTTCAAGATGGCCCCAAATAAAGGTACCAGGTCCAGTACCAAGAAAGTTGCCAGTGAGAAGAAGGCACTGCCACTTACCAAGACCGGTATGTCGCCCAAGACCTTTTTTGGGAAACCAAAAATTGCGCCTGCAGCAGCGGTGTCCAGGGAGCAAGCTGGGAGCAGCAACCCCGCATCAGTGGACCCACCCCACCAACCTAGGCCCAAACCCATGTCTGTCGCAGAGGCAGCCAGTCTAATCACGAGTCCAACGCCGACGAGCAATGATGTTGAAGTTGACTTATCGTTATTGCAAAGTAGTACCCAATCAATGCAGGAAACTCAGATAAGTGGGCAACAACAGCCGCAACCAACCCCAATAGTAGTTGTTCCTCCAGAAGTAGGGCCAGTTCAGGAGATCGAGGTTCCTCCAGAGGAAGAAGAAGAGCAAGCCACTCTTTCAGAAGATCCATTGTCTTGCAGATCCCCAGCAAGGAAAAGGAGGGTTAGTCCATCAACTTCTTCTGCAAGCCCCCCTTCTGTTGATCTAGACGCCACTTGGAAGCCACCTCAGTCTGAGAGTGAGAGGCTAGTGAAAAGGAAGGTTCCATAAAGCCTTAGAGTTATGGAGGTAGATGTAGAAGAGGAAGATGATGACGAGCCAGTCATCATGGACATTAATCCCTCCCCAGTGGAGACCGACATTACCCAATCCAAATTGCTGTGAGGGATGTGGCACGGATACCACCAACACAGATGATACCACCAATACCACCTCCAGCTTCCATATTTCGCCGGCAGCGACCTACATCCACCACAACCACCTCAGTAGAAGTAAGTACTGCAGAGAGTCAAATGTCACTCCCACCCATCAGTTCATCCAACATTGCAAGTGGCACCAGCTGCGCCAGAAAATTGACCTCCCCAGTTTGGGACTTTTTTTCGGTAAACAAGAAGGAGGTGAACATTGCTATATGCTCCATTTGTGGACAAGGTGTTAGTCGGGGTAACCTTGGTAAAAACTATGGTACCGGAGGCCAAACAACCCATCTGAGAAAACACCACTTGATACAGTGGGAGGTGCACCTTAGCGGCCAAAAAACGTCATGTGTTGTTGGTGGAGGGGATGAAGAAGAAGAACCAATCACGGTGGAAGGTGAACAAGAGGGAGAAATTTTCTCTGTTACACAAAGCAGCCCTGTCCCCAGCAGTGCAGTGGTAGCACCCACATCCTCATCAGCAACATCACAATGGCACAAGAGTCAGGCTGAGACACCAAGAGGTCTAAAGCAAGAGAGTACCACAACGAAAAAACGTGCATTGAGCATAACATCTGGCGTCAAGAAGTCACCTGTATCAGTGGCACCAGAAAAGAAAAAAATACAGGCTACCATTCTCAGGATGTTTAGGTCAGAGGGGCAGTATGAACGCAACCACCTAACTGCACGTTTGTAAAACGTGAAGCTGGCTAAAATGTTAGCGCTGGACCGCCTTCCTTTTTCTTTTGTGGAAGGGTTGAGTTTTCTTGAATTTGTGGGAGCCATCTGCCTGAAATGGAAGGTTGCCAGCAGGTCCTATTTCGCCAGAGTTGCTGTTCCAGCACTACTTCGCGACGTGCTGGAATTGCTTGGACAAGCTTTGCAGCAGAGTGCTGTTCACACTAGCCACCTGACAACAGACATGTGGACCAGTTGCCAAGCCACTGATTACATGTGCATCACTGCACACTGGATCTCTTTTGTGGAGGTTAGAGAAAAGATATCTGCAGGTGTTAACACTGCTGAGATTTTTAATGCCGCTCGGAAACATGCAACTGTAGTCATGTTCTTTATGGAGAAATCTCATACTGCTGAAAACATTTTGGAAGACTTTGACAGCAAGGTCTTTGAATGGCTGTTACCAAAGGGCTTAACATTGGTTTTGTTGCCACGGACAATGGCAGTAATATAGTTAAGGCCATGGCCAATGGTGGCTATTTCAGGGTCCTGTGTTTGGCGCACTGCATTAACATCATTGTTCAAGACTTTCTGAAAAAAGAAGACTGAGTCAGCACCTTTCGGACCACCTGCAGAAGAATCTGCACACATTTCAGCCATTTTTTTAAAGCCCGGAAGCAGCTGAGGATCATTCAAAGTGATAATAGAATGCCAGTTAAAGCACTCATCCAGGAGGTGCCAAAACGTTGGAACTCAACTTATTACATGCTTTAACGTCTGTTTGAGCAGTACAGACCAATCAATGAATATGTCATGCAAAGAGGAGATGATACTGTGAAAGGCATGATCATTGAGATGGACCAATGGGGCCTAGTTAATGCCTGACAGAGATGCTACTTCCTTTCGAGGTCTTCACACGTGAAGTCAGCAAGGAGGACTGTACTATGGGAAAAGCTATCCCATTGTTGCACATGCTACAGGAACAGCTGTAGGGGGTGTCTGCAATGTATGAAGGTGTGGAAGAAAAAAAGAAGCATATGAGTTGGTGGAGAGCTTAATCCTTTGCTTATCTGAAAATACAAGGGCGCAAAGAGCCATTGTGTCATCCAACCATTACATTTGTGCCACAATTCTTGTTCCACAGTACAAACCATTACTGCACACTTTCATTCCTTTTTCAGATGGGGATGTTGCAGCTACAAAACGTAGACAGCTGTGCAAGCCAGTCAGCTAATAAAAGAACGACCGGGAATTGGAGGCCCACTCCTCCAGGGCACAACAAGTACTGCAGGTCAGCCTTCAAGTTCAACTTCAGAGCCTGAGGGCAGTGCGGTTGGCTCACAGCAGCCAAAACCACCAACAACACCAAGAACAACAACAACAAGAACAGGAGCATCAGCCTCATAACCGCAGAGGAATGGTTTCTATAGGCAGGGCTTAAGTCCAGTGCTGAGGCAAAGGCAAAAGAGGCCGAGCAAAGCAGAGCACCCATGAGCATTGAGCGGATGGTGCAGGCCTATCTGGATGACCCAACAGAGGTCTACAAAAACCATTGCTGTATTGGTATGGGAAAAGGCAACAATGGCCAGTGCTCAGCAGGCTGGCGATAAACTATTTGGCTTGCCCTTTCGCAAGTGTCTCTTCTGCGCGTGTTTTCAATGCTGCTGATGCCTTATTGACAGTGAGAAGGACCAGTCTCTCACCCAAAAATGTGGAGAGGTTAACCATGATCAAAATGAACCAGCACTTTATACCACTGGATTACACCATACCTGAAGTAGCACAGCAGGAAGATGATGACGCCGATTCAGGTCATGGAAGTAGTGTGTTAGGGGACCTACTTCTGGGTGAACCACCAGAGTTTGAAGACGAGCTCTACTTCCCTGACAACTAGGCTTTCAAGTTACTTTCTTTCTTCCTTTGACGCCCAAAAAAAAGCCCCCAAAAAAGATATAGCTAACAAATATTATTTACTTTATTATTTGTGTGTGTCACTGTCTTTCTGGTTCGAATCACAACAAATCCATCACCACCGTCTTACTCTTTTATTGCAGGATTGGAGTTGCAACTGTGTGCAGTCGGTAAAGAAGTAAGTCCACTCCTCCGAGTCCTGACTTGCCCTAAATCCATTTCCCTCATGCCAGACATTGGATGGAGAATAGTACAACAAATGTGAAATGTGTGCCTGCCTCGAGTCCCTCCAAACCTGACTATATATCTATCCTCCTTTCCGGGCCTAGAGGGACTGCCTCGGAAGAACAGGTAAATGATGGCATGAATTGCACGCTGACTCTGAGTCATGATGTCTACTAGTATTTAATCTACACACAAAAAAGTGACTCAAGTCAATGTTTCCCTTCTTGTTGTTCAATAACAAAATTGTACTACTTCAGGCCGATCCGTTGCATTTTTGCTTCTGGAATCACTCTGGACACTACGGAGTTGGACACCATGACCATACCATACTCGCAGTCAGTCAGTAGGATCGGAGGTGATTGATGGAATAACTCGGGGCGTTTCATGAAGTGGCCTAAAAGGTAAACAACAACACCAGACCTACATGTCTGTGTAGTGGTGGAGGCGAGTGTGGTGGTGTGACTAACAGCGGGACAGCGGTGCATTGATTTTGTTACTTAATTTGGAAAATTCTATATTGCTGTGTGTGTGTATGTGTGCTCAGTGCTGTCTGGCTCAAATTCTAAACTAAGTGGAGGTTAGGTGGGCGGGCCTGCTCCTGTTGTTGGAGGTAACTGCTGGAAACAGACATGATTTAGCCATGCTGCCTCTGAAAGTCTTCTTGTTGCACTCCCCCTTAATTGATGCAGTTTTAACTTTTCTCCTTGATTTTTCAATATCCTTTTTGTTTTCCCATCTACAGGCCGGCCTTTACCCTGCGCTATACTGGGAAAAACAACTCACACTTACCTTACTAAACCGCATCCGCCAGGCAGGCACCCAAGATTGACGGACGGATAGTCCAAGGAAGGACCAAGAGGAATGCGGAGATGCAACTCCCAATTTGGCAATAATTATAGTATCATTTTCATTTGATTCATTTTTTCTCTTCAATCATTACAACTGTGTGAGTTTTTGTTTATGTTTGCTTACATATTTGACTCCTACAGATTTTGTTTATTTTCTTTGCTATCTTTCAAAGGAAGCCCGGTACAACAACAGAACATTAAATGTATGTAAGTTGGGTCTCTCTGGGGGCAGACAGGCAAGGCAATTACATAATAATTAATAATATACAGCCCTGTACTAGTCTAGTACTACACTCATCAAGTCATCATCATGCATCCATTTCCTTTTTCTCCCTTAACAGATTTATGATGGTCGGCTACCAAGATTTTGTGTGCTGTCCATGTGTAGTGTTTGTCTTTGTCAAACCTTACCCTCAAATCCCTTTTCCCAACCACTCATCAAACCCTAACCCTCTTCCCCCGGGCTTGTGATTTATATAGAGGTGTGACTAAATTAAATTTACACCAATTATTGATCACACACTTGCTAGGACGGATGTGGTGAAAGCAACACTAACTCAAGGCAGTGCGAGGATCTTCTTCTGCTCTAAGTATATATACTATAGCCCACACTGGCAATATTAGATTGCCCACACATGCACAGTATTCGATATTCAATTTTGTTTTCCAGAGAAACATAATCCATCATAATATAATTGGTTGCCAGCATCGAGTCATCAATCATCCTAGTTCCAGCACTAAATGTTACGAAGCTTGTCTGCTTCATAGCTCGAGTTGACTTCAGTCTGTAACTTGTACTAGGCTCGACCTCCAGGCATTCTGGTTTATTTTACTTTAGCATTGCTTATCATCATCATGATTTCTTGTTTGGCAGTCATCTTGTGTACTGTACTTCTACTACCCGTTCCCTAGTCTCCCTCAGGTGACTGACTGTCTCATTTTCTTTTTTTGCAAATGCTACTGTCAGTGTCTACTACTACTACCACCACCATGGCCCCTTGGGAAACCAAACCATCACCATGCAGCCATCGCTTTGCCTAAGTATGAACATCAATCACAGGTAAGAGAAGAAGTTTGGGGGATACATAATGTTACTACTATGGAAATTAATTAATTCACACACCCACACCCTTCCGAATCATAGGGTTTTAGTTGCAGACTGCATAGACTAGGAGGAGAGACTGACAGTACTAGTAGGACAAGTGAGGGTACCGCATCTATCTGTTGGTGTGTTACACTATCTGCAGATTTCAATCAAAAACTGGCTGCGGCCCTGCAGCAACGTAAACAGTGTGAAGTAAAAGAGTAACCCCCACACAAAAGATTAATATCATATGTAAAGTAAACTATAAATAATTTCTTCCACTAACAAGTAAACTAACTAGAAAAAAACCCACAACACCTGACCCACCCCTCTCCCTAACCCCAACCAATGTCCATCATTAAGAGTCCAATGTCCATAAATTTAAATGTCCATTAAAAAAACCCAGGTTTTCCCCAACGCCCAATTCCCACCCACCAAAAAAAGGATTAAAAAAGGGGCAAGCCGATGGAGGTCTAGCGGCAGGCTCGCTGGATCTTCCTCTCCCAAGAATTTAGAAACAAATATATCGAAGAAGATTTGGTAAAAAATAGAATTAGGAAACGGAAATAATAGTTCAAAAAAAATAAGGTGCAGTAAAAGTTATGGAAGCATAATTATAATATTTACAACAGGAGGACTTACTGGTGCCAGCAGCAGAGCCATCTGTATTAGAGGAGCGATCCTGCCTCGGTAGACTCCATCATCTTCTTCTTGCCCCTGGATGCTGATCATGTAAGACATAATAAATAGACTAAAATTGATTGGAGTGAAGCAAATAATAAATATTACAAAAAATCGCGCCAAAAAGATTTTTGGACAATGGCAATTGCAATAAAATTGACCTATCTAATCAGATCAACTAGTAGTAGTAGACTAGTATCAAGGCCATGGACCGTCCTATCTCTTTATTATTCCACTGTTCCATTCCGATTCCAGAATCCTAAACCTAAGTACCACCTATCCCGCCTATTCCAAAGACTTTGGAATGAATTGCCAAAAATTATACTTGCTTCTTCTCAGTTCCGATCTCATTCGCAATCATCAATGAATCAACCCCCTTTGACGGGCCAATTCACTAAGACTGCATTTATTTTAGTCCTCAAAAATGCATAGATGGACGCATGCATATTGCATACAGCAAATTCTTGGTTGGTTGCTGATACTGAGTTGCTATATTATTCACTCACTAACAAACTACAGAAGGTTCTACTAAGGAGTCAGCAGCACATGACGGAGAACACGTCAAGCGGACCGCTAAAAATTTACTAACTAATACTAAGTAACTAACTATAACTACCAACCACTATCTTAGTGACAGGACAAATTAAAGGAGTCTCTCTAGTCTGCATTACCTAACTTAAGTTCTCTAACCTCTCTTACATAATCAGCCCAAGCGAGCGCAAACTTTCAAACAAGTAAGATTAGTAGCGCCTTTCACCTGTCTAGAAGAATAACAATCACATAATATCATATGAGATTTTTAAACGTAACTTACCAGCATGTAAGCAGCAGCAGCATTCTTGCTATTTGGGAAAAAAATAATATTCGCAATAACACAGAACAGAACGCACAAATAGTAACAAATTAGCTGCTCACCAAGCCCCACGACCTCAACACCTAGCAGGTCCAGCAGGTCCTGCTACCGGTCCAGGATGTTGGACCAACGGTGAGTTAGTTGGTTGTGAGTGTGCCGGACCCCAGAGCAGCGAAACACTGCCCGGTGCTCCCTGGCCTACCGGCGGTGACGCTCCTGGATCCCATAGCCTGAACCAGGCCTGCCGCCTGCTGCCAAGGTTGAGGGGAGGTGGCGCTGCACAAAAAAACAAGGGCAGCCACCTCCACCTCCAAGAATAAGGCCCGGGCCTACACCACTTCCGGGCTCCGCCTTCGAAAAGGAAGGCGGCTTCTGGTCGCACTCTGCTTTGTCTTGCCCATTGTTCTGGGAGGCAGGGGCAGAACAGAAAATGTAGAAGTAAAAAATAAAGTCAGGAGAAGTAGAGAAGTAAAAATAAATAAAAAGCAAGTAATAGAAAAACAGTATAATAACGCAGTAAAAGTAGAAAGAAAACGCAAAATATACACTTAGGAAGAGAGAGGGATAGATAATAAATAAAAAAGATCAGAAAAAAAGTTTTAGAAACAAAGGATTGAAAAGATATTGGGAGAATCAAACGTTTTCAGACCTCAGAACCATAACAAAGAGTAGAAAAACAAGATAGCCGTGCCCATTGGCGATCGTGTGGTAAAGTTTGCGAGATATTTCTCCCCAAAAATACAATCCGCGTTGCTGAACGTCAGAAACGTCTCACGAGCGTGCGCGAGCATGCGGAACAAGCAACTCTGCATGCTCGCGTAGCGTTGCGGAGTTTTTTACCACTTAGCGGAGTTTCGCATAGTGCTGCTACGCAAACTCCGCCTGGGCTTACTTCATTAGCAGGGAATAGAGGGAAAGCGGAGGTGGGGACAACACCAATATCAGAACCGCCTAGGATTGTCAGGCAGAGGGCATGCTCGTTGAAGGACCAGGAAGTCAATCTGAATCCATTCGCGACTCCAATTTGTTACCCAGGAAAGACGATAGTTCCAAAGGTTCCAAAAATAATCTTATCTGGTCTTTAAACGTGGTACGAAACTTTGAGGGGCCCGGAAAAGAGAAGGGGATCTTTATGGCAGTGAGTATTTCTCGAAGAGCCAGAAATCCTTTAAGCCGTATGACGGTGCCCCTTGCATAGTCCTGAAAGATTGAGATTTTATGTTTCTGTCATTTAATCGTTCTGATCTTCCTCATTTGTGCCAGGACTTGATCCTTGTGTTTATGACGTAGTGGTTTAAAGATGACAGGTATCAGAGAGGACATGTTTCTTTGTCTAAAGGTTGGCACCCTATGGGCTCATTCGATCTCCAAGTCTTTGGAAAAGGAGAGTTGAAGAACTTCTGGGATCCATGTTATAAGGAAATGGCCACAGAGCGGGCTGAAGTTTCAATGCCCTCTGGTAGTCCAAATGTACGAAGATTGCTCCTCCAATAGCGGTCCTCCTTGTCTGTAAGATCTCTTTCCAGGGTTGATTGGGAGCGTTCGAGACACTGTATTTGTTTTGCTTGGACATTGCTGAAGTCCTCAACAGTACTTATTATTGTTTCTGTGTTTGAGATTCTTTTTGTGAGATCTTTGGGATCTTTGTGAATCCCGGCTACTTCTACCTGAAGCAGATCTGTGTTGGTCTTTGTGCTCTACGTGATGTTGTGTTCCGTTTTAGTAGCAAAGCCTATAAGGTGGAAGAGGAGTCAGGGATCCCCTTTACCAGTGATTCTGGGATTGGGAGCCAGTGCTTGGTGCCCTTAAGGGTCGCCTTGGACTCACTCTCCTTTGTGTTGCCCTCCCTGAAGTCTGCCACCTTGTGGTAATGGAGTTAAGAATCCTACGAGATATACATAATTGCACAGCTCGGATTGACTTGAGTGAAGCTCTCTTGTTTACCTCCCCCTTAGCCCACAGGATATACAAGGGTACCTTGGGGAGACTGTACCTTGGACTGTACCTTGGAGAGACTGTTTGACTGTATGGCCTAAATCCCACTGTGGATATGGCACCAGGGAGGTCACAGAAGGCTGGTCACTGTAGATGGGTAGATGTACGGAACCTTATGGCTAGCAGATCGTGTATGACCAGGTTCTACCAAACCGACCTAGGCTTGGAGAGACCAAAATGCACAAAACTCAAACACTCGCCTCCATTTTGTGGCTATTGCAGCTGTCAAACACAGAGCCCCACCTTGAGTTAAAAGGGGAGCCGGAATCCTATGATAGCATACATGGTTGCAAAATGGCTAGAACAAGTCAGTCTAGTAGTGAAGAGGAGATGCAACTCCTTTAATTGGGCCACTGACACTCACTGGGGGTCAGGCCGTCAGGCGGGTCAGTTACGGTGATGCCTGGAGCCACATAGCCTCAATCTGTTTGGTTTTGTGGGGCATGTGGAGTTCAGTGTGGTTATCAAAGTGGCTCTCACATTCCAGAAGCCAAAGTCCTTAATAGTACCCCATTCCATCGAATTGCACAGGGGAGACTGGCAGTGAAATGCCACACACCTTACCGCCTGTGGTCTAAGCGCTCTTACCGGTATTCACCACAAAATATCAGTGGTCCGCAGTGTGAGGCATGGTTAGGCAATAATCTGACGCTCCACTGAAGTTACACAAGTTGTTTCCTTCACATTGGTCAGTAGGTAGCAGAAACTTTGAGGAGGCACAGGGATGTCGCCATCTTGGGTGCCTCCGTCACGGGAACCCCTTGCCCAAAAAGACTTAGTTTGGATGATCATCAGGCATGTCAGGCACTTCCTCATGTTAGAGTAAAAATACTGATTATTCCGATTAAGATAAAACCACTGAAAACGGTAATTAAATTTAAATGTGCGCCTTGCATGTATGTAGAAAAACAATACTGACAACTAGCTGAGTTGAAACATGCTTGGTTAGTTAGAGAATGGTAGAATCAATAAACATAGTGATTTTGAAATTATTTAGTAACTGATTATCTTATATGTCTAACAAAGATGTCATGAAGCTGAAGCATGAAAACTTAGCAATTCTTAGCAGAGTGACTTGAAAACATATATCAGCGCAAAACATTTACGTTTCATGTAAGAGCTTTGAAATTTTTAGTATAGACGTCTAATATTATATAGCTTCTGAATTTATGAAAACGATTTTAGTCAAATGATTTTTATGTTTATATTTGTTTTATTGTTGCAGCACAAAGCAATTAATAATGCTATACAATCCCTGACGTAGCATCAACATTCAACAACTGTCAGTTCTGTGAGCAACCTATAAACGCCTCATATAATACCAAAAGAAAACTTACACCCAAAACCCCCTCCCACCCTGTCCCCCCACCCTTGGGTGCCCATAAACCCTTGTGTCCCTGTAAACCTTTACCTATTGTATTCCCGAGGGTCCCCTTTGTTGGATCAAGGTTGTGGGTCAGTCAGACGCAGCAATTTTAGATATCTGGGGCATGTGAGTTCTGTGAATTCCTGTGAAAGGAGGGAAATAAACTACCTCAAAAACTTCTCTAAATGTGTCGTCCTGTAGTTTAAGTGTCAATGTAAGCCTCTTCATCCCCAGAAGATGTCAGATATGGTGGAGCCACCCCAATATAGTTGGGATTCTATCAGTGCCCCAGAGCGCCAGGATCGTTTGGTGAGCTGCCCCCAGTGCCAGTGTGATATGCCTACCTCCGCTAGATTTGAGGGGGTAAGTCAACGGGTTAGGGAGGCCCAGTACCACGTAAGTAGGAAACCGGGGGAGTTGAGTTTCGAAATAGTGATCAATCTCTGTCAGGATCTTGTCTCAAAATTGGGTCAGTTTAGGGCATTCCCACAAAATATGCATAAGTGTCCCAAGGGCGTCACTACATCTCCAGCACTTTTCGTTTTGCTTCGGATTCCCTCTATGGAGGTGAACTGGTGTCAAATACCAGTAAGTGGTGATCTTTGTCACCATTTCTATGCTGGATGTATTGGAAGCTGTCTGTCTTGCACGGTAAAAGATGTCTCGCCATTCTTGAAGCGACAGCTCCGCTCCCATCTCAATTGGGCTGCAGATCTTGTGCTGGGGGACTTATCGGACAGCAACTTATATAGGTTCGATACGAGATGCTTATCTGATTCTTGACTTAATAGCCATTTCTCGGATTTCAGTGGCCGTTGGACTGCATCTCTTATTCTGGGCTGCATCAGCCAATGCCTGATCTGCATATATCTGAATCTCTCCCTTTCAGGAATATCATTGTCTCTCCTCAAGGTGTCAAACTGTATAGGACCCGCTAGATCAAAGAAGTGACCTGCATACCGGCCTCAGCCATTCCTGGAAAGCCACTGTATTCATTCCTGGTGTGAAGTCTGGATTCTCCACCACTGGCAGAAGCTGGGAGGGGAAAGACGAGAGGCTCTCCCTACTGGCCACTGCATACCAGACTCAGAGGGTGGGGCCCGTTATTGCGGACAGGTAAAGATTGGGTGGGCGGTGCGGCCAATGCCCTGTCCATGAAAAGCCAGCTTTTCTCCGATTCTGGGCGTGACCACTCTGCCAGGAACCTGATCTGCGCTGCTTGGAAATATCGTAAAAACATGGGATACCCAATTCCCCTTCCGCAGGCACCTGTCAAGTAAGCTCGCGGCGCATACGGGCCCGCTGACCTGCCTATACGTAATTTTGGGGAGCTTTTTGTAGAGTCTGAAGCTTCCCCGTTGGGGGCCACAGCGGGAGTGTCACAAAGGTGCACAAGATCCTGGGAAGGACCGACATCTTTAAGGCCGCGATCCTTCCAAGCCATGACAGGGGGAAGGTTTACCAGATCGGTCTGTACTCTGTTAATTAAGTTGCGGTCATTTACTTCTATCACTTTCTGGACGGTCGATGTCAGGTGGATCCCAGGTTCAATATGTCCGCTCCCACCGTCTGGAGAGAGCCTGGGTGAGGAAGTCTTTCGAGTCCTGCGACATTGCCAGGCTCAGCGCCTGTGACTTAGCTAAATTAATTTGGAAGCCTGAGACCACCCCAAACCTCCCCACCTCCTCTAGAAACTACGGTAGGGACTCCCGAGGGCTATCCAAGGATACAATTAAGTAGTCCGCATATAGGGTAATTAGGTGCTCCTCTCCCCCAAAGCGAATGCCTGTGATCTTTGGGCCATCTCGGATCCGCTGCGCAAACAGCTCCATGTAGAACGCAAATAGTAGCGGGGAGAGGGGGCACCCCTGCCGCGTTCTATAGGGAAGCTCCCCAATCTCCTGCCATTTACCCTGACCGTCGCCCATGGCCCTCCATACCCGCTCAGCACTCAAGCACAGAACCTGTCCCCCATTCCAGAGCATTTCAGTACCGCTTCTAAGTAGGGCAAATGGACTCTGTCGAAGGCTTTTCCGCGTCTATAGAGAAGACCATCGACTCACACTGAGAGCTGGTTGTCTTGTCTATGAGGTGAAGGATCCGCTTGGTATTGTATGAGTTCTGTCTGCCAGGAATAAATCCAGATTGATCAGGGTCTACAAGTCCAGGTATATAAGGAGCAAGTCGCGTTGCTAGGATCCCTGTGAATAATTTTGCGTCTACGTTCAGAAGTGATATTGGTCGATAAGACACGCACAATCGTTTGTCTTTCCCGGGGTTTGCTATAACTACCACCAAGGCTTCCTTCATTGAGGGAGGAAGTGTCGCTGAGCTTGAGATTGCTTTGAATACCCTGGTGAGAAAAGCCACCAGATTACAAAAGGTTTTATTAAAGCAGGCCGAAAAGCCATCTGGGCCTGGAGATTTATGTGGCTTCAATCTAGAGATAGCAGCGATTACTTCCTCTATCCTTATGGGGCTATCTAGGCTTGCCGCTTGTTCTTCTGTCAAGCCTGTCACTTTAGCATTATCCAGATACCCGGATATCGCCTGGGGTGGGAGATCCTGCGCCAAGTACACATCTTTATAAAAGGACCCAAACCTCTCTGCCACAGCCTCATCCCCCACCACCTCCGTCCTGTCTTCCATGAGCAAAGCCTCCACCACATTGGCCTGTTGCTGACCCCTGAGTTTGTTCACTAGCATTCTCCCTGGCTTATTCCCCCCCCCCACATAGTACGCATGCTTAAGGCAGAGTAGCGAGTACTCCGCACTATCTAGATCTAAGCCCACCAGCTGTTTCCTAGTTGCCTCCAGTTGGCGCCACACTCTAGGTGCCCCAGTACAGTGGTGTATGCGCTCCAATTTGCGCGTTTATTGTTGTAGCTGTGTGCGCTTATCGCGTCTATCCTTGTTATCTGCCACAGAGATTGCGATCAGTTCCCCTCTGAGTACAGCCATCATTTCGTCCCAGATCATTGCAGTCGGGATCTCCGGGGTATCATTAACCTCCAGGTACCTTTGAATCGCACTCTCTATCTGCTTTGCTACCTCTGGCCTACAGAGTAGAGTTTCCCGTAGACGCCAGGAGTGGGGCCTTCGTTCATGGGGGGGATAGCAAGGTCTAACGAGAACGATGAAGGATCAGACAGGGATCTAGGTTCAATGTCTACCACTCGTGTCGCTGCCAGGACTTCCCTAGAGCCCAGGAAATAGTCCAGTCTGGCATAGGATTTGTGTGCGTGTGAGTAAAATGTATAGTCTCTAGAATTTGGGTGCAAACTCCGCCAAATGTCCCTCAATCCCAGTTCCTGTAGCCCGAGGGCAACCCCCTGACTAATCTCCTCGGCTGCTCCCTGTCTCTGGGTCGAGCAGTCTACTGCATTATTGAATACTAAAATTAGATCACCCCCCAAGATCACCCGTCTAACTTGTGTATCAAGATGTCCGCTGCAGCTTCTTGCAGGAACTGATCCTGCCGCCCGTTAGGGACGTATACTGACCCCAAGACAATGGAATGCGGGCCAAAATGGACTCCGTACCCCAGGAGTCTACCCCCTATCTCCGCCACCTCTTCTCAACCTTCCCTTGAAAGGATCATGAAAACAGAATTGCCACCCCAGCCCTCTTGTGTGGCAAGGAGGAAAAGAATTGCTGTGGAAAGGCCCTGGATCTCATTCTGTTCCAGTCCCTGCGCAGCAAGTGCATCTCCTGGAGGAGGCAGGCCTCTTGCTCGGGATTGTTCTAGACATGCAAGGATTGCCCTCCTCTTTACTGGATTATTTAAGCCATTGACGTTTAAGGGTTATTGATGTAATTATGGAGATTCAACTCTCCTCTGCCCCACCCGCCTCAACCCTCTCGCATCTCCCTTCCCACACACCCCGTGAGGAACCCTCCACTCTGAGTATGGACTAGTGTGTACATCGCATTTGCCTGTTGGACACCCAATGACATTCCCCAAAACCAGAACTTTAACAACAAAGAACCATAGTCCCTGGATCATAGAGTGAGAGTAAAAGTCTAACTCTCTACTAGTGGTGATGTCTCTGTGTGGGGTAATGACCAAGTCAACTCGATCTCTCTCAGCCTCCACGCCCCTCCCCCCCCACCGACAAGCTCTTCACTCAGGCCCTTTCACCTCAGGCAGGATCATTGGAGGCAGTATCCTCCGCCAGTTTTTCCAGCAGGGCCTTCCTTTCAGATGCCATGGTCGCTCGGTCTGGGCTGGACCATCTCCGACCTGAGGGGACCCGTCGCCACCTCCAACCGTCATTCCCTCCGGAGCTATCAATCGCCTTCTCCTGTCGCGGCTCCTCCGGTGGTTCTATCTGGAGCAATGCACACGCTGTGGACAGGGAGCAAATTTGATGGAGCTGGTCCTACCAACGAGAAATCAGTCTGAAGGGATGCCCCCAAGAGTAGGCCACTTTCTTCTCAAGCAAAAAGTTTGTTACTGGGCAAAACTCTGTCCGCTTCTGGAGTGTGGAGGCCGCCAGGTCCAGAAATAAATGGAGGACCTGTCCCCGGTACGACACTGAGGCCATTTCTCTTGCTTTCTTCAGGATTCGTTCTTTCCGAGTGAAGTTATGTACGCAGGTCAGAATGTCTAGGGACCAAGGCGACCCAGGACCCAAGCAACCGACTCTATGGGTCCTGTCCAAACGGATCTCCGAAGCAGGGGTATCTCCTAGGATTTGGGCAAAGAGCTCCGCAACATAGGCCTCGATGTTGCCTCCCTCCACTTCTCTTGGGGATCCCCTAATGCAGATATTATTTTGTCTGGAGTGGTTTTCTAAATCCTTCAAGTGTGCTTGTAGGTCCGATTGTTGATCCGTTAGGCAAATTATCTCTTGTTGCAATTGCAAAATCTCCTTGTCGCAAGAGGTTTTGCATCCTTCAATGTCAACCCGGTCCCCAATGTCCGTCACCTCCTTGCATACTGACTGCAGTTCACTGGCCAGATCTTGCTTCACCACCAAAAGATCATCTCTCAAACCTGAGAATAGGGCCTCTAGATAAGGACGGGTGACCAGGGCCTCCAGATTCTCCGCTGCTGGTGAGGCCACCCTACCCAAGGCCACTTGGGGGTTGTCTTCCTGAGAGCCCCCCTTCTTGGCCCTCGCAGACGCCATCCTCTCGGATCACTGGGACCAGGCCTGCCAAGAGCTGCAACCGGACCATTCTGCGTAAGAGGGCGAGATCCACTGCGACCCCACTCGAGGCCGGCTGCGCGTATGCTGTACTTGCTAGGGCCCTAGATGCTTTCAGTGGGTGCAGCTTCAGTTTCTTCTAATGGTGGCCTTGATGTCTCTAGCCTTCCGCTGCAGTTAGGGTAGGGACAGGCAGTCTCCCTCGACATGAGCCGTCTCGAGGACTCTCTCTTTGGCCTCCTTCTCTCACTCTGGTTTCTCGGGGGAACCCCTCACCTGCTCCTACTGATGTTCCTGTTGATGGGGGGCCCAGTCATCAACCAAACGCTTCACTATCCACCTCCCCCTATGTGTGGCCTGGTATGGGCTACTGCGTCCTCTCCTTCGGTGCCTACTGCGCTTCGAGGGGTCTTCCTGGGCCTCCAGCCCTCCCAGCACCCTATATCCTCTCTGCTACCCCGCTTGCCAATCTCCACTCCGGGGTGACTGTCTCTCCCACCGTCCATTGCATTGCCCTCGGCAGCCCCAGCCCCGTGCTTCTCCGAGGCATCTAGGCCGCCCGCCCGTACCTCAGTGGAGGGGGGTCTGGAGTCTTTCTCTGGGTCCCCCTCCTCTCCTCGCAGGCAATCCTCTATTTGTGCTGGCACACGTGTGTTGCAGCTAGCTTCCTGGCAAGCCGTGGAGGGCCTCCTTGTGTCCAGATCCTTCTCTTTCTCAGTGCTCACCGTCTCCGATGGCCCGGGTCCGACCGCCTCAGCTCCCCGCTGGGCCTAGGCAGGCAAGCCGTCGATCTTGTGCCTCACAGGGCTTCAGGTGCAGTCTCTATGCTAATCAGGCCGCTGGCAGACCCAGGGCGATTCTCGGTCCTCGCTGATGTCTCTCTCCCACCGCGTCATTGTCTGGCGAGGCTCTGCTGCTATACAGCCTGGGCCCAGGCCGCTCGCCGCCTGCTCGGGATCCTTGTTCACAATTTCTCAGTGCTCACTGCCTGTGATGGCCCGGGTCCGCCTGCCTCAGCCACCCGCCGGGCTCAGGCCTTGAAGCTGTTGATCTTGTGCCTCAATGGGGCTTCAGATGCAGCCTCCTCAGGCTGCCACCGAACCCCAAGGGCAATTCCGCTGCTGTGCAGCCCGGGCTCAGGCAATTCGTCGCCTGCTTCTTGTGCAAAAGTCTCAGTGTTCACCGCCTCCAATGGCCCGGATCCGCCCGCCTCAGCCACCCGCTGGGCTCAGGCATGCAAGCTGTCGATCTTGTGCCTCGCGGGGCTTCAGATGCCGTCTCCACACCAATCAGGTCGCCGCCGGACTCCACGGGCGGTTCTTGGGCCTCGTCGCCATCTCCGCTCGCCGCGTCTCTGTCCGGCGAGTCTCTGCTGCCCTGCAGCCCAGGCTCAGGCCGCTGGCTGCCTGCTCCGGCTCCTTATTTTAAATCATCCCGGCTCTCTCCCAGGTGAGTCCAGAGCATCTCTGCCGCTCTACCTGCTGAACCACTCACCGAGAGAGGTCTATTATTAAGGCGGCGGGGAAAATCTTACCACATCGGGACGGAGAAATGAGAAACCACGTCTCACTCCGTCGCCATCTTGGCCACGCCCCAGTCAAATGATTTTTAAAAATATTTTATACGTTGCTACTTTTGAGAATGTAGTAGTAGGCCAGATGCCCTTTTATGTATATTAATGACTGACAAACATTACAGAAAGCTTATATATGATATATTTGTGTAATCTTCTAATGCTTTTTAACATAAACTAGGAGTTTTACACTAAATGAAGTATGAGTTTTTAAACAATGTTTGCTTTTGACTTTTCTCTTTGGCTGTGTCTTTTCCATGGCCTGATGCAATGAACTTTGACATATTTTCAAATGTTGCTCATCTGTGACGATCGTGCCACATTCCTTAAAGAACAAACCTGACACTTCTCCTTAATTCTCCTTTGTGTGGATTTCATGTGAACCTAACCTTTTGACCGTATCCCTGGACAGCAACAATAGTAAAGCTTTGTGTCTACAAACCTGTGAGGATGCAATGTACTGTTCTTTCTCATGAATCACATGGGAAAATATTCTGGAATATCAATTTGTACCCGCTAAATGAAAGAGTGATCACATGAGATCACTCCACAGTAGACAGACAACAATGTCATGATGATAAATATAGCAAACACAACAAGATGATGGACGGAGTGCTGAATCTTTTCAACCACTCACCCCAGTCAAGAGATCTGGGTTGAATCCATCGTTCTTTTGCTCACCATGCCACCCCAGTTTGGACCTAATCATATGCAAATCAGTCTTAACCCTGCTCCTCATGGGAACAGCCCAGCCCAAACTGCAAGGCCAGGTCCTTCCTGGATCGGAAACAAGCATCCTGGGACCGGTTTCAGGGTATCACCCCTCATCAGCCAGGCTAGATTGAAGCCAGTGGCACAGTGAGCAAGGGACCCACGTCTGGACATAACCTTGGCTACTTAGGGCGTACATAGCAAACGCAACAAGATGATGGACGGAGTGCTGAAACTTTTCAAACACTCACCCCTAGTCAAGAGATCTGGGTTGAATCCATTGTTCTTCTGCTCACCATGCCACCTCAGTTTGGACACAGCCATATGCAAATCAGCCTTGACCCTGCTCCTCATGTGAACAGTCCAGCCCGAAATGCCAGGCCAGGTCCTCCCTGGACCGGAAACAAACATCTTGGGACCGGTTTCGGAGTAACACCCCTCATCAGCTAGGCTATACTGTATTGCCTATACTTATGGACTTTCCCCTAGCGGACTTTAACTTGAATCCTGTGTCCCTTTAGGAGATTTTAATTAACCATCGTGTTACCTTGGAAACCATCCTTTGCATTCTAACATTTAGTTTGACTAAATGTTTGGATTTTTGCTGCATGCATTAGTATGCATGACAGAATTGCTAAATATTTTACTTACTTGTATTAATTTTGAATCTCTAATACGATAATTCATAAGATGTGTTGCGAGCCATTTATTTGAGATTTAATTTTCTTTCTCAGAAACTGTGCCTGGGAGTTGGCTACCAATTAATGGTTCTCATTGGGTAGACCAGCAATGGGTAATCCTAGATTTCCACCCCTTACTACGACGAAGAAAGGTTCATCAGAGGATATTAAATTTAGCACTCCTATAGGCCGAGTGCTAGACAACCACCTAAAAAGTGCTCACACTGCCCCAAATCTTAGTAGCAGAGCTATGGTTTTGTTTAGTAAAGTGAGGATTAGGGTACCCCAAAATTAGATTTCCCCTTTCCAGTCTAAAAGTCAAAAATCTCATGTTCAGCAGAAGGAGTGATGGAATAGCTGATGGATTTTGACAACTTTTAGCAGCAAAACAGTGTGAGTATTAAGAGGGTTGAGCGTTGCATTGCTTTGGCTTAGATTGCGGTATTTTTGAATTGGCTGTGTGTTGTTGAGTGAAGTGACAAAGTGGTTAAAGTCCATGTAATGGTTAAAGTCCATGCATAATTGTGGCACTTATGCAAAGAAGCTGAAGTTGCTATCGGGTCCGTTTGTGGCATAAGATCCCGGGATATACACCTATGTGGTGGTCTTAGTGTAGAAGACACTAAGTAAGTTGTCTACTGTATTGTGGTGTTTGTCGTGACAACATCTATGGATAGTGTGTTAGTGGTATACGATTGGTATAGTTGATCTCAGGTGCACAGGGAATAACTGTATCAATTAAGGGTGAAATCCCTTTGGTCGAGAATTCACTTGAAGTGGATGGTAAAATAGGTGTAGAAGTAAGATATACCTTTGAGTGAGAGACATTCTTCCATAGTGGAGCAGACAGTTTTTTGTTGAAACGCTTGCATATTGTTTGTTGTTTTGCTTAGAAAATGCATGGAGGAAAATTGTAAAGGAGGGTGAGCTGTTGAAGGAAGCAAGGTTGGCGTCACAATGTATCGCGCTATGATTGGTTGGTTGGTGTAAAGTTGCACTGAGATTGGTTGACAACATCATAGAGAGTCACGCTGTCATTGGTTGAGACTGCTGAACAAAGAGAATTATGGGAGAATTTTATTTCCTGGATTTTACGGAAAACATTTGTGAATACAAAAATTGAATAATAATTACATTTTTCAAGGCTTTACGAAAATAAATTAAAGGAGATGACACAATACTTGCTAGGGTAGGAGTAGAAACACCTCCTCAGGGTACACCAGGGCACATTGAATTGATGGACATAGGATTACATTCATGTCTGTGGCTTGATTTTTGGCATAAACTTACAGATGAAGATGAGGCACTACAGTTTCCTCATTATGGGGCATTTAATTTGAGAATTGTTGAGAATTTAAGGAGGAGATTGTATGAATTGAAACTACCTCCAAGAGCTGCCCAATTTGAGTAATTAAATACTTGGAAACACATTGCACATCAAAAAGAGAAAGAAAGGTATCAGTAAATATTTAGAAGAACCTTAGAAGAACCTTAGATCATTATGCAGAAGCTTGATGGGATGCACAACAGAAAGCATGGAGAGCAGGTAATATACAGGGAATTAGATTATATCCAATATTACCAGTTGAAGGAAAGATTAGGGGAAAACGGAAAGAGAAAAGAAAACATATTGAAACAGAAAAGAGTGATGCAGAAAAAGGACAAAATAATGACATAGATGACAAATCTTTGGATGATTTGTTCATGAGTTGTCCGTCACCATATAATGAATCCCAGAATGTGGATATGTCAAGTAGTACTACAGCTCAAATTCCGAATGCCCCTATAATACCTGATGTACCAAAAGAAGCTACACTCTTTTCTCCTATAAGGGAGGGGGGGAACAGGAATAGCAGCTCCATTGAACGCATTTGAAATAAAAGCTCTAGATGCTTTAACTGTTCCTGTTACCATTGGACCTGTTGTACCTCTTTTTATTTCTAGGTCACAGGTGAATACTAAACATACTCTAACTATACCTACAGGAGTGAATACTGTACAGGGTAATCCACTAGATTTGACAACAAGATCTTTGCTCAAGATGCCATGGTTCTGATTCGAAGTAATAGTTCTGCTACTAAAAGTACAGGTTCCATTCAAAACCAGATAAAATTTGATCCGAGGTGTAGAATGGTACAGAGGTTGCCACCTTTTTGTATCCCTAGAACAGGTGAGCCTCCTAAATCAGGTTACCATGCTTCTGAAAATACTGTGCCAATGGGAATTACTGTTCCAGATACATCTGAATTAAATGATCAACCTTGAACAAGTAGAGATTTACATGGAGATTTACATTAAAATAATTAGAGAGAAATATCTGAAGTTACTCTTCATGAATTAGATGACTGGTTTAAAGAATTTAGTACTGCAAATAATACCCAGAGTTCTGAAACTATTTCCGTCCCATTACAGGGAAAAACATTAGATGTGATCAAGCTGAAAGTAGAGCCAGAAGAAATAATTGTGGGAACCGTTAGTCCATCATGATTAGACACATACCAGGAAGAGGAATTATTGTATCTATGTAAAGACACTGCAAGAAGAGCTAGACTGACACATGAAAAGCTAGTTGAATTGGCTCAGAAATATGAAATTGATTTTCAGAAATCAAACGTGCTGCAAAAGTTGTTCAAATTAGACTTTAGTGACAAAGATCTCGCAAATATAAGGCCAGCTGGAATGAAATTACAGATTAGAGAATTTATGACATTGATCAAGAAACGGGGCGAAAGAGTGAAATGGGAAGGCAAAGGGTCGAAAAAGAAATACAGAGAGTTAGATCGCAGACACCTCCTACTGTGATCAATGGAGGGGTTGGAGAGATACAGATGCTTCCAATGAGAGAAGTACCTGGTGAAGGATATGTGCATTTACAAATGAATTCCCAAAATAGAGAGACAATCTGGTGGAATGGTACAGACTGATTGAAAGGTTTGTGGTGTGTCTTTCAAGTCCTGTTTATCTACTCGGACATGACTTACTGTGCAAATTAAACTATTTCATCTATTGCACTGCAAGAGGTATTGAATTTCATACTAATGATGAGGTTGCTGTGTTTAAACTTGCCCATCAAAAATCAGATATGGGAATGTATCCTCCATTGACTTTAAATGACTTGCCCATTGTCCTGAGAGACACCGTCTTACCTACAGTCTGGGACTTTACAGGTAAAGATATTGGACTCATCAAAGGTGTTGAACCAGTTCGAATCACTGTTGAAACGAACGCAGAACATCCAAAAATTCCACACTACAATTTGACTCCAGATAATGATTAAATTACATGTATGATTGTGGCACTTAATGCAAAGAAGCTGAAGTTGCTATTGGGTCCATTTGTGGCATAAGATCCCGGGATATACACCTATGGGGTGGTCTTAGTGTAGAAGACACTTAGGGGGTCATAACGGGACCGGCCGCCTGCCATGCGGCGGTCCCGCACCCCTGATTAGGATGTGACCGCCACCCTGGTGGCCGCATTCCGCTGTTTAACATTGCGGCCGGTGCTGTTTATAGCAGCACCCGCCGCAATGTCAAATTGACATGTTGTGCATTTCCATGCACAACGTGGCAGGCACCGCGCAGTGCCTGCCACCTTGTGCATGGAAATGGAGGGGGGTACCATGGGTACCCCCCAAGTGCACCCCCCACCCCTCCAGGGGCCCGCAACGGGCCCCCAAAGCAATTCCCCGCCAGCCTTTCCATGGCAGCATCGCCGCCATGGAAAGGCCTTTAACCGCACGCATCCTAATATGGATGGCGGTGCCTGCTAGGCACCACCACCATATTAGGGGGCAAGTCCGCCCGGCCGGCAATCGGAACGATTGCCGACTGGCGGAAAAGCGGCAAACACACTTTGCGTCCGCCGCGATACCCCCGCCATTGTAATATGGCGGGGGGTATTACTCGTTACAATGGCGTAACGGTCGCCACCGCCGGCTCGGCGGTGGCGAACGTTATGACATCGTAATGACCCCCTAAGTAAGTTGTCTACTGTATTGTGGTGTTTGTCGTGACAACATCTATGGATAGTGTGTTAGTGGTATACGATTGGTATAGTTGATCTCAGGTGCACAGGGAATAACTGTATCAATTAAGGGTGAAATCCCTTTGGTCGAGAATTCACTTGAAGTGGATGGTAAAATAGGTGTGGAAATAAGATTTACTTTTGAGTGAGAGACATTCTTCCTTAGTGGAGCAGACAGTTTTATGTTGAAAGGCTTGCAAATTGTTTGTGGTTTTGCTTAGAAAATGCATGGAGGAAAATTGTAAAGGAGGGTGAGCTGCTGAAGGGAGCGAGGTTGGCATCACAATGTATCGCGCTATGATTGGTTGGTTGGTTGGTGTAAAGTTGCACTGAGATTGGTTGACAACATCATGGAGAGTCACGCTGTCATTGGTTGAGACTGCTGAACAAAGAGAATTATGGTCGAATTTTATTTCCTGGATTTTACGGAAAACATTTGTAAATACAAAAATTGAACTATAATTAAATTTTTCAAGGCTTTACGAAAATAAATTAAGGGAGATGACACAATACTTGCTAGGGTAGGAGTAGAAACACCACCTGAGGGCGTTCGCCAGGGCACATTGAATTGATGGACATAGGATTACATCCATGTCTGTGGCTTGATTTTTGGCATAAACTTACAGAAGAAGATGAGGCACCACAGTTTCCTCATTATGGGGCATTTAATTTGAGAATTGTTGAGAATTTAAGGAGGAGATTGTATGAATTGAAACTACCTCCAAGAGCTGCACAATTTGAGTCATTAAATACTTTGAAACACATTGCACATCAAAAAGAGAAAGAAAGGTATCAGTAAATATTTAGAATAACCTTAAAAGAACCTTAGATCATTATGCAGAAGCTAGATGGGATGCACAACAGAAAGCATGGAGAGCAGGTAATGTACAGGGAACTAGATTATATCCAATATTACCAGTTGAAGGAGAGATTAGGGAAAAACAGAAAAAGAAAAGAAAACATATTGAAACAGAAAAGAGTGATGCAGAAAAAGGAGAAAATAATGACATAGATGACAAATTTTTTAATGATTTGTTAATGAGTTGTCCGCCACCATATAATGAATCCCAGAATGTGGATGTGTCAATTAGTACTACAGCTCAAATTCCGAATGCCCCTATAATACCTGATGTACCAAAAGAAGCTACACTGTTTTCTCCTATAAGGCGGGATGGGGGGGACAGGAATAGCAGCTCCATTGAACGCATTTGAAATAAAAGCTCTAGATGCTTTGACTGTTCCTGTTACCATTGGACCTGTTGTACCGCTTTTTAATTCTAGGTCACAGGTGAATACTAAACATACTCTAACTATACCTACAGGAGTGAATACTGTACACGGTAATCCACTAGATTTGACAACGAGATCTTTGCTCAAGATTCCATGGTTCTGATTCGAAGTAATAGTTCTGCTACTAAAAGTACAGGTTCCATTCAAAACCAGATACAATTTGATCTGAGGTGTAGAACGGTACAGAGGTTGCCACCTTTTTGTATCCCTAGAACAGGTGAGCCTCCTAAATCAAGTTACCATGCTTCTGAAAATACTGTGCCAATGGGAATTACTGTTCCAGATACATCCAAATTAAATATGCAACCTGGAACAAGTAGAGCTTTACATGGAGATTTACATTCAAATAATTAGAGAGAAATATCTGAAGTTACTCTTCATGAATTAGATGACTGGTTTAAAGGATTTAGTACCGCAAATAATACCCAGAGTTCTGAAACTATTTCAGTCCCATTACAGGGAAAAACATTAGATGTGATCAAGCTGAAAGTAGAGCCAGAAGAAATAATTGTGGGAACCGTTAGTCCATCACGATTAGACACATACCAGGAAGAGGAATTATTGTATCTCTGTAAAGACACTGCAAGAAGAGCTAGACTGACACATGAAAAGCTAGTTGAATTGGCTCAGAAATATGAAATTGATGTTCAGAAATCAAAAGTGCTGCAAAAGTTGTTCAAATTAGACTTTAGTGACAAAGATCTCGCAAATATTAGGCCAGCTATAATGAAATTACAGATTAGAGAATTAATGACATTGATCAAGAAACGGGGCGAAAGAGTGAAATGGGAAGGCAAAGGGTCGAAAAAGAAATACAGAGAGTTAGATCGCAGACACCTCCTACTGTGATCAATGGAGGGATTGGAGAGATACAGATGCTTCCAATGAGAGAAGTACCTGGTGAAGGATATGTGCATTTACAAATGAATTCCCAAAATTGAGAGACAATCTGGTGGAATGGTACACACTGATTGAAAGGTTTGTGGTGTGTCTTTCAAGTCCAGTTTATCTACTCGGACATGACTTACTGTGCAAATTAAACTGTTTCATCTATTGCACTGCAAGAGGTATTAAATTTCATACTAATGATGAGGATGATGTGTTTAAACTTGCCCAACAAAAATCTGATATGGGAATGTATCCTCCATTGACTTTAAATGACTTGCCCATTGTCCTGAGAGACACTGTCATACCTAAAGTCTGGGACTTTACAGGTAAAGATATCGGACTCATCCAAGGTGTTGAACCAGTTTGAATCACTGTCGAAACGAACGCAGAACATCCAAAAATCCCACAATACAATTTGAATCCAGATACTATTGACGGAATTACTCCTGTGATTGACTCATTGATTGAGCAAGGGATCATAAAGGAGATAATGTGATTGACTCATTGATTGAGCAAGGGATCATAAAGGAGATAATGTGAAGTCCATGTAACTCTCCCATTATGGGCTTGCAAAAGCTGAGTGGCAAGTATTGCATTGTGCAGGATTTGCACAAAGTTGTTCCCTGTTGTCCTGTGGTACCGAATCCAGCTGTGATTTTATTTCAGATTCCAAACTAGGCCGAATGGTTTTCAGTCACTGACTTGTGTTAGTCCTTCTTTACAATTCCATTGCATGAGGATAGTCAGTTTTTATTCGCTTTCCATTTTGTCAGTCGTGTTTTGGCATGTTGCCGAGTCCCATAAGTATATATAGAAAGTCCTTCAATTTTTAACCAAATCCTCAAAAAGAATCTCAAGTCTCTGGTAATGCCAAATCACTCAATACTAGTACAGTATATTGATGATCTGCTGGCGGCATCAAACACAAAAGAATCTTGCAAAACTGACACAATTGCACTTCTAAATTATCTAGCCGAAAATGGACATAAGGTATCCCCGACTAAGTTAGATTTGCCAAACTGAAGTCCTTCACTTAAGACACCACATAGAAAAAGGAGAAGGGAAAGTGTCACAGGAAAGAATCTCAGCGATTCTTAATATAAGTCCACCAACCACTCAGAAAGACGTTCACATGTTCTTAGGAATGCTGGCCTATTGCAGACAGTGGATTCCAAACTTTTCTTTGATAGCAAAACCTCTACAGAGGTTGACACACAAAGACGTGTTAGATCCGCTACCCTGGGTTGACAGTTGTATTGCCTTCTCTGAGCTGCGTAATGCCTTTGTAGGGCACCAGCTTTTGGAATGCCTGACTACAACAAATCCTTTGTGTTGTTTTGCAGTGAAAGGCAAAGTTACACTCTTTCAGTATGGACACAAATGCATGGAAGTAATCGCAGACCAGTGGCATATTTTTCAGCCACTCTTGATCCTGTTGCCGCCGCATTGCCTGGATGTCTGAAAGTAGTTGTAGCTACATGTGTGAGCCTTGAGCAGTTTGAAAGCATTGTTATGAGACATCCATTGACTGTGTTTGTGCCTCACTCAGTGGAGATACTGTTGACCCATACTCGGCCACAGTATCTTACCAATAGTTTCTTGACCAAGTATGAACAAATTCTTTTGGGTGAAGAGAATGTAACTCTTAAGAGATGCACTGTTTTACAATTCTTTGACCCTAGTTCCACTGCCTGGGAATGAAACTGTGATTGATGAAGCTGAACATGATTGTTTGGATGTAACTGAGTTGTGTACAAAGTCCCATCCTCACATAAGTGATGAACCATTAACAGAATCTGATCATGTGTTGTTTGTTGATGGTTTCTGTTTGCGAGACAATGAAGGAAGTCTGAAAGCTGCCTATTCTGTTTGTACAGTTGCAGCTGTGGTGGAAGCGTCATGCTTGGAAGGCGTATATTTAGCTCATGTTGCCAAATTAATCGCTTTGACAAGAGCTTGTAGCATTTCATAGCAGCTTAGAGGGACAATTTTTATGGACAGTCAGTACAGTTTTGGAGTTGTACATGACTTCGGGCAATTGTGGTCACAGCGCGGGTTCATGACTTCCTTCAGATCACCTATTCAAAATGGATAGTAGTGTAAGGGACCTTTTGCGGTCATTACAATTGCCTTCCCATAGTGTAGTGGTCAAGTGCAGGGCCCACAGACAAGGCAATGATTATGTAACTGTTGCCAATAGATACGCCGAAAAGTTGCCAAATTCTGTGCTTTGGATTCTAATTCCTTTAATGGGGATTTTATAAATGAAAAATCAAACATCACAAATTGCAACCTATTGTTGTCTGCAATAGCTATATGGGAAGAGCAGAAACTATGCAAGAAGAGGTGACAGGAGCTGAACAAAAAAGTTGGGTGCAAGCTTGTTGTATGAAGAGGGAGGATGAAGTTTGGGTTTACACTAATGAAAGACCTGTGTTGCCTGATAGACTACTGTCACCTATAACAAGATACTCTCATGGCCTCACACACGTAGGGAGAGATGCAATGATGCGCCTCTTTCCACAGGTGTGGTATAACACTAGATTCAGATAACACAGGCCCTCATCAACAGCAGACTGGACTACGGCATGCGCTCTATGCAGGCACCACCGACAAAATCATACAAAAACTTCAGATGATCTTGAACACAGCCACCAGACTTATCCTCAACCTGCCCAAGAGAACCCACATCACCAAGTCCTGAAAACCCTCCGCTGGCTCCCGGTCCAGAAGAGATGTCAGTTCAAGCTCCTGACACATGCCTACAAAGTCCTTCACGACCAAGCATGTGTCTTCATGAACCACCATCTGTACTTCCACTGAACCCCCCAGGAACCTCCACTCCGCACACCTTGCCCTCGCACAGCCCCCTCACATTCGCCACTGCCATGCCGGAGGACGCTCTTTCTCCCATCTTGCCGCCAAAGCCTTGAACACCTTACACCTCCACCTCCGCCCCTCGCCCTCGCTGACTGACTTCAGGAAGGGGCTCAAGACCTGGCTTTTCAACTGTGACCTTCAGCAAGCGCCTGGATACCCTCTCTTAGTGGAGCAAGTAAATGGCACATTGAAGACCAGATTGCTAAAGGTGTGCACTTCAACCTCTTTGAAATTGCCTCTTGTGTTAATGAGTCTGAGAAGTACACCAGACAGAAGGACAGGCTTATCGCCCCATAAGTTTATTATGGGCCGAGTGACGAGACAGCCAGCTGTTCCTACAAACACTCTTGTCAATATTACAGATGACCTTATTGTGGACTACGCAAGAGTCTGGCTGATGTGGTACTTTCTGTGTCTCACCAGGTTGGAGAAGCTGCACTTGCGACTCAACAGGAGCAGTGCAATGATCTCTGTCCCGGCAACTGGGTAATGGTGAAGAAGCACGCGTGAAACTCGTGCTTGGAACATCACCGAAGAGGTCCATACCAATATTGCGGTGAAGTGTTAGGTCTCCCGAATTTGGTACATGCAGGCCATGCTCACAGAGTCCCATGTCCCCTTGATGATATAACAGCACTTGTTCCTGATGTGCCGGTGGTTACAGTGAGACAGAGGGAGCAGGTTAGTCAAGCAGTTGGGGACCAGAAAGCAGATGGGACAGTACTCGTTCAGCCTGAAGGGGATCTGAGAGAGTCAACTATTGATGATACCGAAGGGTCTCAGCAAGTAGAATTGACTATGAAAGATATAGAGCCTAACGAAGGGCTTAGTGCATCAAGAAAGTGAGTCGTACCCAGAGACCGTTGGCCCAGAAGTGGTGAGATACTGAGAAGTTGTCAAACTGAAGGAAGAGTGTGAGTACCACAGCCAATTCCTGAAAGTTCTGAACAGTTTGATCAGAGTGACAGTGATGATGAGTGAGCAGTTGTAAGGAGATCAAAAAAGCGAGAGCTCCCAGTCAAAAGTACTCGTCTCCTGAATGGACCTATCTGGCTGTGATCTAATGGGAATCTCCTTGAAACTAACTTTGTTGTGGATCTGAATTTCAATCTTGGTGTGCTGCCTGAAAGACTGGCGCAATTTATCCTGAACGTACTCATTAACTAAGCTGATTTGCGTATTTCTGATTCTGAACACAATCATTGAACTGTGCCCTGCTATTTTTGTGCCAAACTTTGTTAAAATTGCTCAAACTACGCTAAGTGCCATTTGCTGTTTTTTATTTTTCTTAGTTAAATGTTCTGAGTCGTGAGAAGTTATGAAGCCTAACACTGGAATCTCTCCTGGATGCAAACTTGTATATGTTGGAATATTTACTTGTACTGCTTTAATATTATTTGCATTGCTTATTATTCTAAATTTGCCACATTATGTGCCTGATTTAAATCCTGAGCTTACAACTACTTTCATAGCTTTTGAAACTAATTAAACTGGGTCAAATATTTTGGATGATGGCACTTTACATTTTGAATTCACAAAAGCTAATGGCTCATTAAATGTGTATACTATTTTGTTGTATGAATATATAGATACAATGGGTGTTAGTGATTGCTACGTGCATATGCAATTACAGGCTTCTGTTGCTGAAGGTGTGACTTACCACAGTTTATCCTTAACATATTGGGTTTCTTGCAGTATGTTGACTAAATAGTTTTATGGTACTGATCAATTACTTTACTATTATTCAAATCAAGATCTGATCTTTTCTGAACTTCCGATACTAAAAAGTCTAAATCTGCATCTTGAAGCTTCACAAGCTGAAACTATGGGTTACTTATTTAGACCAACTCAATCCTTGGGCATGGCTAATGCACATAGACATAACCGAACATCTAAACTAGGTAGAGCTGAATTTAAATTGATAGAATTAGTAGAGAGTAGACAAAATAATACAACAGTTAAAAATACTAAACCACCTAAATGAAAGTTTTGGAATTAGCCAGAAATGGAGCATAACAAATTAAAAGGAATAGCTACTTTAGCTTTAGACTGGCAGTTTAAAGGGAAACTTTGCATATCTAAAAAAAGAGTAAATATTAACATTAAATTTGTAAGTATTAGTGCATGTGAACATGCATTTGATGTATATGAAAACTGGGGACGATATCTAGGAGTAGATCCTGTCTTTCCTGGAGTGTGTAATATTTGTGGAAAGAATGCTTTTTATAATTTACTGAAGGGATGGTATGGAAGTTGCAGTATGGGAATTGTCTTTCCATAAATTTATCATGGGAAACAAATTGAATCAGAATTGAAAGAAAACAATGGAAGAATGAAGAGAAGTGTGAGTCCTGGTGAAATAGTAGGTGATTTTTTTGGAGTTATAATACCTTCGGCAGTAGTAGTCTTAAACTCACATAAAATTAGAAAGCTGTCTACTATAGTTGATGAATTAGCTGCTAATACATCTGGAGGATATTCTGCTATAGATACTTAAATGATCTTGATTACATCGATGGTGATGCAAAATCAACTTGCGCTTGACATTTTTCTCGTGAAGGAGGGAGGAGTCTGTCGGTTGTTAAAAGTTTAACAATGTTCGCTTACATACCAGACAAGAGTAGAGACTTAAAAAAATATGTTAAAAATATTGCTAACTTAAATAAATACCTGAAAGAGTTGAAATATGATGGTGCCTGGGAAGTGACAGGGAAAGGATTAACAACTGTAGCAACTGGTTAGGTTACTTAGGTAATGGGCTAGTGATTTCAATTTTGAGACCGTTAATGGCAATCTCTTTGTGCACAATGCTGATAATATTAGCTGTTAAATTCTGTAACTCTAAAGGGAATAATAAATTAGGAGTAAAGGGACCGAGATTGATCTTGAACTAGAAGACAAGCATTGTAAATACTATGATGAAATTAAAATTCTCAAAGAGTTTACAAGAAAAAGGTTTAAGACAACGAACTGTAATCTGTGACAATCTGATATGAGGAATTTGTGATGGCTTGATTTGCCATCAAAAAGGGGCTTGTTAGAGCAAAAATACTGATTATTCTGACTAAGACAAAACAACCAAAAATGATAATGAAACTTAAATGTGCACCTTTCATGTGTGTAGAAAAACAATACTGAGTTAAGTTGAACCCCCCAGCACCGTAAAAGTGTGTTTGGATAGTTAGATAATGGTAGAATCAATAAACATAGTGATTTTGAGATTATTTAATAACTGATTATCTTATATTTATAACAAAGATGGTGTGAAAATGAAACATAAAAATTTAGCAGTTCTTAGCAGAGTGACTTGACAACATATTTCGATGCAAAACTTTTATATTACGTGTTAGAGCTTTGACATTTTTAGTATAGCCGTCTAATATTATATAGTTTTCAAATTTATGAAAACAATTTTAGTCAAATGATTTCTTAAAATATTTAACACGTTGCTACTTTTGAGAATGTAATAGTAGGCCAGTTGCACATTTATGTGTATTAATCACTGACAAACATTACAGAATGCTTATATATGATATATTTGAGTAATCTTCTAGTGCTTTTTAACATAAACTAGGAGTTTTACACTAAATGAAGTATGAGTTTTTAAACAATGTTTGAACTGACTTTTCTCTTTAGGCTGTGTCTTTTCCATGGCCTGATGCAATGAACTTTGACGCGTTTTCAATTGTTGCTTATGTGTTTCAATCATGCCAAAACCTTAAAGAACAATCTGGACACTTTTTCTTAAATTCTCCTTTGTGTGGATTTCAAGTGAACCTAACTTTTGACTACATCCATGGACAGCAACAATATTAAAGCTTTGTGTCAACAAACCTGTGAGGATGCAATGCACTGTTCTTTCTAATGAATCGCATGGAAAGATATTCTGGAGAATCAATTTGTACCTGCTAAACGTAAGAGTGATCACATTAGATCACTCCACAGTGGACTGACAACAATGTCATGATGGCAAATATGCACTATAAAGACTATTGGATTTAGGAGGAGGGGGGCTCCCATTCTCAACGCTCTCTCTCCCTTTTTTTTTTTGGCTTCCTGAAGACTCTGTTGGCGATGCTCTTAAGAAATGTGGCCGTTGCCATCATTCCATCACTTCCTTCACTCTATCCTGCCTGCCATACTATCTTGCCTTAGAGCCAGCATGGCTTAATTTCCCATAGCTGACTACTGCACCGTCCCTTCCAAAAGAACCCTTCTGGTTCATGGGTCAAGGAACTCGAGCAGCTCCTGTGATATTTAATGAGCACGATAATTATGTTGACAATTTTCAGCTCGGAGGAGTAAGGCCAACATGCTGTGACTATTTAAGGTTGAGTTGTGAATCATTATACCGCTGAGGTCAGGTGCTAATTTAGCAATTTCCTAACTAATTAATAGCTTCCTATCTGTAGTTGCTATCATAAGACACACAGCAGGGTCATTTTTAAGAAGCCATTTAAAAATAGTTTTACTGTGACTACATTATGCTTTTTTCCGCAAGAAAGGTCAGCTAAGGGAAATGAGAGATCTTTTGTGATTATGCCTTACGAATTACGCCGTTAACACCACTATCACCATCACATATCACGAGCTCAAGGTCTGTTCCTATCACTTTATTATTTTGTTTGACTATTAACGGAAAACTCAGTCTGGCATCACTTAACCGTTTGCAAAGAAACACAGTCAGCTTAATGTGAAGTGAGTCATTGTGAACGTGAAATTCTTACATGCATCCCTGATGTAATACTGATATAGAAATCAATAAAAAGGCAAAATAAGTGTGGTAGTCAAGGTAGAATGTTCGTCCAATGTGCATCATTGTGCAGCACAAACCTGAGCAGGAAAGTCTCTCCTGTATATTTCCCGAATTTACTAAAACATGTATTGCATTTATTTAGCAAAGCACCAACATTTTTATCGCATGCACACCTAGCAGGTGTCAGTTAAAAATAAAATACGTGAAAACATGCAATTTGTCTAGATCCGCAATTCAGTTGGGCAATAAAGAAAACATGCACTGGCAAAAGACTATAGTTTTTGCTTTTTGTTAGTAGATGCACTTGGTGATAGTTGGGTGACTATGAATGCTGCTCACAACTGTAATAAAGCAATCTCTTGGGCTACAACAACATTGCAGCTGGTATTTGGGCACTGTTGCTGCTCAAACTGTATTAGCAAAATTAATCTGTACCCTCAAAGAAGCTTGTTATGAAACAGTCAGAAGATGAAGTTTGCATTAAGAGCTCTTAAAGACCTAATTTGTGAACAAAAAAGCTGTAAATCCAATATTATGGCAGCAGACTAAACAAATGAAGGTCAAGCGTGATATTTCCATATCTACTTTTATGACAAACTAAGGCATCCAAAAAGCATGCACATCCTAGGCAAGAATGCTACCAGCAATTAAAATGTAATTATCTCAGTACAGTAAATAGATCAAAGAAAACACATTGTTCTCAGTTGCAAGCAACGCATCAACTTGAACCTGCAGTCCATCACTAAGACTATGTGATGGTCTTCCCCAGAACTTAATGGGAGCACAAATGGGACAAAGTAACCATCTGAAAACCTCCATGGCCTTGATGGCCTTGATGAGCACTCTATCCAAGCAATGACAAACCTACAGAAACAAATGAAAATAATGGATAAAGGAGCTGACCCTAAGCCCACTTGCTCTCTGTACTTCTTATTGTACATTTTTGAAGGTTCCAGAAAAGGTCCTGCAAACACCTGTAGCCAGACCTGAATGTTATAGTAATATATTATACTATTATAATACTATACTGATATTGTACTATTTTGTTTACCCAACCTTGATATTTTCTAGGACACATATCTCCTAATATTTTTAATATAATATGCTTGAAAACAATAAAGCAGACGAAAATCAAAAGACACTGCTGCGTAATTACTTGAATGAGTAGGTACAATGATCCATTCCCTCACCTGTATTTAAAGCCCCCCTGATCACCCTCACCCGCTCGGCACCTACAGTTGAAGTGGGCTGCTCATCAGTTTGAAAATCAGCACGCATCCCCATTACAGGTGTACATAAGTTTCCGCTGTATTCATTCCACTTTCCCCATATTTACGTCCATTTTTGAGGACATCCCCTCCTTTCATATACCACTTTTTCTACTACCATGCATCAGTCCATATCCGTTTTCCAGTCTCTGAAATTTAGTGGCTGCTCCACCCCATAAACGTGCAATGTTGTGTTTGGCCACCATCAGTCCGAGTATAAACCAGATTCGATCCATCCGGGTCAGATGTGTCCCAAATATTAATGAGGCATCACTTGGCAGTAGGCTCCAAGGCAGAACCACAAACACGATTCATACAATCAAACACAGCTATCCAATAGGGTTGTCACACAGGGCAGCTCCACTTGATATGAAAAAATATGCCTACCTGATCACATTGTTGACAACAGTGTGTGTCTATTGTCCTGCCCATTTTGACTAAGATTGTGCAAGAATAGTTGGACCTGTGTAAAATTTCAAGTTGTATTATTCGAAATCTGGATCTGATGGCAACCTCTCCGGGGTAGGCTAGGGCCTCTGCCCATTCGTCATCCTCAAGAGTCTCTAGACACTTTTCCCATGGTTCCCTAAGATGTAGCAGAGGATCAGGCGAATTATTAATTATTTTTTGGTAAGTGAGTGAGATTGCCTTGCTGGGCATATGGGTATCAAGTAGTCTGTCATACCTCCTAATCTTGTGCATTATTAAATTGGGTAGGTTTAGTACTGCATAAGGCAACCATAGATTATTTTGCAAACCTTGTGGTTTAAATAATCAGATAACTGATCATAGCTGTGGACAAAGTGTGGGCTTGCCACTACTGAAATCCTGATGGCTTTGGGCAAATGCCTGCAGTCATATTTTTTGTTGGCAAAGCCTTGCTTGCACAGATATTTGTCATTTGCTGCCTGAACAGCAGTAGGTGGATGTTAGAATTGGGTTTTCTGGCGGTCAAGGGTATGCACCTAAGTCAGGCAGAAGCCACCACTCTAGTCAGGGTGAGGGGATTACACGTCTAATATAACCCCTGCTCATCCCCTTGGTAGCTTGGCATGAGCAGTCAGGCTTATCTCAGAGGCAATGTGTAAACCATTTGCACATAACAAACAGTAATACAGGAAAAACACTTAAAAAGGACACCACACCAGTTTTAGAAAAATATCTAAAGGTTATCTGTGTAAAACAAGACCACAAATGATAAAAACCCAACATACATTTATCAAAAATATCAACAACCAAAAATAGACTCTTAGAAACAGTTCCTTGAATTTGTTAGCTCCGTCGGGGGCTATTGCGGTGTCGTGTACACCCAAATCCAACTTTTCCGTCCGTCCGCGGCGGTGCGGGCCAGCGGCAGTGTCTGAAGATCCTCCAAACAGTACCTTTTTATTCCAGCCGACCGCAGTAGTGCGGGCCGGCTGTGGCAGGTGTTGAGGCTGCAGTGCGAAGTGCCAGTTGAGGGTCTGGAGTCGTTGGCGTTGGCGGCTGGTGCGGATGGGCCAAGACTGTGGTGTGGGATGGGGCGGTGCATCGTGTAACTTACGAGCGGTGATCCCAAACCACTGCACAGGCAGTGGTGGCGATGTCAGCTTGCAGAGGCGTTGTCAGTGAGACCAGGGCGGTGGAGTGAAGCGAGGCGGTGTAGAGTGCAGTGCCCACAGTTCGAAGTGCAAGCAATGGCTCGGTGGTAGACGGCATCGTCGGTGAGACCAGGGTTGCGCTGCAAAGTGCGACGGTGCCCTCTGCGGTGCCTTCAGGTCATGGAACCGCCACCAGTCTTGGTGACTGTGTCAGGTTACCTTTTTCCTCTGTGGCAGCTGAAATCTCCAGTTCCAGAAGCCCGTACCCAGAAGATGTTGAAGTCTTTGATTTCCCCGAGACTCCCAACAGGAGGCAAGCTCTGAATTAAGCCCTTGGAGATACTTATATGCAGAAAGAACAGTCCAGTCCTTTCCCCGACCAAGACAGTAGGAACAACTGCAGGCCAATCCAACAACACAACAACAGCTAAGGGGCAGTACTTCTCCTGGCAGTTCTTCCAGCTCTTCTTCCTGGCAGGTTCCTTAGTCCAGCAGTAATCCCAAGTTCTTGGGTCAGGGCCCCAATATTTATACCACATTTTCCTCTAAGTTGGTACCAACAAAGTTTCTCTGGCACACATAAGCCAGTTAAGGCTGGCTCAGGCCAGGTTTACCACAGGAGGTAGCTTTGTGAGAGGCAGCCACAGGCCATTCGGGTGCAAGCAACAACTCCTCCGACTACTCTAAATGCAGCCAGGTATATCCAGCCTGGCTATGAGTCACCCAGGAAAGGCAGGACACACCTTCTTGTGTCTGTCTAGTGTGAATGCACATCCCCTGCTCCTGTCACTCTAAACCCAGACAGGGAATACACATGTTAACCTATGGGAGAGATAGCCTTTCAACAGTAAAAACGAAATATACAGTATTTCGCTATTAGGACATGCAAAAATACCCCACTACATGTCTTACCTTTTAAATACACCCTGCCCATGGGGCTACCTTGGGCCTACCTTAGTGGTGTCTTAAATGTAAGAAAAGGGAAGGGCTTGGCAAGTGGGTTCACTTGCCAGGTCGACATGGCAGTTAAAAACTGTATGCAGACACTACAGTGGCAGGCCTGAGACACCTTTGAAAAGCTACTTATGTGGGTGGCACAACCAATGCTGCAGCCCCACTAGTAGCATGGGATTTACAGGCCCTGGGCACCCACAGTGCTCTGTACTAGGGACTTAGTAGTAAATCAAATAAGCCAATTATGGAAACACGAATCCATAAACACAATTTACATGGAGAGCATATGCACTTTAGCACTGAATAGCAGTGGTAAAGTGGCCTGAGTCCTAAAACCAACAAACATAAGGTCAAAAGCAGGAGGCCAAAAAGCAAAAAGTCTGGGGGTAAACCCGCTGAAAAAGCCAAGTCTAACAGTGGATTGAACCCTAAGATAGAGATAGTGGACATGGCATTGTGAGAAGTCAGAGCTTCAATGGCACTTTCAATGTATGTGTTACATTTCAATGTGATCTAGCAGATTGCCATAGTGTATTTATACCAGATAGTCCTCTTTGGGTGTAGTTGGAGGAGGACTTTTCTGTAGACAGACGGATATTTTGAAGCAAAAGTCTTAGTGCACGGTACCCTTCCTGAACGTATCCAGTTGCAGACCAGGAGTAAGGGGAGAGGTGTAGGGTGGATTATGGGTGTCGCCCTACCTCCTTTTTTGGTCTCCATTCTCTGTAAAGAATGCACCTAAGAAGATCATTTTAAAGTAATTAAAACATCCCATGATTAGTTGTCCGGTATGCTTTACTTTGTAGTTGTCCTGCAGAAAAGGGAAAGGATTCAATTTGTAATGTGTTCCTTTGACTCCTGCCTGGTTGAAAGGTGTTCAAGAAGTGAAAGATCAGCTTCCCAAGCAAATATACAAACAATGGACTCTTACTGCCCTGCTAAATGTCACAGAGACCTGCTTTTGATGACAATAATCCAGTTCTCTGTGTGTCCAATGACCCTATTGCTGAAATATACATCAAAGTAATAGTTGACAAAGTAAAACAATGGACTATTCCAATGTTTTATGTGCTACTGGACAGAAATCGCACAGCAAAGCCATCCATGCAGTAGAGATGGAACACTTTATGCACAGCACTGACAACCAAGAAAAAGCAAATTGTTATGTGTGCATATCATACATACTACAAGGGGGCGTGGCTAACCGCCAAGCATGGCGGCCGCAAAGTGACGTTTATCCTGTTGTAATCACTGGAACCGGGGGCCATCTACCCCTGATCTCCCCTGCCACCGACACGAGATCACAGCGGTGTCGCGCTGTATCAGTGGAGACGCTAGAAACACTGCCCTTACGAAGAAACACCAACTGAAAGGGTAGCTCTATGTTACGGGGACTGCCTGGGCCCGGTGCGGGCGATCGGGCCTGCAAGCCGCTACACCGGAACTTGGAGGGCACCGACCTAGTGAGTGTACCGATGACAAGAGTACACAGCGTTGCTGCGCTGAATCACCAGAGAAGCTGGGAAAACAGCGCCCGTGAAGAACCAACACCTGCAGGAGTGAATACTGGCTACGAGGCCTATCCGGGAATAATGCGGGTGTCGGAACCTGGGGGCCGCCGCGCTGGAGCGAATTGTACGCAGCACCGGCGCCCCTTGAAGATCATCCTACCTGCTCTGACCGGGTAAGTCAGGTACCACAAATATCGATAGGGCAAACTGGGCCCGTGCAGGGGGACCGGACACAACCTGCAATCCGAGCAAAGTATGCTGGGCGGGGCAAGAACGAGCCCGGGGGCTGCGACAAGAGAGACCCGGGGGACTGCTGGGGTCCTGCCTGGGGTGCCCCCCGGAGTGCTGAGATTTTTGGTGACTGGGCTCTGGGGTTGCCCCTGGAGATCAGGGCCTGGGTGCGCGGCGCCCGCCACCGCGGTGCTCGGCGGACTGTGTGCTGCTAGGGGACACCGGGCGCCCGATGCGGCAAATTCCCCATTGATCGGGAAGAAGACTGAGGCGCATTACTGCCTACCTTGGGCCCCTTGAAGCAACACAAGTCCAGGGAGTTGTTTCCTCTGAGACGCTGACTCGCCCCCACAGGAACAGACAGCACTCCCCCTAGGTCAGAAAACGGAGGCAGTACAGTGTAGAAGCAGCGGTGAGTGCGTGTGAGAGCTGCATCATTGGGGGCCTTCCGGGCCGACGGTGTATGCACTTCACCCGCCTAATGAATATACTGGAAGCCATCTCTGCCACGCATTGGACACTCGTCACGACTCGGTACTGGAGTCCCCCTGCATACACATAGGGAAGTACATAAAGACAGACAACGCCGCGTAGAGCACCGGAAAGGGCACAACTAAGAGCCAGAACAAATACACGAGGCACAACGTAAGGGAGCAGCACCTGAGGCTTAATGACTGTCTTTACTAGAGGCCTGTAGCCTGGGACCATATAAGACCTTCTGAGTTGGGTGGGCGCAAAGAGATACCTATTAAGCAAGGCCTGCTGCAAACAATTGGGGAGAGTAGTCGAGTGAGGGTCAATCCCCCAAACTACAAGAGTGACTGGGAAAGGGGCCTTTGTGAAACCTACATTCTATTGAGGATTGAGAACCAGTGTTGTCACAAGGTGGGTTTGGCCTGTTTCAGTATGCTGGGGGCTGCCTAACTGATGGAATGCATATTGGTTAAAATGACTGGAAAGTGAAACTCAGTGCCCCATTCCACTGCAAACCTGAGTGCAAATGTCCTGTGAGAGACGTCGCCGACTGGATGAGGAACAGCCGCCTTAAACTGAACTCAGACAAGACGGAAGTCCTCATCCTGGGCTCATCACCCTCCGCCTGGGACGACTCCTTGTGGCCCCCGGCCCTGGGCACCGCACCCAAGCCAACGGACCACGCACGCAACCTGGGCTTCATCCTGGACTCCTCCCTATCAATGACCAAACAAGTCAACGCCGTCTCATCTTCATGCTTCAACACCCTGCGCATGCTCCGCAAGATCTTCAGATGGATCCCCACTGAAACCAGGAAGACCGTCACCCAGGCACTCGTCACCAGCCGACTGGACTATGGGAACACCCTCTACGCCGGAACCACAGCCAAACTTCAAAAGAGACTCCAGCGCATCCAGAACGCCTCCGCACGACTCATCCTGGACATCCCCCGACACAGCCACATCACCGTACACCTGAAAGACCTGCACTGGCTCCCCGTCAGCAAGAGAATCACGTTCAGACTCCTCACCCACGCACACAAGGCCCTCCACGACCTGGGCCCAAAGTACCTCAACGACCGCATGTCCTTCTACACGCCCACACGCCAGCTACGATCAACCAGCCACGCCCTCGCCACCGTACCACGCATCCGCAGAACCACCGCCGGAGGAAGATCCTTCTCCTACCTGGCGGCCAAGACCTGGAACTCCCTCCCCACTCACCTTCGGCGAACCCAGGACCATCTCGCCTTCAGGAAGCAGCTCAAGACCTGGCTGTTCGAGCAGTAACTTACCCCCTCCCCCAGCGCCTTGAGACCCTCCCGGGTGAGTAGCGCGCTCTATAAATGCCGTGATTGATTGATTGATTGTGGTACGATTTGCGGCTCTGACTGAATTCGACCCCCCTTGTAAACGCTGGACGGTTGGAGTTCTTTTGCCTCCCTTCCCTCCTCCCATCAGGAAATTGGGCGGAGTAGCGCACACTCTACGGGCAATAAAGTCTGGACGGCGCAACTCACGGTGACTACCAATTATGGCAGTATGGGGCGTACAAAAGGTAAGCTATCTGAGCTGCCCCCTGCCGATCAACAGACGCAGGGGGAATCAGACATAGCCTCGCAAGCATCATCGGTCAGTTGTGTCCCACCAACAAATGAGGAATCCGCCCCAGACAAACTGGACTTAATTTTACAGGAGATACGAGACTCACGCAAATCTATCGACCAACTAATAGGTTCCCTAACTACAGGCTTCACCCTTCTGAAAGCTGACCACGAGAAACTGTTGGATATAGTCAAAAATAATAAACAAACTCTGACGGAGATACTGCCACAGCACAAAGAACATACTGAGTGTATAACTCAAATACAAAATAAATTGTCTAGTCTGCAAGACAGGGCAGAGGATGCGGAAGGCAGGGCGCGTCGCAATAATGTCCTCGTGCTGGGATTGCCGGAACGAGCGGAAGGCCTAAATGCGACACAGTTTATGGAGCAGTGGCTACGAGACCAGATAGCCCCGGAAGGGTTATCGTCCTTCTTTTGTGTGGAAAGGGCCCACCGGATACCACCGGGTAGACCAACAGCTGGAGCACCGTCAAGAACAATGATCGCCCGTATCCTAAATTATAAAGACCGCGATTTCCTCCTTCAGAAGGGCAGGGAGAATGCGCCCATTCTATATGTAAATCAACGGATCTCCCTGTATCCAGACTACACAGTTATGGTTCAAAAACAACGTGCTTCGTACCTACCCTTGAAGAAGAAACTCCAGGAACTAAATCTTAGGTATGCCCTACTGTTTCCGGCCCGCTTCAAAATCTTACACGATCATAAATCTCACTTTTTCGACAGCCCGGAGGCAGCCAATGACTGGCTGGAAACCACCCTTTCTCGCCAGGCTCTAGCTAGTCTGGATCAGAAGACACGTCGAGCCTCTCAACGGCCACCAGGACAGAGACTACGCCGAAACAGATCGACCCGTAAGATCACGGCAACGAACCCTTCTCTGGAACAGGCCCTACGGAGTTAGAAGTCGGCACTGGCCACAGCAAATGCCATGCGGGACACCAATCCGCCATCCACATCAGAACACTCGGACGATAATTTTATACCTTCCTATTCTGATAGCAACGACCCGATATTTCCATCAATCACCCCGCAAATAGTGCAAACATTATTTGGTTAATTAAGTACAAGACTAGAAGTCGATACCCAGTGCAGCATAACGGGAGATCATGAAAGAGGGAAGTAAGATTTTTGATAAGTACAAAATAATGTTCTTCTTCCCCTAGGTGTCCTACATTTTTACATATAGACCAAGGGTCCTGGCATGCGTGTAGCTCCGTCTAAAAAGGAAGTACAATGAACCGTACAGGAACCACCCACCCTGTAGGTATTGAAATAGCTAACCGATTGGACATTCAAACTGTTTTGGTTACTGTTTGTACCAGCAAAGTTCTAGTGCTAGTCCTAGTATTTTGAGGTTTAGATGAGTTGGTTTTTCCGGGGTCATGGCTCACCCCATGTTGTGACACATGCACCAGATGTTGTACATACCTGGGTCAATGTAACACAAACAGACAAATCCATACATGGCTGTGTTGCGCAAATATAAAATAATAACTTGGAACGTTAGAGGGATGGACTCAGTGCACAAACGTCACCGGATTCATGCTCAATTAAATAGGAGGAAAGTCCACATTGCCCTACTACAGGAAACTCACCTTACTAATTGTGAAGTAGTTAAACTACGAAAGAAATGGAGAGGCCAGATATTCACAACGTCATATTCCGCATTTGCAAGAGGGACACTTATATGGGTCAGACACAGGGTACCGTTTGTGAACATAGAGCAGTGTATAGATACACAGGGAAGATATACGATATTGCATGGGACACTTGACGGTGTACACATAGTAATCGGTAGTGCATATGCGCCGAATTATGAACAAGATAAATTCCTTGCCAACCTGAACACCATATTAGCGGATTGGGCTGATATCCCGTGGACACTGGGCGGGGACTATAATTCCATCCTGGATATCCATCTAGACCGCTCCCATCCCCCAGTTCGAGGCGCAGCTTCCATTAAACAAGCAGAGTTCCTGAGATCTTGGGCAGAAGGATGGGCAATTAGGGATGTGTGGCGACTCCAAAACCCCACTAATCGTGAATACTCTTTTTATTCTCCACCACACCAGCTACACACTAGGCTGGACAGAATATTTTGTTCCTTAGTCAATACACCCCAAATACCCCAAACTACATATCTGGGTAAAACCCTATCCGATCATAACCCACTCGAAATTACTCTGGAATGGGGGAAAATACCCACCCCGGTCCCAACTTGGAGACTGTGGCCGCAGATGTTAGAAGATGCGGTCTTCAGAGATAAAATAGGCACGACTATCACTAATTACTTTCATGAAAATGCAAATTCAGCCTCCTCACGGTTAATAGAGTGGGATGCATTTAAGACAGTGATACGCAGAGCATCTATAGGAGCAACAGTGGGGGTTCGCCAGGAAATTAATAAGAAGCTTACAACCGTTGAGGCCTCTTTACAGGAGCTGGAACGGAACGCGAGTACTGATCCCTCCTCGAGGACCGATTACAAGAGGGGAGAATTCGCCATGCCGAACTCCTCGAGGACCTTCACCTCATTGACTACTGAGCATACACCCAACATGCGCATGCGGAGGCGGACAAGTCGGGCACTTTGCTGGCCCGCCTTGTATGGGACGCGCCACCCCCAGTGGCACTACCAGATGGTGCTGTGGTGTATACTCAGGCGGAAATCAATACTGCATTTAGCAACTACTATGAGATGCTTTACACCGCCCCACCAGATGCAACACCAGAACATATGGCAATGTTCTTGGAAGGCTTGACCTACCCTATATTAACAGAGACAGCCCGGGAGGAGTTGGAAGGCCCCATCACTAGGGCCGAAATAAAAGAGGCCATTCGGGAACTCCCGCGCAATAAGACCCCAGGATTGGACGGGTCGCCAGTGGAATTCTAATCTACTTTCGCAGACAAGCTCGTTCCACAACTCGAATGTTTATATAACTTGGCACATGAAGCACAAGCTCTCCCGTTAACTACCATGCAGGCACTAGTCACATCCCTTCCCAAACCGAATAGGGACCCACGTGATATGGCGGGATATCGCCCTCTCTCCCTCCTATCTACTGAATATAAGATACTCATACATGTTGATCAGTGCGGATTTGTTCCGGGTCGAAATACGTCCCTAAATATAAGACGCCTGCACTATGTCATGGAGGCTGTCTCCAAGATCTCCTGTAAGACTGGCTGTATCTCTCTTGACCTGCAGCAGGCGTTTGACACATTGCATTGGGATTACTTGTTTGCTGTCCTGGGAAGATTTGGCGTGCCGCCTGGCTATGTGCATTGGGTCAAACTTTTATACACCGCTCCTACGGCCCGAGTCCGTACTGGGTCCCACATATCTCACCCCTATCCGGTGGCAAGGGGAACAAGACAAGGCTGTCCCCTGTCGCCAATATTATTTGTAATGGCACTAGAACCCTTACTCATTAAACTTCGGGGGACGCTATAAATAAAGGGATCCCACTAGGAGAGACAACACATGTAGTTTCGGCATATGCCGATGACCTTATTCTATACGTCAAAGACCTAACAGACGACTTGGAGCCCATTCCAACTATATGCAGACAATTTGAATGCACCTCGGGGCTAGCAATAAATGCTACAAAATCACACGCATTCTATATGCAACACAGGGAAGATCCAGAACCCATTCCCTTTGGACAAGTTGTCCTGTCGGTTACACCACAAACCTTCAAATATTTAGGTATACAAATATATAGAACACCCCAGGACCTTCTAGAAGGGAACCTAATGAAAACTATTAGATCACAAAAGGCCCAGGTTGCATTCTGGACATTGTTGCCTCCCTCGGTAATGGGCAGAATAGCCATTTCTAAGATGGTGTTACTCCCAAGATTACTATGCTACTTTACTAATCTGCCGATCTTGATACTGACCTGTGTCTTCCGAATATTGTATACCCTTCTCACAGAACTGATATGGGGTAGGGGACGTAGGAGGGTGAGCCTGGCGAAGCTACAACTGAAACCAGAGGAGGGTGGACTGGGGGCCCCCGACTTTTGCGCATATTGCATGACTAGCCAACTGCAATGGCTGTCGTTTTGGCTGGCCGGCCGCAATCTACAAGAAATTGAATACACAACACAAAAATTAGATCGAGGAACGCCACATACACTGCTGCTGCCCGACACCAAGATACCACCTGCGACTCCCCCTTTGCTTAAGATTGCCCTCCTATATTGGAGACGGTCACTACAATACACCAAGCGGACTTCCCCATACTCACCCAATATTCCACTACTTGGACTCCCCACCACTACAGGGCTAATTACCAGACGCAGAATTTCCCAATGGACACAAGAGGGAGTAGAGACGGTAGAAAACTTGTTCATAGATGGCATGTTAGCGGACCATAACAATTTTGCCCAAGCTCAGGGAGTTCCCCAAACATTATTTTTAACACATGCCACCATAGCTCAGTATATCAAGAAACACTGGTCCCCAGACGGGAATGAACCCTCGGCACACGGATTGGTGCATGCAGTGTATTTGATGGGACAGGGTCGACACTTGGTCCGCTGGCTATACAGAGACGCTAGAGCTCATGCGGGAGCCTCCCTTGATCCATTACGTGAAAAATGGGTGAGGGACTTCGGGAGGGACCTTACAGATAAGGAGTGGGACTATGGCCTAGAGTTCCCTAAAAAAGTGTCCTGCAATCCTAAATTTAAGTATATTTAATACATGGTCCTACATAGGGCATACCTTACACCGCACCGCCTCAACTGTATATTCCCAGATGCACAACTCTGTTGCCCTAGATGCAAGGTGCTGGATGTGGATTTACTACACATGTTATGGGGATGTCCAAACCTGAGAGGATACTGGTTAAAGATAGGTGGTGTACTTCAGGAAACGACAAGCACCTCAGTCTGGGACACAGCGGACAGCTGCCTCCTAGGGCTACACCCTCGCCCAAAAAGTCAGAGAATACATTTTAAATTCGCAGATATGGCTATTCTCCTGGCGAAACGTGCCATCACAATGAGGTGGAAGTCTGCTTTTCCCCCTCAAATACACACTTGGCACACGGAGATGGTCCGTTGGGGAAGGGCGGAGAGTGCCATTCTTAGAAGGGAAGAACAAAGGGGGATGCGTAAAATACCCATCTCTATGGAGTGGGACCAAATGTTGGAAACACTGAAGGCTATAGACTTGGTAGAGCCTGCTGGTCCCCAGAGTGTGTAGGACCTTCCCCTGCAAGACACTGAGTCCATGCGGTGCCATCCACCGGTATAATAGCGCCAAAGAAAAATATACTTAATGTACATACCAGACAAGATGAAATACCTCACAGGAATATTGTGCAACTAGACCCCTAGACTGTATATCAGAGAGTGAGCCAGTTCGGGGGGAGGGGGAAGGGCTTAAAAGGGAGTTGGGGTAGATGGTTGAGTTCTGTGATAGACTGCCTTACTGCAAAGTCACCCAAAACTGTATATGGGCACAACCATAATAAGAATGGAACGAAATGTGCGCACGAATGTCGGACCCTACTAGTAAATATAATGAAAATTTGTCAAAGCACGAATGTAAAGCTAGAGGGAAACAGATGTACTGGTGGATGACTATTGTAGTGTGCAATACTGCCATAATTAATTGTATCATTTCTGGAAATAAAACCAATAAAATTGTGTTTAAAAAAAAATCATACATACTACTAAAACTAGTGCACCGTACATCTAAATACTAGCTTAATATATAATCCTAAAAGAGAATTAATATATTTAATTATAAAGTTCACAATATCGTATCAATCAATTATTCTTAATGTATCCTCTTGGCTAGTAGAAAACTTGAATCCGCCAAATATTTATGTGAAAACAACATATGGATGTGTCTTTCTTTCCCGAATTCACACAGGAGACATATTCTATGTTGCTCAAGAATCTCACGCCAGGCGCCAGAAATCGCAAGCATTGCAAAGAAAGTAATTCTAGCTGATATCAAAAGCGGAAAAACCCTCTAAACAATCATAATTCAAGATGTAGAGAATGAATGATGAGAATGGCTAGAAATAAACACCTCCTGATGAAACAGAAAGGGAAAAAGAGAAAAGCCAACATCCAGATAAAAATCCAATTGAAGATCCAGCTTCCTGAAGCAAACTTTGGGACAAAATTAGGATCCAGGTACTGAAGAATGTGGTGAAAAATAGGGAAATAATGCATTGCAACACATACTTCTTTCAGAACTGCTTCAGTACACATGATCTAAAAGGAACTGACATCACAGGATAAGGACAATACTTCATCTTGGATTGGGATTCCTAGACTGCATACTAAGGACTGATTATCATCTTGGAAAGTATTATTTATAAGGCGTGGCCATACCTTGCCTCTGAAAATCATGGGGTTCACTTAGGAAGCAAAGAAGAGCACCAAATAGGACATCTGTCGTTCAGCACAGAATTCCACCAGCCCACTGATGCCATATGAAACTCGAGCACAGAACAGGCTGCAGCACCCCCCTTCAAGTGGCTGTGAGCATTTAGAGTCCAGAACCATTCTTGCCATGTGGATGCTCAACTATTTGCACAGCACAGCATCGCCAGTAAGCCTTTAGCTTATGCCTTGGCGAGGAAATAACATCATCATCCAGGCAGTTGGTCACACATCCTTACGGCAAATAAGAGTAACCATAAACTGGTGGATGTCGATGGACGCCTTTGCCTATTGTTGCACACCCCTTCCTCATACAGACTCAGCATAAAGAGGCAAAATGTTAATACTTGTGATGGCTGACACTCACCAAATGACTGTGCTGTGGGCTAATGCTGACCCAAAACAAGAATGACATTTCCAACAAAGCAGTGATTAAAGAGGGCGTACCCAGGATTTACCCATTTCCCCTCCTATGTATGCTGTTTGTTGACTTATCCAAAACGTGAACTAGACTTCCAGGAATCAATAGCTCCACTCAAAGCCACTCTCTAGAGTGTTATTTCAAAAGACAATGGTCCCTGAACAGTTGTAATATAAATCAAGAAATAAACATATACTAAATAGATTATATGTTCCTTGTCCAGCCGGACAGATATTTAATATTTTTAAATACATTCATAGAAAAAATACATGTATATTTACAAGTGGGACCCAGCCGGCGTCCAACTCAGAAACATAGACAAACAACATAAGAGTAGGAAAGAGTTTTCAGGCAAGAGTGGTGTGTCTGTAAATCATGAGAATAACAAAATTAACAGACTTCAATCACATAGTGATACCATTGCACAATAGAATTTACAGTATTTACATGCATATGGTATATGGGGTGTCGACGACGTTTCGATCCCTGTGCGAAAATTCATGGGATCATCCTCAGGACTTTAGAATTAAACATGCCTGTACACGAGAAATTCTGACATTAAATCCATGTCTTAATACATTCAAATATCAACAGATAAAAGAGGGAAAGAATAGAAAAGAAAAGAAAAAGAAAAAGAATTAATTGGGGAACGGCAGACCATCAGTGTAACCAGTAATTACTAATGGCCGTGCACAATAAATGCTGGTGAAAGAAGAGAAAAACTGAAGCTAATGAGTTAAAATCAGTGACGATCAAGACGTGAGCTAAAAGAAAATGTTGCTACAAGATTTGGCCGTGAAATCGCTAATGTGACTAGATCGGAAAGGTACACTATTTAATTTACCAGGATCAACACATGGTGTTGCGGCACAAGTTCAGCTAGCAAACATATAACCGGAATGGATGTCCTGTGAACAAGAAAGTGCGTATAGTTACTGAATTTCAGGTAATCGCAAGCACGTGGCAGCGGTGAAAATGCTGATGGTTCTTACCAGTAAGTAGAACCGCGGGAGGCGAAAAGCGATCAAAGAAATTAACCGTCCCGGTGGAGTGGTCCGTAAAGTATAATAACCCAGGGGGCACGACAATTTGCCGTCCCGAAGGACCTAGGAGGGAAGCAGGGATGAATTAAAAGAGCCCGAGGGCTATCGGGCAAGGCGGCCGTGCTGTCATGCAGGGGCAGCTAAGTAAACTAAGATTAAAAACTTACCGAGTGAATTCCAATAAGCGCAGTGCCGTTTGGTGAGTCAGTGCTCGATCTGAAGTGAGCCGGTAGTAACAGTTTACATCAAGAATTGTAGCAGTCACGTGATACGGGTCATGTGATAGTCTAAGAATAATGACAAAGTGCGGGGGAATGATGGCGGCCATCTTAGTCTAGTGTGAGAATACACTAGAAGAATAGAGTAGATTATCAGTTCAGACAGCAGAGTTAGAAACCATTATGTAATGCGACCAAAGAATTTAAAAGATTTAAAAACCAAGCATAGAGAGTGCACATGTTAGAATCAAGGAACCCACATCATAAGGGATTATTCACATAAAAGAGAGGCAGTTACATTATAGTATAACTACAATTTCAACAGAAGGAGCGTTATATAAATGAAAAACGGACAGAAGCAGTTACATTATGATACATTTATAAAAGTGATGTCCAATCTTCCAGGCGATTTAAACCATTTCGGATACTATTAGTTTTTAGTATCCATTTAAGTTCTTCTTTATTCAGCAATTGAGTAATGTCAGCCCCTCTAGGGGGCGGTCGGATTGCAGTAATTATAGTCCATTTGAAGTCATTTTCAGTGTGTCCAGATGCCATGAAATGGTCTACCAGAGGAGCGTTCAGAGTCTTACACCGGATTCTGCTTCGATGTTGGCAAATCCGTAGTCTTGCCTTTTGTGAAGTCTGTCCAACATATATTTTCATACATGGGCAAAATATCGCATAAATTATATTGGCAGTGTTACAGTTTGTAAAATGTCTCCTTTCAAAACATATTTGTTCATATAAAAACTCTTTACCCTCAATAGTGATGTCACAAACACTACATTCACCGCATTTGGCGTGGCCAACAAGGGGTGGAAGTCCCCATAAGTCATTTAAAGTACCCTTTTGTTCAGTAGATGGAAGGGCAGCCCGTACCAAATGATCTTTAATATTTTTAGCCTTCTTGAAGGCAAAAACGGGGCGTATTGCCTTTTCGGTTCCCTTGTTGATTATAATACTCTCTAGAGTGTAGCAAACAGCTAACGCTATCATGCCCAGACTAAATAACATAAAAAGTGCTTATAATCCAGTGTGTTCTACTCCTACACTTAGGAGCCTATTCACAAAGGTAAATCTAAACAGTGAGTCAGTAAAAATGTCAAATATGACCATAAAGTTACTACTATCAGTGACTTTTCAACCATCTTTGACATTCCGCACCCTTGTTGGACTCCTCTGCAATCGGGACAGAGATCTCCCAATGGTAAAGTATAGGGAAAAATGTATGAGTTTATCAAACTGTTTAAGAAACTAGAAAAAATACTTTTACATTCAATATTAATGTTAAATGCGGGCATCTCTGCTGTAACCCTGCAATCCTGCAGGATCCTGGTGCCTACCCCACACCATTTGTCTCCTGATTGTCGCCAGCCATGTTGTGTGGCAGGGCTGAGGCAGACCTTGGAGAGAGTGACGCTAATTGGGTGCCTCCTGCAGCCATTGCTGGGTGTGTGATGAGCGGCCGCGAGCTTTGGAAAATGGCAGCTGGACCCACGTTACTGCCCTGAGTCTTCTGCGGCCTGAGGATCTGCTCACTGGATCAGTTATGGTGGATCCCAAGATGGGTTGAGCGGTCCAGGATCAGAGATGGCAATGGAAGTGCCCCACTTCTTGACTGCCTTGTCAGCGCTTGTTCTGGGCATGTGGCAGGGGACATTATTGGGAGCAGAGGGCACATCATAGATGCGTGTGGTTTAGTTCAGGTCCTGAGGGAGCTACATCCATCTCCCTAGTGTTGGAGTGAGTGGATGCTCCAGGGACTCAGGTTGCTATTACTGGGTTCCTTGCCATCAACTGCTTTCTTCTTCCCCTGTCCCCCTGGTGGGGGGGCAGGGGAAGAAGAAAGCAGTTGATGGCTAGGGCCCCAGGCTGTACAGTGCTGTACTTGGCAGCCCAAGGCTGAGAATAAGACTCTCCCCCTGCGAGTGGGGAGGCCCCTCTGATATTCTGTGGAAGGTGGACAGACATTGATACCACCCTGTGCGCTCCAGAGCTGAGCTCACCCCAGCCTCCCAGGTGTGTTGGAGGCCATCCCTGAGACTGTGATCTGAGACAGCACTTGTTGGACGAGTGTGGGCTGCTTGATTGTTGCTCGTAACAGATATTGCTCCCAAAGAAGTAGGCCCAATGGCCTGTGACGTGTGCTGCAGCCTCCTTTGGAGTCAGGGTGAGCAGGAATCTGTTTCTCCTGGAAGACGAGTTGAGCTTGCCTCGCTAAAGATGCTGCATGTGCTCCAGTTGGATTTGGAGCTACAGTCCCTCCTGCCCTCCACAAAGGGGACTGAGCAGGTTGCTGGGCCTGGTAGTAGAATCCCTCTTTTATCTAACAGGCCAAAATAAACAGTTATGCAATGGCCATACAGGAGGAGGTTTATGCCCTCCCACATCTCACCTGACTGATCAGTCTATGGTGAAATGATCATAAAGGCAATACATGATTACAATATTGCCCTGGAACAACAAATAGATGAGATCAAGATAGATATCCAGCAAGATGTCCTGAAGATGGCCGAGTGAGTCTCTGTGGAGGACCACTCACAGTCCTTCAGTGCTATATTGTGGCTGCAGGATGCCACAAGACCCCTTGAGGAAAGGGTGGAGGATGCTAAAGGTCGTGTGCGACAGAACAATATCTGTATTGTCAGCATCCCACCTCAATGGAAGTTTTCTTGACCACTTGGCTTTAACCCTGGGTCCCTGCGGACAATTTATCCACTTGCTTTGTCTTGGAATGAGCACATAGGGCCCTGATGCCAAGGCCTCCCCCCAGGTCCTCCTGCACCCTATCATTGCTTGATTTCTAGGGACGTAACCTCCTTGTGTTCTCTGATGGGTCTTTGGTCCTTCACAGTGCTCCGGGAAACACACACTATTCCAGGCTTGAGGGTTGGGGTGCTGATTTTTCTAACTGGTTCCCCCACAACCCCTCTCGAGTTCAGTGGAGAGGTGGTGTTTTTAGAGTGTTGTCTTCATATTTTTTCTCTATATGTGCAAGTTGGGAGTCAATGGGTGACAGATGCTTCAGGGGAGAAAGTGTGCAAGAAGAGTCTTGGGGGGCTTGGGAATGTTTTTCACTCTTTTCGATGTTTGCAGTTATTTTTGGGATTTTGTTTATGGGGGGTGGGATGTTTCCCATGTAATGGGTGCACACACTTTCCTCTGTGGGTTATGTACTGGGCCCAACACTCACCCCACAGGTGGGAGTGTTGGAGAAAGGATGCAAGATATGACATTATAAGTCCATATATGAGATGGCCATCTCCTCTGTTATTTTACATGCCTGGACATTATAAACACACCATATAGTATTCAGGATCCATATCAAGGCCAATATAGTATAGTGTCACGGAGACGGTGTGAGGTCGGGTAGGTGAGCAGGCCCCTCTAACCTACGAGAACTATCTCGAGGATACCCACAGCCGCATCTCATGGGGACTTTTTCCCGTTAAATTTGGAATACTACTTCCTCTTTCTAGTGGCACTAGATTAATTGTTACAGGCCACTATACTTTCCTATCACTCACTACACTCTCTCTGGTCCTGAAGAAGCATGTGGGATCTCCTCCTGAGACCAATTATTGCGCGAAACATGTCGACCTCTAAACATGTCCATTAGGGGTATGCCATATGTTTAGCTACAGAGGGCCATCACTTCCCTCAAGCAGCACAACCTTCTGGTTTTTTACTAATGGCAGAGGGGCTCTTTTCTCAATAAACCTACTAGTTACCCCTCCAGTCATCTTTTAACCTCACGTTAGGACACCACTGCCACTTACACCCTCACGCACCCTTACGGCTTTATCTTAAAAAGATCTCCGAAAAAGTGACCCTTTGGGGGACCCATAGGGCATTGCAGTGCCGGCCCGATGAGGAGCATTGCCCAATGATGAAGCATGATATCCGTCAGGGTGTGTGAGGGAACCAAGATCAGGACACACTGTACCCAGCTATCATAGTATTAGAACGACTGTAGTCTCATTCTCTACATCTCTTTCATAGGAACAGTAACTCTCATGGGATAATTAATGGAACGTGAATAGCCTTAATGATAAGATAAAGAGAGGAGCCATCCTGACAAATCTTAAACAACACAAACTAGATTTCATGCTCCTACAAGAGACCCACCTTCTGGGTACCAGTTGTGGCTTCCTGGGCAGATTTGAATACATGCAGGTTTTCCACTCAGGGTTCACCAGGATCTCCAGGAGGGTTGCCATTCTCCATAAAAAGATGTTCCCTCTCACATTTATCATGGTGCAGTTGGGCTCTTTGGGTAGATATGTGGTGACAAGCGGTACTCTGGAGAGTTCGTATTTGATACTTATTAGTCTCTATGCTTGACTGGGTTGCTTCGAGGGACACTTGAGCATGTATCAAGCTTGTTCTTGACTCCCCCTTGGAGGTGGATATTATTGGCAGAGACGATAATGCAGTGATGGACCAGACTTTAGATGTCCTTATTATGGCACAACCAGGCCATAAAAATTGATTCCCGATTAACTGGATGGGTGTCATCACTGGGGCTAATAGACACATGGTGTAGATGGCACCCAATTATTAAGCAATATACATACTGCTCAGCTACATAACACTGACTCTCCCAAATTGACTATATTCTTATACGAGCTTGTGAGATGGCCATGGTGTTGCAGGTGCAGATTCTGCCTCAGGGTTTCTCTGATCATTCCCTGGTGGATGTCTATCTCACTAGGAAGTTGGGGGGGTGGCCATGGGCCTGGAGACCTAATGCATGGTTGCTTGAAGACCCTCAGCTGGCGGATCTACTTTGGGACAATATGAAGGAATATTTCGGGCTCCATGAGGGCTCTGTTGCTTTCCAGTTTGTTCTCTGGAAGTCTTTTAAGGCGGTGGTCAGAGACTAAGCATTGTCATACTGTTAAGGCAAGAAACGGGAACAGGGCAAGGAAATAATATTATTGGAGGAACAGGTGCTGCACCTGGAGGCTTAATTGGTGGATATTTCCAATTACATCTTTCGTGGACAGCTTGAGGATATGAGGGAAATACTAAAGGGCAAGCGCCTGGCCAGGAGCAGCTGCTCCTGGGAAGCAGTAGTGGGGTGGAGAGGGGAAATGAGGGGGGGGTTTAAAAAGCAAAAAAAAACACTTACCTGCCGGCCGGTCTGCTGGCTGGCCGCCACCGCCACCTCCCCTCCGTCCTCTTCCTGGCTTCTTCTCTGCAACAGAAGCAGGAAGCACCGGGCTCTCAGCCTTCTCTGACCAATCACAACACTGCAATGCAGCGTTATGATTGGTCTGAGCACCGAACCACAGCGCTCAGCCAGGGAATGGGAGGCTGGGCATGTTCTCCATGCAGGCTGTAATGTAGCCTGCATGGAGAACATGCAAAGTGCACATGAATGTCTGTCCGGCCCTAAAGAGCCGGTCAAACATTCATGCGCATTAAATAGTGCCCAGCACTCCTCCCTCTGCTCTGAAAGCACAGCAGATCTGCCCACCCCGCGACATGCCACAGCAGGAACAAAAATATGATAATAACATAGAGTTATTATTATTTTATTTTTAATTTTTTTCTACTGCGTAAAGCAGAGGGGTGACGCTCCTCCGCCTTAACGAAGGAGCCGCCACTGCTCCTTGCTATGGCCAAATATGCATGGCTGATGTGTCATACGGCTTGTATTTTCACAAGTAAAACTGTGCATTTTTTAGACAAAATAAATGTTAGACTGGTGTGAGACTGATTCTGAGCACCCCTCAGGATATAGTCCTGCTAGCTCACAGTGCACCATCTATCTGTCCCCCTGACCTTACAGGAGAACAAATGGATGAGCAACCTCAGAACATGACAACCATGATCCTCCAAGGACATCATGGTAACAGATCTAGAACCCTTTCGCTCAGCAATTGTTTTACAGAAGTATATCAAGGGGCCAGGACTAATAATATTGTGGAGAGGATACATATGCAGTCAATATTAAAACTTTGAACCTGTGGTAGAACACTGTTGAAATACTCATTTTTTTCCCTCAAGTTTCCATTCCACAGCGGAAAGCCAGTAAATTCTGCATCACAGAATTACTATAACCTGCGATTTTAGTAAGTCTAAGCAGTGGCGTAGCTAGACCGTGTGGCGCCCGTGGCGTTCCCTGCGTTTGCCACCCGCAGGCACGGCATTTAAGAGCAGGGGTGCTGGCGATTCCAGCGGAGACACAACTATCAGTAAACATACAGAATCTGTCTAAAATTATTTATATATATATATATATATGAACACCACATCCGATTCCTCACCACATCCGATTCCTCACAATTAAAACCGGACACCGACACAGGGGGATTTAGGAATTTAAAAGTCTTTATTCCTCCATTACGCTGTGACGCGTTTCGGCATTCACTGCCTTGATCACACAGTGATCACTTCCTGTATTACGTGCATAAATTAAAATTCAGCAGAGTGCCCCGATCACATGACCGGCAAGTTTTTCATGAAGCAGGAAAACAGACTATCATACAGGTACATTTTACCAAGTTTCTATCACTTGGTTAATAAAGTTTTACACATTTCTTTAATGCACTCCATGTTTCTTGGATAGTATCTCCAATTCATTGCAATTAAGGCTTCATAATTTAAATTACTTGAATACAATTATATATCAGAGTATGCATGTGACCATTGTAAAACATCATTGGAATTCAATAAAGTGCAAGTGCAAGTAAATAAATAAATAAATACATACATATATATTCATACATATATATATATGTGTATAGATATACACACAAATAATGGGCCAGTGCCCCATATTAGTCTTCACAAACGGGTCCTTTTCTGTAATCTATTGTGCACCATAATAGGTATAACAATTATTACATGCCCATTACATTACCATTTGAACATCATAAATCATCATACAACACTATATTCATTGAAAAATTAAATAAAAAACAAACTTATCTAAAAAGTCCCAATGTGTGACTACTCCATACTCTGATAAATCCAAAGCAAAGGGGAGGGTTTTTATCCCCCCTCACCCTATATTTTGTGTTCTCCTTCCTTTTACCTGCTTATGACATATCCACTTACCAAATATTTGAAGGGAGTTATTTGTCTTTTCTCCATATGTACTAAGTACACAAAAATTTAATGAAGATAATTTGTGTGAATATTCTTTGGAGTTCTTTTGGGGTTAGACTTTTTCTTTTTATCTATGACGAGAAATTCTTGTGGTTGTGCAGGTTCTAATTGCTGGTGTGAACATGACCACAACAACATTAATGCCCATTGCCACATTAAAGTGCTATTGTAAATAAGTTTTTGTTTATGTTAATATTTTTATCAATATGAACATTTCATTGTAAATGCAATTTACTATTTTGTTATCATATTGATAAAGTGCAAAATAGCTTTCTAATATAAAGTGCAAATGCATTACAGTACTTATTTATTTAAAAAAACACTTACTTATTTTTGGCTAATACGTGAAATAAACACAACACTCATCCAAACTAATCTAACTAATTTACCCAAAATCTGATCCAAAAGAATAATAAATCCAACTATACCACATCAATTAATAATGTACATTCAATCAGTTTCTTATGTCATTAAAATTGAGTCACAAGTATTGAATATCCTTAAAAAATTGATTTTTCTGCATCTGAAACACAACACTTAACTCTGCATTACAAAACTAAAATTTGGAGAAACGCCATACTGGATCAACATAAATGGACATGCAAATCTTCTTCAATATTTAATCCATTCGGCATCTTTGTATTGAACATCATAATGTATTTGGACTCTAATTTACGAAGTTTTCCCTCTCTATCCCCTCCTCTTTTCGATTTGGGTACTTGATCAATGGCAAAATAGGATAACTCGTCCAGGTTTCCTTTATGTATTTCATTTAAATGTCTAGCCACCACATAGTTCTTATCATTATTCTTAACAGCTCGCATATGCTGTAGAATGCGAACATGAACCATATGGATAGTGCTTCCTATGTACAGCTTAGGACATGTACATTGCAAAATATAGACAACGTAATCACTTTTACAGTTCAAAAATTGTCTAATTTTCCACGGACTATGCATAAGTGGAGACGTTACTTGCTTTTCATTGCGTCCAATTTTGCACGCCTTACATTTCAGACATCTATGGAAGCCCGGTACACTCTGCAACCAACCCGATTTTTTGTTTACTTCAGGATTGTTGACTACCAATTCTGACCTCATGGATTTGGCTTTATTAAAAGTGATCATGGGTTTGTGGGATACCATTCCACTCAATATTGGATCTCGTCGAATCAGGTGCCAGTGCCTACACAGACTATCTCTCACTTTAGTCTGGTAGGCACTGTATCCTGTAATCATTCTTATTTGACTCCCTGCATCAGTTTTCTTTTTAAGACCTTCTCACAGTCTGGTTTTAGTAAAGTGCCTCTATCCACAACAGACACTCTACTTCTAACTTGCTCTAGGGTACTAGGATTGTATCCTCTCTCTACAAATCTCTCTGTGAGGGACTCCTGTGCTTCCGCCAGGGCCTGGTCCTTACTACAATTCCGTTTCATCCTCAAATGCTCCGCATAGGGAATACTCATTTTGAGCCTCTGAGGATGGAAACTCCCCGCATGTAGGATTGTGTTCCCTGCTGTTGGCTTCCTGAAAGTTCTAGTTTGTATCAAGCCATCCTCTACATATACCTCCAGGTCTAGAAATGTCACTACATATTTACTGATGTTAACTGTAAATCCTAAATTCAACTCATTGACATTTATATCATGCACAAACTTATTAGCTGATTCCATGGACCCATTCCAGATCACAAATAAGTCATCTATAAAGCGGGTCCATGTCACAATGTTGTTATTCCATTCGTCGGCAAACTGAATCTTGAGCACCTGCTCCTCCCACCAGCCCATATGCAAATTAGCATAGCTGGGGGCGAAGCAGGTGCCCATCGCCGTACCCTGAAGCTGTCTATATGTCTCACCTCCAAACATAAAATGATTATTGGTCAGACATAACCTACACATTTCCATCAGCATTCCAGTGTGTTGGTATAGGCTAATGGAACGTCTATTTAAGAAATGTCGAGTTGCATTGAGGCCATCCTCATGAGTTATACTCGTATATAAACTCGTGACATCTAATGTCATCAATAGGAACGTTTCCTTCCAACACACCTCAGAGACCTTATTTAAAAAATCTCTGGTATCCTGAATGTATGCTGGAAGGGTTTTAACAAAGGGTTGTAGAAAGGAATCTAAGTACCTCGAAGTTGGCTCAAATAAGCTTCCTATTGCCGATATAATTGGCCTTCCCGGTGGAGTCTCTCTATTCTTGTGAATTTTCGGAATTAAATAGAGGATAGGAGTAACAGGATGTTCTACTTTCATGAAGAGGTATTCTGATTGTGATAACAATCCCATTCCTCTCCACCGAGCAAGGTCCTTCCAAAATTTGACTTTTATCTCATCCAGATTACTCATTGGCACTTTCATATAGCAGTGACGGTCTCTTAATTGCAATTTCGCCTCAATGTTATAAGCTTCTAATGGCCAGAGAACTACGTTCCCACCCTTGTCCGCTTGCCGGACTACCACATCATCCCTCGCTTTTATTTTGTTTATGATCATATGATACTCTTTTTCAAATTGACCATATTCTTTAGGGAAGGATTTACTGGAGGTGATAGCTAGCTCTTTAAAATCTTCAATCACTCTGTCCGAAAACATATCATATATATATATATATATATAACCTCCGCTGACACGGCCTCTGAGGAGATGCAAACAGCGGCATCGAAACGCGTCAGGCCATGGACTTCAAAGGGATGTTAAGCTGCCTGCTTGGTTCAAATGGAGTTTGTAACTCACCTGCAGCTGTGTGCGGCCTCAAGTTTCTGGGCGTTTTTGGTTACATATATATATATATATATATATATATATATATATACTCCATACCAGAACGCTCGTCGAAACCTCAGAACCCATGGAGGGTGGTGCATACCCCGGGAGAGCACCCGGTAACTTGAATTCCAAACAATCCTTCGTGGCACGTGTGAGTAAGGCTTTATGCCGAAACGCGTAGCGTGGAAGCAAGAAATAAATCTTCCTGTTTTGAACTTTGCACAAGTCCTGAGAGTGCATTATTTCGTGTGCCACGAAGGATTGTTTGGAATATATATATATATATATATATATATATATATATATATATATATATATATATATATATATATATATACAAGAAAAGAGTTGTCTCTAGGTGGGATGCACTCCCAGGTGGAAATTACGCCAAAGCAAGGGCACACGCCATGAACAAAGTCCTTTTCTGGTTAACCTGCCAGACGCGTTTCGGGCCAACGCCCTCTTCAGTGGCAGACCATGTGACGTGCCGGCATGCCGCAACCACCAGTAAATCCCCATAATAATAACGCTCAGGTGAACCACCTGAAGCAATGCTTCCTGGGACTGGTGGTTCAGTAAAACCCAAGTGGGTCGCCGCCGGCACTCACATTCAAAAATGTCTTAAAAAGGATTGCCGATGTTCACGCCGGCACCCCTGCATATAACAGGCACCTCTTGTTCCACAGTTAGCTGCCCCAATAAAGCAGCCGCGGACCCGCAAGTGTTTCGCGGTGGTGCAATCCCGCGACCAGGCAGGCCGCTGTACAAAATACAAAAAAAGAGTTGCCTCTAGGTGGGATGCACTCCCAGGTGGAAATTACGCCAAAGCAAGGGCATACGCCATGAACAAAGTCCTTTTCTGGTTAACCTGCCGGACGCGTTTCGGGCCAACGCCCTCTTCAGTGGCAGACCATGTGATGTGCCGGCATGCGGCAACCACCAGTAAATCCCCATAATAATAACGCTCAGGTGAACCACCTGAAGCAATGCTTCCTGGGACTGGTGGTTCAGTAAAACCCAAGTGGGTCGCCGCCGGCACTCACATTCAAAAATGTCTTAAAAGGATTGCCGATGTTCACGCCGGCACCCCTGCATATAACAGGCACCTCCTGTTCCACAGTTAGCGCCGGGACACTCTATTGAGTAGCTGTGCGCGCTATAAATCCCATAAAATAAATAAATAAATTAGCTGCCCCAATAAAGCAGCCGCGGACCCGCAAGTGTTTCGCGGTGGTGCAATCCCGCGACCAGGCAGGCCGCTGTACAAAATACAAAAAAAGAGTTGCCTCTAGGTGGGATGCACTCCCAGGTGGAAATTACGCCAAAGCAAGGGCACACGCCATGAACAAAGTCCTTTTCTGGTTAACCTGCCAGATGCGTTTCGGACAAACACCCTCTTCAGTGGCAGACCATGTGACGTGCCGGCATGCGGCAACCACCAGTAAATCCCCATAATAATAACGCTCAGGTGAACCACCTGAAGCAATGCTTCCTGGGACTGGTGGTTCAGTAAAACTCAAGTGGGTCGCCGCCAGCACTCACATTCAAAAATGTCTTAAAAAGTATTGCCGATGTTCACGCCGGCACCCCTGCATATAACAGGCACCTCCTGTTCCACAGTTAGCTGCCCCAATAAAGCAGCCGCGGACCCGCAAGTGTTTCGCGGTGGTGCAATCCCGCGACCAGGCAGGCCGCTGTACAAAATACAAAAAAAGAGTTGCCTCTAGGTGGGATGCACTCCCAGGTGGAAATTACGCCAAAGCAAGGGCACACGCCATGAACAAAGTCCTTTTCTGGTTAACCTGCCAGATGCGTTTCGGACAAACACCCTCTTCAGTGGCAGACCATGTGACGTGCCGGCATGCGGCAACCACCAGTAAATCCCCATAATAATAACGCTCAGGTGAACCACCTGAAGCAATGCTTCCTGGGACTGGTGGTTCAGTAAAACTCAAGTGGGTCGCCGCCAGCACTCACATTCAAAAATGTCTTAAAAAGTATTGCCGATGTTCACGCCGGCACCCCTGCATATAACAGGCACCTCCTGTTCCACAGTTAGCTGCCCCAATAAAGCAGCCGCGGACCCGCAAGTGTTTCGCGGTGGTGCAATCCCACGACCAGGCAGGCCGCTGTACAAAATACAAAAAAGAGTTGCCTCTAGGTGGGATGCACTCCCAGGTGGAAATTACGCCAAAGCAAGGGCACACGCCATGAACAAAGTCCTTTTCTGGTTACTGAGTGCACCACCGCGAAACACTTGCGGGTCCGCGGCTGCTTTATTGGGGCAGCTAACTGTGGAACAGGAGGTAATTTCCACCTGGGAGTGCATCCCACCTAGAGGCAACTCTTTTTTTGTATATATACATATACATATACATATAATGAAAATGTAAAACTATGGCTTCGCTTTATCGATGATCTCTTTATTGTATGGCAAGGGTCTCGATCTAGTGCAGAGGAGTTTGTAAATAAGATTAATATTAATGAGATCAATTTAAATTTCACAGCGAACATTAGTACCAAAGGGGTGAGCTTTTTGGATGTGCAGGTCTATGTAAAAGACTGTATGTTGGAGACAAAGGCCTATAGAAAGGAAACAGCCGGAAATTCGATGCTTCATGCATCTAGTTCTCATCCTCACCATCTCATACAAAGTATACCATACGGTGAGATGCTGCGACTAAAAAGAATATGCAGTAATGAGGGAGAACTCAAAATAGCGCAACAGGAAAGCAAAGAGCGTTTTCTCCAAAGAGGCTACTCTGAGAAAGGTATCAATAGAGCGATTGAGAAAAGCAACACAAGAAACAGGAGTAATTTACTGACCAAATCGACAAAGGTAGGGCAAACCACAGTAGTTGGCACAACAAAGGGAGTAGATGAGCCAAGTGATTTTAGAATGATCATACAGTACAGTGGCCAAGAGAAAGCCATAAGGAAAATACTTAAAAGAAATTGGCCATTAGTATTAGATGATCCAACAATTGGACATCTATTACCCAAAAACCTATCTATTACATACAGTAGGGCCCGGGCCATGCGTGATAGTCTGGTTAAGAATAATGTGGAAACACAGACAGGCACCACGTGGCTCGCACAACGAAAGGGATTCTTCCGTTGTAAAACATGTAAGGCATGTCAACATGGGATAAACAAGACAACATTCAGTAGTCCTTTCAATAACAAAGAGAAAACAATCACAAAATCACTCACGTGCAAGACTGATTATGTGATCTATGTGCTGGAGTGTCCATGTGGCCTAAGATATGTAGGGAGTACTAGACTCCAGGGCCACAAACGGATACTCCAGCACATTAGAGCTATCAAAAATAGAGATGTCACATACCCAGTCGCGCGACACTTTGAAGAACACCACGAATCTGACCCATCTAAATTAAAATACTTTTTAATAGACTCTATACCACCAACCAAAAGAGGTGGGGACAGGGAAAAACAGCTGCGTAGGCTAGAAACAAGATATATTTTAGACCTCGATTCCAAGCAACCGGGGGTCTAAACGCAACGGAGGATTTATACACCTGTCTATAAACATTTTAATAGAGTAGTGAACCATTAGTTGCCAGTAGGTATTAAAACCGGGACTCATAAGGGTAAACATTCATCAGATAGAAAAATATGCTGCAAGCCTCTTTCGAACCAAAAAATTTTAAAGCATAGTTTTAGGGTATCATTAGTCACTAAATTTTAAATACAATAACTGTCATTTCACAATTTTAGGTAAAGGGATATACAATTTTAATATTTAAGCACTATGCACTTTAGATCAGTCAATAGGTTTACATAGCAAATGTTTACAGAACCAAATAGCGAATTTGCACATTATATATGGTATGAACACAATTAGAATTAGGGAAAAGGGAGGTTTAAAAGGAGAAATAAATACTCCATGAATCCCAACCATATTGTTGTTTTAGATATTTTAGGGCTTTTATAATGTTATATTGTGTTATTTAAATTTTAGTATAAGTATTTATACTTTTATTTCATTATGACTCAATCATTATAGAGTGTAATGTGGAAAACAAAATTAAATGATTCCATATGCCGTAATTAAGAACGCGACATGAAGATATTTAATAGTAAGATTTAACTAATGAATCCTATGTGTGCAAATGAGTCTGTTCTTGTTGTCCATGACTGATAGTAATATATGCACTTGTCACTTTAAGAAAGCAATGGTAAAAAGACATAAAAAGATGGTAGCATTACTGTGGGCGCGTCATGTGATCAAGGCCCTCCTGGGCTGAAACGCGTTGTGGCCGGCAACTGCTGAAAGGAAACAATAAAGCACTATTTGCACAGAATTTGGTGTCCGTGCTTCTATCTCGGCGAGGAAAACAAGCCAGTGAGGAGTGGAGGAGATTAGCTACCAATACCGAACCAGTTTAAGAGACGGATGCCGACATCAGGGTAAGCTTCGAAATCTTTTCTCTTTATTGCGTGCTCATTTCTGCTCTGCTTGCTGTCAAGATCATATTCTACTATTGCGCTGTTGCAACGCGTTTCGGCATTGCTGCCTTGATCACACATATATATATATATATAATGCAAAAACAGAAGGAGAGAACTCTGGGTAGTTCTCAAGTTTAGGTGGAAAGCAGCTCCAGTAAGAGCACTCTCAACACCAGCGACACTCTAAATGTGCTCACCTCAATTGTCTGCTTTTCTATCAAAGTTTTTAAGCATAGGATTAGCGCAGTGCTATCCACGCCGAGATAGAAAGGGACAAAGTCTTTTGCCAATTTTACAGCTAAGTCTTTAAGCATAGGATTAGCACAGTGCTATCCCTGCCGAGCTGTAAAATGGCCAAAGCCTTTTACCACTCCAGACACAGTATTACAGCTTATGATTGGTAAAATACCATCCAAGCCAACCTGAAATGAATAAAAGCAACCCCTGACACGTGTTTCGCTCTCGTTAGAGCTCTTCAGAAAGGTATAGCTTTGTCCAGACACAAGGGAGCACCCAGTATAAGTCAAAACAAAACCCTTTCAGGCATAGAGTGACGAATAAATTATGCAAAAACAGAAGGAGAGAACTCTGGGTAGTTCTCAAGTTTAGGTGGAAAGCAGCTCCAGTAAGAGCACTCTCAACACCAGCGACACTCTAAATGTGCTCACCTCAATTGTCTGCTTTTCTATCAAAGTTTTTAAGCATAGGATTAGCACAGTACTATCCACGCCGAGATAGAAAGGGACAAAGTCTTTTGCCATTTTTACAGCTAAGTCTTTAAGCATAGGATTAGCACAGTGCTATCCCTGCCAAGCTGTAAAATGGCCAAAGCCTTTTACCACTCCAGGCACAGTATTACAGCTTATGATTGGTAAAATACCATCCAAGCCAACCTGAAATGAATAAAAGCAACCCCTGACACGTGTTTCGCTCTCGTTAGAGCACCCAGTATAAGTCAAAACAAAACCCTTTCAGGCATAGAGGCATTGAGAACTACCCAGAGTTCTCTCCTTCTGTTTTTGCATATTTATTCGTCACTCTATGCCTGAAAGGGTTTTGTTTTGACTTATACTGGGTGCTCCCTTGTGTCTGGACAAAGCTATACCTTTCTGAAGAGCTCTAACGAGAGCGAAACACGTGTCAGGGGTTGCTTTTATTCATTTCAGGTTGGCTTGGATGGTATTTTACCAATCATAAGCTGTAATACTGTGCCTGGAGTGGTAAAAGGCTTTGGCCATTTTACAGCTCGGCAGGGATAGCACTGTGCTAATCCTATGCTTAAAGACTTAGCTGTAAAAATGGCAAAAGACTTTGTCCCTTTCTATCTCGGCATGGATAGCACTGCGCTAATCCTATGCTTAAAAACTTTGATAGAAAAGCAGACAATTGAGGTGAGCACATTTAGAGTGTCGCTGGTGTTGAGAGTGCTCTTACTGGAGCTGCTTTCCACCTAAACTTGAGAACTACCCAGAGTTCTCTCCTTCTGTTTTTGCATAATTTATTCGTCACTCTATGCCTGAAAGGGTTTTGTTTTGATATATATATATATATATATATACATATATATATATATATATATATATATATATATATATATATATATATATATATATATATATATATATATATATATATATATATATATATATATATATATATATATATATATATATATATATTCACTGAAAAAACCATAGGTTTTAGGGAAAGTTATAGTTAGTTGGACATTGCACTCATACAAAACCCGTGAAATTCCCCCGTTATAGTTAGTTCAGCTAACTATAACTCGCGCCCCCGCAATGCACTGCTGATGACGTCACATATTACATCACTCATGACATGGTCAGTGACATCTCAAATGACATCACTGATGACATCACTGATGACATCATCCAGTGACTGTGTGTTTCTGTAAAGTTTAAATATGTTTAATATATATAGGGAAAGGCGTATTGAAGAATGAGTGGGTGTATAAGTGTCTGAATGGATGATTTAGTAGGTGCGTGGCTGAGTCTATAATTGAGTGATTAAACGTATCTTACTGAATGCATGGGTAAGTGACAAAACTGTGTGAATATCTATATCCGTCTGTCTGTTGGTGTGTAAGTGGAAGCATGGATTTGCGAATAGCTACATGAGTGTCTATAAGGGTTATTGATTGGTTCTCTGAGTATCTGTATGGGTGCCTGAGTGTTTGTGTGGGTGGGGTGTGTGTGACTCTGTACATAGATGTGTGAGTGGGTGATTCACTGGGTGCATGATTTCAAGAGTGCATCTGTGATGGACTGCTTGGGTGGGTGAGTGTGTGTATGGGTGTGTTAGTGAGTGAATGTATATCTCAGTGGTACATGTGCGAGTAACTACATATGTAAAAGGCAGTATATATGTGTGTTAGACTTTTTAAATGGCTATAAGTGAGAGTGTGTGATTGTGAGAGTGGCTGTATGGATGCGTGTGTGCTTGTATCAGTTATTGTATAAGAGCGTAAGAATGTGCTAGTATTTGTATGAGTAAGTGAACTGGTGTGTGTATAACTGTATAGGTGAGTAAATGGGTGTGTGATTAATTTTTTGCATGACTGACTAGGTGTGTGAGTACCTCTATGGATGAGTGGCGGTGTGTGAGTGTTTATATAAGTGTATGAGTGCATATGATAGTCCTGTACTGAGTGACTGTATGTATGAGGGACTGTTCGGGTGAGTGAGTAGATGTGTGTGTGTAGACCTAAGAATCAGTGAGTGGGTATGTAGTTATTGGTATTGGAGTGTGTATGGTTTTGAGAATGGCAGTCTGTAATTAAGAGTGGGTGTATCAAAAGTTATATTAGGGTGTGAGAAGATGCATGAAATTATCACATGGTTGATGTCATCAGTGATGTCATCAGTGATGTGATTTGAGATGTCATCAGTGATGTCATTAGTGATGTCACTGACCATGTCATGAGTGATGTAATATGTGACGTCATCAGCAGTGCATTGCGGGGCGCGAGTTATAGTTAGCTGAACTAACTATAACGGTGGAATTTCACGGGTTTTGTACGAGTGCAATGTCCAACTAACTATAACTTTCCCTAAAACCTATGGTTTTTTCAGTGAATTTCAAAGGTTTTTAAATGCTAATTTCTAACTACAACGTGCCTGAAACCTATGGTTTTTTCAGTGAATTTCAAAGGTTTTTTAAATGCTAATTTCTAACTATAACGTGCCTGAAACCTATGGTTTTTTCAGTGAATTTCAAAGGTTTTTTAAATGCTAGTTTCTAACTATGCCTACAGAGGTAGGACATGTGAACAAAGAAGAAAAACGCACAGAAAGAAGCAAAAGAAATGCAGAAAGAAGCAACAGAAGTCCACAAAGACGAAGAAAAGTGCAGGAAGAAGCAAAAGATGTGCAGAAAGAACCAACCGAGGAGCAGAAAGAGGCCTTGTTCCAAAATCATCCTGTGCCCACAACTTTTTCCGACGTGTACTGGTGGTAACTGACTCTGAGTAACCAGAGCCAGTGCTATGCTAAAACACACTTAGAATACAGTGAAAACACCTACATACACTAGGGAACACTATGCGTAGGGGTACCCCTGTGATTAGCATGACCTCCTCTGTAAGTCCCTAGTACATAATAGGGCAGGGGGATTAAAACTACCTCTTAAAACGCGCTACAGGGCGCGTTTGCACAGTGGTGAAGGGAGGTGGGGCCTGAGGTGACATGTGTGCAAACGCGCCCCGTGGCATGTTTTAAGTTGCAGGATTAAGTCCCCTTGAATCCTGAGTGTCCCTGGGGCCCAACTAGCCCCCCAGGTACCTACAGTTAGGACCACAGAGCTGAGTTGCAGAGAGGCGTTCCGAGGCCACGCACCTTTTTTCACCTCTCTGCAACGCAACTCTGTTGTGCTTACTGAAGGTAACTGGTGGGCTAGTTGGACTCCAGGGACCCTCAGGATTGAAGGGCATTTAATTCCCCATCTTAAAACGTGCCACGGGGCCTGTACATGTCAACAGTAAAGAGTATATCAATTGCTTAAATATGTGGAGTCAATATTTAAAATCTCATTAATATAAATATAAATATTTGAAATGTCAAATAAAAAATATTTAAAAACCACATATTTAAAAAGAGGGGAAGGAAAATAGATTTTACATTGTTGATGCCTATAACAATAAATAAAATAGGTCCTAACTATAACTATCTACTGGCGACCGCCAGTAGATAACATACATACATATATATATATATATATAGACAATATACAGCGCGTAAAGAGCAAACAGATACATCCCAATCGGAGACAAGCTCGATGGGTGGTAGTGAATCTGAGTCGGAATTGTGAATGGTAAGCGAAGAAAGTCAAATACCCAAACCTTCACTGGGGGAAGAATTGCATTTTATTTGCCAGGAAAGAAGACAAACCCTTCGTCCAAGGCCTCAGCAAAGGAACAACACAGGAGATATGCCAACTACAAGCGCCGGCAGAGGCGCAGAGCAACAAAAAAGAGGCGAGCGGAAAACGAACAAAAGAGGGGGCAGGAAAAACTGGTAACCTCAGCAGATCTGACCGCTAAAACCAACAATACCATCATCAATTTGACCAACGTGACATTAACTGAACAAGAGTCTAATATGTTAAACTTGGGACTCTCATATGCTCCGAAAGGAAACTTTGATTATGCAACTACCAGAATAGATATTTATAAAGGGGTTAGAAAATTAAAATTAAAAAAATATCACTTACAAATGAATACTAATCAAACCCAGAGGGAATCCAACAAAGACCCAAATATTGGAGAAATATCTGACATAACAACAACATCACAAACGGATAGTAGGCTTCTCCAAACTTTGGAAGAACTATGGAATGAAAATACAGGTGATACTTCCACGAACATTAGATCAGTTCCGGATGAAGGTGATGACACAAGGCAGACGGTTTTAACTCCTTTCAAACCAAGATCCACTTTCAATCCCATCATGATCAGAGATTCTATTGACTTATTCCATGAATCTACAACAACACAGATCAAAAAACTCAACAAAATAGTGGCAAAAAAAGAGGGTAACCTGAAAAATAAAGACCAACAATACAGGAATTTAATCAAGAAGTTAAAAGACAATCATGAGATAATAGTACGTGGAAGTGACAAAGGAGGTAATATCGTGCTCTGGCCTCAAACGTTATATGAAAAGGAAGCCTATAGCCAACTTAATGATAGACGTTGTTATAACCGGAGTAGTCAAGCCAATTTGAGTGCCTCATACAAGGAGTACTTTGTCAAATTAACCACTTGGAGAAAAGCGAACTTATTATCAGGGGAAGAACTTAAATATCTGAAAAAGAAAACCCAACTACTCCATCTTTATATTTTATTCCCAAAATCCATAAGGATCGAAACAACCCACCTGGCAGGCCTATCATCACGGCCAGGGATGGATTATTGGAAAATACTACCAGATATATCGACTTCTTTCTCCAAGAATATGTCAAAAAATTACCCAGCTATGTAAGCGACACAGGAGACTTTTTAAGACATATCTCTGATTTTGAATGGCAAGATGACTATTTATTAATCGCATTGGATGTCACGTCGCTATATACAAGTATTGAGCACACAGACGGTATTGAGGCTATCAGACACTATTTGTCGAGTAGACCTGCACAATACGAACAACATAGTACCATGCTAATCGAGATGATTAAGTTTTGTCTGTACAATAACATCTTTATGTTTAACAGTCAATTATATCAGCAGACTAGAGGTGTTGCCATGGGGGCCAGCTTCTCTCCAAGTTATGCCTGCCTACACATGGGCAGATGGGAGGAGCTGGTCCTCATGGGCAAGCACGAGCTAATCATGAAGACAAAGGTACGAATGTGGCGACGTTACATTGATGACCTATTTGTTGTGTGGCAGGGAACAGAATGTGAAGCTAATGAATTTGTTCATTCTCTTAATAACAATGACATCAATCTTAGGTTCACTGCTACTGTCAGCCCCAGTTCTATTGAATTCCTTGATACTCAAGTGTACATAAAAAATCATAAGATTGAGACCAGGCTCTTTAGGAAGAAAACAGCTGGCAATTCGACACTTCATGCGAGTAGCATGCATCCAAAACATATTATTAACAACATTCCATACGGAGAGATGCTCCGATTAAGACGCATCTGCAGTAGTGACAAGGATTTAACTGAGGCACAAAATGAGGGTAAAAATAGATTCCTAGAGAGAGGTTATCAAGAAAAAATAATTGATAGAGCCATTAATAAATCTATGGAACAAAACAGAAATGAAACCTTAAAAATAAAACAGGGCGATACCAAAGTGCCAATGGACAATTCATTTCGTATGATTATGAGATACAGTAATCAACACAGGGAAATACAAAAAATCATACAGAAAAATTGGGCCATGGTACTTTGTGATCCTATCATTGGGTCCCTGCTTCCTCAAAGAGTGTCTATCACATATAGGAGGGCACCTACCACGAGAGATAAGATTGTCAAAACTAGCTCAGAGGTAATTGAGAGTGGAAATTGGTTGCAGAGAAGGAAAGGCTTTTTTAGATGCAAAACATGTAAGGCATGCACACATGGCATCAATATGAGTACCTACAAGACCCCTTTTAGCAATAGAGAGTTTAAAATTAATAAACTCCTAACATGCAAAACTGAATTTGCAGTATATGTATTGCTGTGCCCATGTGGTTTACAATATATAGGCAGCACGGTTCTACAGGTACACAAAAGAATTCTCCAACATTTGCGCGCAATAACCAATCAAGACAACACTTATCCAGTGGCGCGTCATTTTAAAGACAAACACAGTTCCAACAATGCAGACCTAAAATATTTTGTAATAGATACAGTGCCTCCAAGCAGAAGGGGCGGAGATAGAATCACCAAGCTGAGGAAACTAGAGACAAGATATATTCTGCAATTGGATTCCAAGGTACCGTCAGGGCTGAATGCCACAGAGGATTTGCATACTTGTTTAAATTAGATCAAAACTACTGTTAGTCATCCTTAATGGGAATCACATTTCTACAGGTGGGAGGATTAGGCTTTAAACAGAATGGATCAGTCCAGATGTCAACTACAAATACATAGGTCAGCGATTATATTTTAGAAATGGTTAACATTTTAACAATTTTAGGAATTTTATGACTATTTATTCTAATATTATACAATAATTGTGTTTGACATGAATATGAAATTTTGTAGAAAGAGTTTTTTTCTATAGAATTTTTTATATGTGTTCATGTATTTATGTATTTATGTACGCCTTTACGTATATTTATATATTTATATATTTATACGTGTAAACTAACTAGCTGCTATACTTCTGTGTACTCAAAGTAACAACTTTAGGACGTGAACATATTAAGACATTCCATATCCATATCTTCCTTCCTTGAAGCTCCGGTATCTATAGGCTTGGGATAAATTTCATTTACATTTGTCATAATGAATAATGTACTTGTATCTATGTACTCAGGCTGTGAGGATTAACAACTGAATTTTAGGCATTTGCTCACAATGAAAATATGATTATATAAGTCGGACAACAGGGAGACACACATAGAGTTAATTTTATTCTTATTAATATTTTCACAATCACTTTGCACTTTTCACCTAGGCACTTTATAGAATTTTGTACATACCGCAACAGGGACATATGAGGGTACAAAAGAAACATGCAATTATATTGGAATATAGGATTGAACCTATTATTAATGTATTTTTCTGCTTTTAGTATTTTACGTGTAATTTTAAAAAGCATTGGAAAAATGAGAATATAAACTATTTTCTAATATTACTATGTTTTAAACAGCCCAAAAATGATGGAATATGCTTAGCAACATCATAAACAGTGTTGGTACCATTAGTATTTTCTCTTTGTCCATGAACACGTGATGATCAATTGCGATGTACATTTCACTTTAAATATTGCACTAACCTGTGTATCCATGTCATGTGATCAAGGCTCCACGGAGTCGAAACGCGTAATGGAGACGGTTGAATAAAACATCCTAGCACCGAATTGGGTCCGTGTCCGTGATTTGGAGAGAAAAGACGCTTCCAGGGTGCGGAGTTATTGTTATATATATATATATATATATATATATATATATATATATATATATATAGCTTTATTACTAACAACAATTTAGCAATTCCATACAGCAGATTATTTTTATAGTATCTTCATCCAACCTTACTCTAGTCCTCTTACCGTAGTGACCTTTCTATGTTTGTTCAAGACATTTTTAACTCTTGACTGGCACATTACATGTTCTCCAGGGGTCAACATAGAGATCTCATCAACCCATTCCTCAAAATAAAAAATATCTGAAGATTTCAAGTTCCTTATTATCAATCTTTTCTCACAATACTGACCTTTTTTGAACGACAAAGAAATGCATATATCTGCAGTGTTTATAGGTGAATCATTGAACAAAATAAGTTGTTCAGTTTTCATCACATAAAGGCATGTAATCCTATTAATTTTGCCAAAATGCCCTTCCAATAGCCCTCAAACTTCTCACACAATAACAACATATGTGAGAATGTACCTGGCAACCTAACAGGAGCTAACAAACAACCAGACCATCATTATCCAAGTGAGGAGTCAACATGACACACCAGGTTCATACAACTAATGTCAGGTAGTATGGGCCAGTCATTAGGAAGGCAGTGTAATAATGTTGAATGCTCCCACTTGTGGGCAGGGCTGGCTCTAGGGCGGTGCGACCGGTGCCACCGCACCGGGTGCTGACTCTTCGAAGGGGCGCCGTGTTTGGAAGCATTTTATGGTTTTTAAAGCACCTGCTGCTGCATTGCTGGCCTCTGGCGATTTTCATACAACAATACAAATGTCAAGATAACTCCAGTGATTAATGTTCTTTCTGGAGAGAGAAGGGGTTTTGTCTAGTGGAAGTTTTAACTCATTTTATGGTAGCGCAGAGGTTTAATATGCCTGCTGCAAAGAATGTGTACCATGCACATCACAAAGTGGCAATAGTTTAAATAGGTCAGTGCTTTTGTCAGAGAGATCCTTTAGTTACTAGCAGTGTAGATGTTAAAATCCTAACATGGAACAGTGAGCTAATATTTGTCATCAAAGAGCTGCATGCAAACTGCAAGGCATAGATTAGAGCATTGTGATTTTTTCCGCCGTCTTTCATTGTTCTAATGTTTCAAAAAGTGTTCATTTTGGTCAAAAAAATCCTTATTATTAAATGTAACCCCCAACCATGGGGTTATGTTTTAAATTCTGAGTCTGTGCTTCTCCAGACCAGGCACTCTTAAACTATACTGTTTACCAGTATGGATGACATGTGACTCACCTTGTAGTCTTCTGGCTTATGTAACATTTCCTATACACTGATATACACACATATGATTGTCTCTGTGTTATGTGTGTGTGATGTAAAGTGCTCTGACACCCTACACTGGTATAGGTGGCGCTATATAACTAAATACATCTGTGAGAGAGTGGTTATGGAGACTTTGGGGGGCACTGTTAAAGGGTGGTAGTAAGGGGGGGCGCCAACAAACATTGTCGAACAGGGTGCCACCAGCGCTAAAGCCGGCCCTGCTTGTGGGAATTTTTCACTGTGTGAAACCACCTTTCTGCATTGGGAATTTTGCAAGCACAGTTTCAATAAAACGAACCTCTCACCACTGCCTCCAAACATTAAATTGCAACCTAGGCGGGTATTAAGCATTTTATTTGCATCTTGCATTTTCCTTATGCACTCTCTACCATTGGTATTTGGATGATGAATTATGCATCTTCGATTTATGGCCTTATTTGACAAAAACTGCATGCTCAGTCTTGTGTGTAATAACATTAATAAAAGGCTAGACGGAGGGGGGGGCGTGGCTTGGTCAGCCATTATGGCAGACGCAGCTTGAATAAGCTCCGCGCGTCCACCTCACTAATCCACCTTAAATCCTGCCTTAATCAACTTTGGTGCAGCCCATCCGAAGCTCAAAGGACTGCTAATTTGCTTGGTGCACCTGGTGCGGTGCCGGGGACCGATCGCCGACGGTGGATCGAGTGAGGGCGCCAGAGCTGCTTTGAGCTCATCGTGGACTGGGCCAGGCGCTACTGGCCTGTTGTCCGATCCCTGACGGGGCATAGCCGGGACCTGTACTGGGGCCGGGATCAGACCCTGAGGTGAGGAGTGTGGTGCCGCGGGGGGCTAAAGCGGGTACGGCCAGTGTGCTTGCTCTCTTGCCCCTACCGGGGCCCGTTGTTGGGCGGCGGTCTCGGCTTCTGGCCGCAGTCCTGGTCACGGGGAGCCCCATCGGCCCAGTCTGGTTTCTATGCTGGGGTCGCGGGGTTCGCTTGGGCTTGGGTACCGGCCGGCGGGGGGGTTGCCGTCCCGGGCCTCTGGAGGCGGGGGCGAGTTGCACCGTGTGCCGTGCTGGCGGGGCCCTCTCGGCGCCCTTTATAGTAGAGCTCTCCCTTGTGTGAGATACACTGGGACCTGGTGCAGAAACATTGCTGTCCCGGCCCGTAGCGGTGACACGCCACGTCTGCCCAGAGCGCCAGAGCACTGCTCGCTGCCCCTCGGCTGGATCAGACCGGGCGGACCCTGGGCCAATAATCGAGCCAAAAGCCTCGGCAGTTGAGGCGCCTGAGACGCCATCTTGGTTCACCCCTGCGGGCTCCCGTGAGTTGGTTCTGGCCCCATTCGGGCCCCATCACGTACACATCACTGCTGGATCCGGGCTACGCTGCTGAGGCTGAGGAGTTGTGGATTACCCTCGTGCCGCTTATTTGGGAGACGTGGTCTGACCCCACGAGGTGCCCTGCGGACCTAGGTGGACACGCAGCGCAACTGATTCCTGCACATATATAAGAAGATAGTCCTACGGTTTGGGGGTGGTCGGGGGTGTGTGGTCCGGCGAGCTAGGTCCCGATAGAGGGGCCTGCTTGGCTATCTGCTGTGGGCTGCGGAGGCGGCTGGGCTAGGCCCGGTGCGGCTTGTGGCCTGGCAGTGGGTGGTTTCCGTGAGGGCTGGCTCGCGGCACTCTCCCTGGTGAGACCCCCAGAGTGGTGAATCAGCATCATCGCGACTCCGCGTGTCACATCGAACCTTGACATGTGATCCCACGAAATAATTGGGGTGATCAATTGGCGGTGCCACAATGGGGAAGGATAAGCCTGGCGCCGCGGGTTCAAAGCAAAGCACCTTGAACCAATACGCTACGACAGCGAGCAGGGGCTCCACGCCTGGCCCCTTACCGGACAATGCGGCTCTCTTAGCTGCCATTACAGAAGCAAGAGACACGCTAGATGCCAAGATTGGCGCAGTGGGTACCGAAGTCTCATTCTTACGACAAGACCTGAGGAAAGCTGTTGACCGTATCACCGAAGCTGAGACACGGGTGTCCTCCTTGGAAGATAATGTGACGACTCTACAGCAGGGCGTCAACAAACTAACTGCATTTTCTCAGGAGCTAGCTTCCTGGGTTGAAGACTCCGAAGGCCGTGCTAGGCGCAACAACCTCCACTTTGTTGGTTTCCCGGAGGGCTGCGAGGGTAACTCCATGAATCGCTTCCTCACCTTGTGGCTCAAAGATCTGCTATCTGCTGATATGATTTCCACGTGCTTTGTGGTTGAGAGGGCCCACCGGGCACTTACGAGAAAGCCACCCCCCAGGGAAAATCCACGGCCGGTCATCGCCAAGCTGCTTAATTATGCGGACAGGGACGCAGTGTTACAGTTCGCTCGGTCGCAAAAAGATAAACTTGTCTTTGACTCCAGGCCTATAATGATCTTTCCGGATTACACCCAGCTGGTGCAACAGCAAAGACAGTCCTTCACAGCAGCAAAACAGAGACTACAAGACCTTAACATTTCATACATGCTGCTTTATCCTGCCAGGTTATGTGTTGTGTATAGCTCTAAGACCTACTTTTTTGACTTACCAGAAGCGGTTTTCGCTTGGTCTGATGAGAGGGCTCATCTGAAACCTCACTCCTCGCCACCATTGGAGTCCAACTCCTCCAGGGGCTCGCAACGAAATAGATCACGCAGGACGAAATCAAAATGATGACATCGCTCCGGCTCCGACCGTCGCTCCTCCAGTCCTGAGCGAGCATCTTGATCAATCCACGGTCTGTGATGCTTCCATTTGATCATGTCTAAATGTCCATAGTTTGGAACTACTCCGACTACCCTGCACCAAGTGGAGGTGGACATTGTGAACTGTGGCTGACCTGACCCGGACATTTGTACCCCAATGTTAATGTTCTATGGGAATGTTGGGATCCATTGGAGGGGGAGCCCTGGGATCTCAGGTTGGGGTACTGGGGTGCTCCTCACCACAACTGATGCTCCTAGTTCTTGGCAGTATCGGGGGAAGGGGGGATAATAGGGGGGTGTTTTTGGGGTTCAGAGTAATGTTGTTTCCAGTTCTTTTACACGCGCAGACACACATCCCATTTTTCATTAGGCAGGCCATTACTATTAGACCCATAATTGACATATGGCCACTCAGGCGGCTGTCTCCTATGTAGGTGACCTGACAGTAGTAACATGGAACGTCCGAGGGCTGCTTAATAAAATCAAACGGGGTGCTGTCCTTCAGCAAGCTAAACGATATGGAGCGGACATTCTTCTCCTACAGGAGACTCATCTATTGGGCAATAAGGCTCCCTGCCTAGCCAGGTTTGGGTATCAGCAGGTATATCATGCGGGTTTCACTAGGGGTTCCCGAGGAACAGCTATCCTCATTCATCGTCGTGTTCCTTTCACTCATATTAAACACTGGGTAGACCCCGGGGGTAGATATGTCCTTCTGTCGGGCACACTCTATGGTGAATCACTTAATTTAGGCAGCGTTTACGCACCCCCGCCTTTGGGGACCACATTTGTAGATGGCATCACTCGTCTGTGGAGCGAACTCCCAGAGGGTCTGTCTCTCCTGGGAGGTGATTTGAATGATACTATGTCATCGCTTGATAGGAGGCGGGGATCAGGGGTAGACCATTCCGCTGCAGCCTCTAAATTATCCTTACTTGCTGGTGCACTGGGATGGGCTGACATATGGCGAGAATATCATCCCACCGAGATAGGCTACACATACTTGTCCACGGTTCATGGTTCCATGTCTCTTCTGGATTACATGTTTACACCACGGAGCTATATCCATAGATTTTCCCAGGTCTCCCATCTTCCCAGAGGGCTGTCTGATCATTCCCCGGTCACGGTGACACTCCTCTTGCACTTTAAAAAAAAACCCTTCAGGTGGCGAATGTCCCCGTGGCATCTCCGAGATCCTGACTATCAAGAGTGTCTAAACACAGCGATTCAAGAGTATTTAACCCTAAATACTGACACAGCTCCCTCTAAAGAAACCCTCTGGGAAGCCTTGAAACCCACAATCAGAGGGGTGGACATCAGCTACAGGGCAAATGACAAACATAAACGCTCCGCTCAGCGGGCAGAGCTGGAGACCCAGTACACATCCTTAGAGGCACGATACACACAGGATCCCAGTCCAACCCTTCAGCGAAACTTATCCCTCACGCAACAACAGCTACAACAACACCTTATGGAGGAGGCAATTGAAATCTGGTTGGCGTCTCAACACCGAATATACCAGTGGGGGGATAAATCAAGTAAAATGTTACACAGACTCTATCAAACCGAGCGAGCCCCAGCCACAGTCCCAACCATCAGAGGTAGCGATGGTGTCTTACGTACATCCCCTGCAGAAGTAGTCACAGAATGTGCGCATTATTTCTCCACACTATACACCCGGAGGGAAAAGCTCTCAGAGGACCTCATAGCAGAATTCCTTCGGGATATTCCCCCCCAGCGATTAACAGACCAGATGAGAGACCAATTGGATACCCCCATTACAGTAGACGACTTAACGGCGGCACTTGCCACGAAGCGACCAGGCCGGGCCCCTGGCCCCAACGGGTTCCCCATAGAGTTCCTTCGTTCCCATATGTCCATGCTGTGCCCACATCTACTGGATACAATACATGAGGCCCTCGAAAAGCAACTATTATCCCGGGACTGGCACCAGGACGAGATTGTCCTCTTTTTAAAGCCCGGCCGCCCACCAGAAGACCCATCCTCATACCGTAATATTTCCCTAATTAATTTTGAATCCAAACTACTGGGAAAAGTTCTTGCAGATCGGCTGCGGACCTGCATTCAAGATTTGATCCATCTAGATCAATCCGGCTTTATGCCACACCGAGCCACCCGCCATAATATTCGTCGAGTCCATAATGCCATGGCATTGGCCCCATCCCAGAGCTGGGTCGCCCGGCGGCCATACTTCTTGCCGATATAGACAAGGCCTTTGACTCCATGAGCTGGGAGTACCTATTCCAGCTTTTGGAGGCGATCAATTTTGATCCACGCTTTCTGGCATACGTGTGCCTACTATATATAGAACCTACGGCTTCAGTGCATATTGCTGATCATCATTCTCCCTTCTTTCCCATTAGCCGCTGCACACGCCAGGGCTGTCCCTTGTCCCCGCTCTTATTTGCCTTGGCGGTGGAACCTTTGGCGATATGGGTTCGTCGGGATCTGGTGCTCCGGGGCTTCGACTGGCCGAGATCACAACCAGACCGTATTGCATAATATGCAGACGATGTCTTATTCTTCATGACTGATCCATGGATCTCGGGCCCGCGTATCCTACAGATCCTCCGAGTCTTCGGCCAGACCACCGGGCTCCATACTAACCCTTCCAAATCGGTACTGTTCCCAGTATGCGGTCAGCAGGGCACAGGTACATGGGCATCCCAGCTCAAATACGTCACAGAGGGTTTCCAATATCTGGGTATATATATGTCTCCCTGTCCCAAGACCTCATGGGCGCGCAATATTAACCCGCTTCTTGCCGGCCTCCGTGATGAGACTTCCATATGGTCATCTCTACCTCTCTCGCTATATGGGCATTCGGCAATTTTTAAAATGGTCTCTCTCCCCAGAGTGTTTTATCGGCTTCAAAACTTCCCATATCATATACCGCGATCATGGTTTGCACAAATAAATGCTATACATAACAAATTCTTATGGGGTGGGCGAGCAGTTAGAGTGGCGCTACAGACATGTGTGCAATCTACCTATTGCGGCGGTATTGCTGCTGCAGACGTGTACTCGTATTATGTGGCTTCTCACCTTCTGGTCATCAATGATTGGTGGTATAATGCAACTGCAGACCCGGCGTTTGCTCTAGAACACACAGCAATGGAAGGGATTCCCCTCCTTCGTTTATTGTACAGTGCGCAGAATCTTGACTCTCTACCCCACGCCAGCAGAACAACGATTCGGCTGTGGCGGTATATGGTCCGGCGAATGGGGTGGCACGGGCGTTTGACTCAGACAACGCCCCTGTGGCATGGTAATTACTTACGCCAGGTGGCAACATTTAAAGGGTTCCGCCAGTGGGACCAGATCGGCATCTCCACACTAGGGGACATCATGCGGGGCACTACTCTAAAATCCTTCCAGCAATTGCAGGAGGCGTTTCATCTTCATAGAACCCAGTTCTACAAGTACCTCCAATTACGCCATGCTCTTACCCCATTGCTTCCAAACTTAGATGACCTCCCTGAATTTCACCCATTAGAGGGTCGCCTCCTTATGGGCAATTTGGGCGCACACAAAATTCGGCAGATATATCAAACACTGACAACACACTCCACCATGACTCTTCATAAGACTAGGAAGGCGTGGCAAGATGATGTCCCAGAACTGACTGATGATGATTGGGCGGAGGCAATAGCTAGTCCCCGGGGTGCTGCGGTGTCTTCTAGATACCGTCTTATTCAATTTAAATATGTCCATCACGTGTATTACACACGTCTTCGTCTCTGGAGGATGGGAGTCATCGCATCCCCACAGTGCCTACGCTGTGACAGGGAAGAGGGTAAATTTTTCCACACATTATGGAGCTGCACTGCAATACAGCCCTTCTGGCGCAGAGTCTCGACCTGCCTTAAAGAGGTACTGTCCTGGGATCTCCCACACGACCCCAGACTGTTCCTGCTCCGTAGCACAGACGACATAGGAGGGAATCGATACAAACAGCACTTACTCTTCCTTGCTCTCACAATTGCCAAATGCGATATCGCCCAGTTATGTAAGGGAACTTCCCCACCGACAATAGGGAAATGGCGAAAGGAACTAGACAAATGCATGGGTGCGGAGATAGCAGTCTTCCAGGCGAGGGGTTGCCCTCAAAAACACAGGAAAATCTGGTCTCGATGGGCTACAAACCGGGGCATAGACCTTCCTCCTCTTCCTTCGCAAACCCCTTGAAAAGCAGTTTCCATTGGATGTTATGGATCATAATGTATGATATATTGTTTTCTTTCTTCGGGCACGCATTTGTATCTAAACATGCTCGCCAATGTGGGTGGGGTGGGAAAGTCTGCGTAAAGTTTTGGCTTTTACTTTTGTTATATATACAAACTGTACCCAATGATATTTCCATGCTTGGTAGCTTGCCATTATCCTGTCTCAAAATGGTTTATGTCGGGCAATTGCCCAAGTGGTACTATAAAAACTAATTAAAATATGTTTTTTTTTTAAAAAGGCTAGACGGAGCTGTAGTGGCAGCAAGGATATTCTCTCTTGGCACAGTTCTTTTGCTGCTTTGCTTCCTCTTTCTCGGGAGGACAAGGTTCTGTATATATGCGAAATAATCTCAAATATACAGTACTGCCCTCCTCTTCCCCTGCCCATAGATGTAATTAGTGTTAAAAAAACGGCAAAATATTGTCTGGGTGTTTTAAACTACTTGTATGTATGGTACAAATTAATACAGTCAAAAGAAGTTAACTGCAAAAGAATGTGAAATGCAAAAGAAGTTCACTTGTAAATATTACATTGTGAAATTAACTAAGTTGGCTTTAAGTGGCTTTCACTCTCTTGGGGCCAAATGTACAACCATTCCATTTTGCTGGTAGCAAATTGCGATTTTTTGCGACTCGCAAAACGGAATGTACTAATGTGTCTCAGGCACATTTAGCGATTCCCAAAGGAGTTGCAAATGACCTGCAGCATCAATATTCATGAGGCAGGTCGCAATTTGCGACCCCACTAGGAATGACTAGCACTCACAAGGATGGTGGCCTGCTGGGGTCAGCAGACCACAATGTCTGTGACTACTTTTTAAATAGATGCAAAAAGAACAATTGATGGACAGACTGCAGAACATTGTCATACATTCACCCCAGTACAGAGATCTGGGCCTAAATCCATCATTTCTTTGCTCCCCATGCCATTCCAGTTTGAACCCAGCCATATGCAAATCACTCTTGACCCCGCACCCAATGGGAACAGTCCAGCCTGAATTCCCGGGCCAGGTCCTCCCTGGACTGGAAACAAGCATCCTAGGACCGGTTTCGGGGTTTCACCCCTCATCAGCCAGGATAGCTTGACTCCAGTGACATGGAGAGCACGGGACCCACGTCTGGGCATACCCATGCCACTCGAGGTGACAAATGCAAAAAGAACAATTGACGGACAGAATGCAGAACAATGTCATACATTCACCCCAGTACAGAGATCTGGGCCTAAATCCATCGGTTTTTTGCTCCCCATGCCATTCCAGTTTGAACCCAGCCATATGCAAATCAGTCTTGACCCTGCACCCAATGGGAACAATCCAGGCCAGGTCCTCCCTGGACTGGAAACAAGCATCCTTGGTTGGGGTTTGACCCCTCATCAGCCAGGATAGCTTGACTTCATGGTTAGCAAAAGAACGATGGATTTAACCCAGATCTATTGACTGGGGGAGAGTGTTTGATTTGCTCTGCATTCCGTCCATCATCTGTGTGTCTTTTGCTTTCTTGCCCTACGTGCGCCGGGTATGCCCAGACGTGGGTCCTGGGCTCACTGTGCCACTGGCTTCAAGCTAGCCTGGCTGATGAGGGGTGATGCCCCGAAACCGGTCCCAGGATGCTTGTTTCCGGTCCAGGGAGGACCTGGCTTGGCAGTTCAGTCTGGACTGTTCCCATGAGACACAGGGTCAAGACTGATTTGCATATGGCTTGGTCTAAACTGGGGTAGCATGGTGAGCAAAAGAACGATGGATTTAACCCAGATCTATTGACTGGGGGAGAATGATTGATTTGCTCTGCATTCCGTCCATCATCTGTGTGTCTTTTGCTTTCTCGCCCTAAGTGCGCCGGGTAGGCGCAGACCTGGGTCCCGGGCTCACTGTGCCACTGGATTCAAGCTAGCCTGGCTGATGAGGGGTGATGGCCCGAAACTGGTCCCAGGATGCTTGTTTCCAGTCCAGGGAGGACCTGGCTTGGCAGTTTGGTCTGGACTGTTCCCATGAGGCACAAGGTCAAGACTGATTTGCATATGGCTGGGTCTAAACTGGGGTGGCATGGTGAGCAAAAGAACAATGGATTTAACCCAGATCTATTGACTGGGGGAGAATGTTTGATTTGCTCTGCATTCCGTCCGTCATCTGTGTGTCCTTTGCTTTCTCGCCGTAAGTGCGCCGGGTATGCCCAGACGTGGGTCCCAGGCTCACTGTGCCTCTGGATTCAAGCTAGCCTGGCTGATGAGGGGTGATGCCCCGAAACCGGTCCCAGGATGCTTGTTTCAGGTCCAGAGAGGACCTGGATTGGCAGTTCAGTCTGGACTGTTTCCATGAAGCAAGGGTCAAGACTGATTAGCATATGGCGGGGTCTAAACTGGGGTGGCATGGTGAGCAAAAGAACGATGGATTTAACCCAGATCTATTGACTGGGTGAGAATGTTTGATTTGCTCTCATTCCGTCCATCATCTGTGTGTCTTTTGCTTACTCGCCCTAAGTGCGCCGAGTATGCCCATACGTGGGTCCCGGGCTCACTGTGCCACTGGATTCAAGCTAGCCTGGCTGTTGAGGGGTGATGCCCAAAACCGGTCCCAGTATGCTTGTTTCTGGTCCAGGGAGGACCTGGCTTGGCAGTTCGGTCTGGACTGTTCCCATGAGGCACAGGGTCAAGACTGATGTGCATATGGCTGGGTCTAAACTGGGGTGGCATGGTGAGCAAAAGAACGATGGATTTAACCCATATCTTTTGACTGGGTGTGAATGTTTGATTTGCTCTGCATACAGTCCATCATCTGTGTGTCTTTTGCTTTTTAAATAAAGCAGTTTTTTTTTAAAATGCAGCTCGTTTTCCTTAAACTTAAAGGAAAATGGGCTGCATTTAAAAAAGAAAAATGAAACGTTTCTGTTTCATTTTTTAAGAGCAGGCAGTGGTCTTTGCGACCACTGCCTGCTCTTAAAAAATATTTTTGCTGCCCAACACAACGGGGAAGGATTCCTTCCTGTTTGCGACTGGCTTACCACCTACTTGAAGTAGGTGGTAACTGCGATTGTTTTGCGACCGCATTTGCGGTCGTAAAACAATCGTACATACCGGTGCAACTCGCTGTTAGGAAGCGACACCCTTGGCACGCCCCTTCCTAATAGCGACTCGCAAACCCTACTTTGCAAGTCGGTAATAGGTTACCGGCTCACAAAATAGGTGCGCACATACCACAACCCATTTTAGCTGTCGCAAACGGGCCGATTTTCCGTTGTGACCGCAAAAAAGAGTCATACATCTGGCCCTTGGACGCTAGCTATCACTACAACCATTTTTATTCTAAAATCACATTCTGTATGATCTGCAACCTTTAAGCAAATATTAATTAGCAAATTCAGGTTTAATCGTTGTAACTCAATTGCATGTTTATCTGCATTTTTGCTCCTGCTCAAAGAGCTAGTTTATTATAAATGAATAAAACCAACAATACTTAAAAGCAGATCACTAAGAAGTAGCATGAAGGTTTAATTTACGGGACAACAATGGCACCAGCTCTAACTAGTACAAGCTTTTTACTGATTTAACGAACGATCGAGAATACTGGTTACAGAAATTAGTGCATGGTGAAATGCTGACCGAAAAATATTTGACACCGATCCTGGCAGGCATAGGAAGAAATAGCTATAGTAAAGGTATGCATGCTGGGAATTTTGTTTTCCACACAGGCTAAGTCATCATAAGCGCATACCCTTAGACGCCCAGCAGGGAACCAGGCTTAGTCTTTGGTTTGAGAAAATTTATACAGCCAACCCATTTCCAGGAAGCCACACAACAGGGACCAAACAGGTCTGAGTCAGTGTCCACCTCCCTTGAGCTGGAGTAAGTCTCTAGTTCCTTCATTGGCATTTGGGCAGCATCCTACTGCCGAAAAGAGGTATTAATGTTCATTTTACAACCAGCCAGGTTGGGGCACAGCTTCCCTCCTTAGAGTGGCTTCTGGGAAGAGTAGGTCTTGTCTTACTCCCAGAAAGCCCCATGAGGATGGTGCCTACATAGAGATGGTGCATACAGGGAGGTACAGTCTCTAGTGACCTTGGTCGGGTAGAAACATTGGGGCAGATTTACAAGCCCCTTGCGACACATTTGCGCCGCCGTTGCGTCACTTCTGTGACGCAGCGTCGTCGTAAACAATGCGCCACGTTGCGACATATTTACAACGTGACCCATCTAGGGAGATGTGTCACGTTGTAAAGCCCTGCGCTACATTATACCTGCGTCAGGTATAATGTTTGCAGGGTGGGCGTTCCGTCGCAAGACAGCCTCATAAAAGTGACGCAGTGAAATCTACAAGATTTCACTGAGTTACTTTTACGACGCAGCTGCGTCAAAACCTTACGCCTGCTTGAAGCAGGCGTTAGGAGTGACGCAGCATGATAGGTATGGGCCGCCCCTGAGCATTGCTGGAGTTGCGTCGCGCTTGCGACACGACTCGAGCAATGCGCTGCCTTTACGACAGAAGATGCGACACGCATCTGTTGCGCCACGGTGCGCCGCATTGTAAATGCGACGCATCCGTGGTGGCGCAAGGGTATTTTTGCGTGTCGCATCTTGACTGGTGCAGCCCTGCTAATTTGTAGAGATGCGCCAGTCCTTGTGAATCTGCCCCATTGCGTTTTTTGCTGAGAGAAGGTCTATGGGTTGAAGGAGGCAGAGAGGAGGAAAAGTGGTAGAAGCGGCTGTTCTTGCAATTGTTCTTTGGGAAGCAGCCATCCTCCATCTTCCACTCACCACTTTGTTCTAAAGGGATATGACACTCACACTTCGGTAACTTTAATGACAGTGGTAGTGGAGGTTTCTGCAAAGAATCTCCTGTCTGCCCACATTCTGATGTGCTCTATTGTAGGAAACTGGGTTTATATACTCTGAGAGAGAGAGAGTAACTTGAGTCTTGGTATGAATTGTGGCTATGTTTAGTTACAAAGAACAAACTGCAATGATTAAAATTTCACCAAAACAAAGAAAATTTGATATATGAATCTGGAACAAGTAAATCAAATATTGGCGCATATGATTTTTTACTTTTTTTTTATTTATTTGATGAGTTTTATATAGCGCTGGCTAGACCCGAAGGTATCAGAGCGCTTTACATAAGGAAACAGCAAGTTGCAAGTTACAAAATTTCACACAAATTACAGAATGATTACATAGTCGAGACAGGAGTTACTAGCGAACATAAAAATCAAGACCCAAGAAGACCAACGAGAGCTGGAAGTCCATTGGGAGGAGACAGCAGCAGAGAAAACGACGAAGACAAATGTCCGAAGTCCGGCTGGGTAGGTGACGGCCATAGCGGTGTGCCGGAGCCAATCTCCCCTATAGCTGTCGGTGCAGCTCCACCGGGAATCGGCAATGTGGTTCGGGCTCCACTGGGTTAGAAAAAAGATCAGGAAGTGACCGAAGGTCTTGAGTCGAGAAACGGGCGAGTGGAGATGACGAGGATGGCAGGATAGGAAAGGGTATGTAGCTTGGCAGCCATCTTACAGTCAGGCAAGTTGAGTCTGTAAGTCTGTAAGTGAGAGCTCCATGTTTTCCTTTCTCCCACAAAGGGTCGCCGCAGCCATCACGGTCCTGCATGGTGACCACCCCCAGCTCCTCGGCGGCCAGCCTCCGCATCTGCAGGGCCAGGACTTGCGCCTCGTTGAGGATCGAGAACTCGGCGTCGGCGGCTCCCTTGCCGCAGCAGCACCACAGCACCCCGCACAGGCAGAGCAGAAGCGGGAGCACCCAGCCCGACCACGGCCCCCGGCCCATCATGGCTCCCGCCGCTCCAAACTTTCCCGAAACCGCCGCAGCCCAAAGTTCCAGCTAGTGCCCGCGGCCCCGGAGCCGAGCCAGGTGCGTCCGCCGCCAGGGGACTGAGCTCTGCCCTCCAGGAGTTACCGGCGCCCGGGAGACCATCGTCCGCCACCGGCGGGATCACTGCGAGTCCAATAGGAAACAATAGGGACCAAAATTTGAGCCGGTCAGTGGGGTGTTGACATTCTCTCAGGTTGATCAGTAATGGATTAAGGTTGAATAGAGACTGTTGGTAAATGCCAGTCAATTTGTTTGCAAGGGTCAGGATGTAGGCACCCAAACAGTGAGCGAGGTCAGATAAAGGCTCACAGTACATGCTATTTAGTGCTACATCTTCACTTGAGCAGGGCCAGAGAAAATCTTCACTTGAGCAGGGCCAGAAGCTGAGGCCGAGAGGGATACTAAAGCTCGAGTATCTATTTTTTTACAGTCCTGTGGCAGCCCTGAACTTTATTGCGCATGTTCCAAATGGGGGATGGTAGTAAAATGTAGTCACAAGGCGAATGTCTTTTTTGGTTTGTCTTGTTACCTTGCTTCGGTCCTCCTGAGATTAAAATTTGCAAGATCCCACATTTTCTCAGACATTATAAACCTTCTTTCTTGGTGCTCCAAATGTCCATGCACTTTCAGAGGAGGCTTTGAGGACCCCAGACCACATGTCGAAAAAGGAAATACGCTTCTACCACTTCCAGCCAAACAGCAAAAGTTCTACCCAAAGCTTCAACCTACAGCCAAAGTTCCAGTTCCCACTGGCTTTGCTGATTTTCATGCAGGCAGATGCAACTTTCCTTCTGTTCTTGGGTTTTTCACACTTTTCCTTGCTCAACAAAAAAGCTCCACAGTGGGAGGCTTCTCCTACTCAGGAAATGGACCCCGTTGTCCTTGTGGTTCATCAATAAGCTGGAATCTCTAGACTAGGACCTCTGAAAGTAGGAGAGTCCTATAACAGTTCTTACCCAGGCAGATGGTAAATCATATAAGCAGATGGTGTTCTCTCTTCCCTGTCTTATTCAAGTCTTTCTCGTGTCAGTGGTGTGGAACAGCTGTTAACATAGGAGAATTGCTGCGAGATTGATGAAATTCTCAGAGTTTAAGCTAAAGTTCCTGCACATTCTTTTTAAATATTTTGCAAAATGGAATAACTAAGCCTTGCTTCGTTTTTACCCTCTTTCGCCTAACTCCACCAAAGGCCAGCAGACTGCAGAGGATGGAAGATTAATGCACATCTGCTCTCAGCCCTTATGGTCAGAGCACTTTCCAATCCTGCCATGGACCTTCCTCTAGTGAAAAAAGTGTCAGCGAATCTATTGACAGGTAAATCTTATTCAAGGAGGGCTGTACAGGGACTGGAAATACTTTTGTAAGGGAATGCTTTGAAATGTGCCAGTTGGCCACCTTTCCTAGGAGAACATTAAGTCAGTTAAATCGGTAAAAACCTGTGAGCCACAGTGGCTCAACTGGAATAAACACAACACGCTAGGGCAACCCAGTAAACCCCCAGAGATATAAATACAAAAATGAATACCCTGAAGGAGAACATTTCTCCTTAGTATTTTGATTAAGTAACAGCAGTAAAGAATATATTCACTCTCCTCACTACAATATGCAATGAATAGCAAATCAACGTTAGATTAAATTCACTGTGAGTCATACATCTATATATAGCAATATCCAGTACAATTTATTAATCACAAAAGAAAATGAATCACAAAAAGATTAATTACACAAAGAAAAGGGTAAATTAAATAAATAAATCACACTCTCCCGCTGTCATCCCCAAATAATGCAGATTTGCAAATCTCTTGCCTCAAAGAAATCTTCTTTGAGTCAGAAGGAGGACTATATGATTGAGTGATCCCTGTGGTGCCATGATCACCATTTGGAAGTTATGTTATGATCTGGGGGTGAAAGTGGGAAAGTGTGATTTATTTACACAGCAAACTAAATGGGGATGGGGTCAGTACACTTAAGCCATTGGGTCTATTTACTGTGAGTGGAGTAATAACATTTTGCTTTAGCACATGTGCAACTCTGCGTAAAGTAGTTCACTTTATTCTGCTTCATTTAATTTTTCATTACATTTATTTTTAATGTCATTTTTCAATCATATTGTTTTCCAAACATATGCACTCCACCTTTAGACAGAAACCCCCAATCAAGCTTTAGCACCTACAGCAGGGGTTGAGTTTTTTATGGGTCTCTTATGTCTGCAACTCGGAAGAAAAAAGCTTATAATTAAAGCTAAAGAAAGCTGGCTTGACAGAAAGGTGAAAAAGGAGGGAATTCTAAAAATAAGATGGGTAAAATGGTGGATGGGTGAAAGGATGTATGGGTGGGTGAAAGGATGGGTGAAAAGGTGGTTAGGTAAAAGAATGGGTGAAAGGATGCATGGGTGGGTGAAATGATGCATGGGTGAAAGCATGGGTAAATGGGTGGATGGGTGAAAGGATGTATGGGTGGGTGAGTGAAAATATGTGTGGATGGTGAAAGAATGCATGGTTGGGGGAATGGATGGGTGGAAGGATGGATGGAAAGGTGAAATGATGCATGTGTGGGTGAAAGAATGTGTGAATGGCTGAAAGAGTGAGTGGATTGCTGAAAAGATGTGTGAGTGGGTGAAAGAATGAGTGAAAGGGTGGATGGGTGAAAAGATGTATGTGTGGGTAAAAAGATGCATAGATGGATGGATGGAAGAATGAAAGACTGATGGATGAAAGAATAAACAGATGACACAATGTAAAGGTGAAATGGTAGATATCAGTGGGTGGATGGGAGGGTGAAGGAAGAATGGATGGATGCATGGATAGAAGAGACGAGGGAGCTCTTCTGTGAAGAGTCAGGCTCACTTGATTTGTTTGCTTGATGCCATCAGAGCTTTGGTTCAAAGTGGGAGTGAATTTTAATTATCTGGGTACTCTCTTGATTGGCTTTGCCAATGCTTGTTTGTGTTTTAATGCTAAATTGAAACACAGTTTCAACGACTGATTATACTTTTGGTGACGTTGCTGAGTGGGTGCAAAATTAAATTTGCACAATCAGGAAACGTTGGTGCAAAACTGCACAACTACAATCCCATGTAATTCAACCAAAACTGTTTGTTTTATGATCCCATATGTTCATAAAACAAACACACACATTCACACACAAACACGCATACACACAGGGTTCACATAAAGTGGGTATACAGCCTCTCTTCTAAACCTAACACTCACGCACACGGTCAGCCCTGTCAGCTGGATGTCATGCCGCTGCTCCAAGTGTACATTTTGCAAAATCCCAAAGATATTCCAGGTGTCTTTGCTCTCGCAAAGGGGCTTTCAATTTTAAGATGCAGTGTATTTCCAATGCCTGCCCCGAATCAACACAACTAAAAAGGTATTAGCAGGCAGCGATAAACAAATGCTTAATTTAAAAGAATTCTGATTGTGAGTAATCCTTTGTGGATTAGTGAAATAAAGGAGATTTTGCTAGCCCTGGATTACAGATGTGTTTTTTATGCAAACAACTCTTATGGAAAATACTTATGTAGAGTGAAGTAACATCATCAGCGACATAATACCTACCATTAGCTGCTCCTGTAGATCTTTTTATAGCACACACCATTGCAATTTATCTCTGCTTAACTTATGAAACTGGGGTATTTTTCGACATTAGCTACTTGCCTTCATCTATCAACAGCCCCTTACACACTACACCCTTTGGGAGGTTACTCAACATTCCTTCTTATATTTTAGAAACGATTTAGTGTATGGATTTGTATAGTCGTTTATGCCAAAGCATGGCTTCAACTGCCAGTGCGACCAGGTGGGCGGCTTTCTGTTTTCTCTCTTTCTTGTTTGCCTTTAAACGGGATGACGGCTACTCTTGCCCTTCGGCTTGCTTCACCTTCCCCTTCCTTCCAGAGATCAGTTCTGTCAATCCACTCACTGCAGCTCACCTCACCCTGTCTCGTATTGCTGGTTCGATGTCACCAAAGCGAGCTGGCAAAAATCAACAGTCGAGGAGAAAAAAGGTAATGTGGGTCTGCGGGAAAGTAAACATGATAAATATGCAATTTGTAAAAAATAAAGTAATCTTGTCAATCCTACTCCCACTGCATTTTAAGAGATAAGATACATATTAGAGTCTACAAAACTGTATACAAATTTGAGAACGCAATAAAAGGTAATTTACCAAGTATTCTCAATGCTGTTAGGTTTGGCTTATAAAGAAAAGTGTCCCTTCAGTCATCGATGGGTTTAAATACTGAATAATTCATGGTAGAGGCACTCTGCCATTCGTCTTTAAACTGATGCATCCTTTTATCATCCACGAACGTATTCACTCACCCTACTACATTAAAACATGCACACAAACTCAAGAACATATCCAAGATAAATTCAAAGAATAAAAGAAAAAAGTAAACATACATCTCTATAAACATGGTAGACATATGCTTGCAATAGAAACATTAAACATAGCAGTGGATGCCATATTAAAATGGTAATGCACATAGTTTTTTTTTTTAAACTTTATGTATGATTTTCAGAAAGAAAACAAAAGAACTTTCCAGCAGTGCATGCATCATGTATAAAATACAGTCTCTTTTGTACTCGCATTGCATTAATATAGTACCATGATGTCAGTGTAAGCAACATTTTAACACACAATCAATAATCCCCATGCCCTGTACTCAGGCTCACTGTTTTGTCCAGCAGGTTCTTATAACATTTTCTTAATTTCAAACAATTTGTAATTCCAGTATATTAATACACCTACGCTCTCCCAATCAGACAGCGCCCCCAAACATATTTGTCAGTTTTCTACATACTAGCGTTAATTTTATTCAACCTACTCCCACTCTATCTTATTCTGCATGGGTAGTGTCTTCTGCGGCTTTGTTCAGCAAATACGCTTGGTATGGCCCCCATATATCTCTAGGTTGGCTCTTAACAGGCATTAATGCATTATAGTTCTCTGATTGTGTAGAACAGTAGGCCAGGTCTGCGTGCCATTCTGACAGTTTGAGTAAGGTATCCCGCATCCACCTCATTGCAATCCTTCGCTTCGCAAGTAATAGGCCTATGGAGGCCAAACTGCGCACAGCTTTGGGTATGTCTTTATCAAACCCTAAGAGGGCAACCAGCGGTGTCTCTGATATTATCAGTTCCAGCATTTCCCTCAAAGCAATGAACACCTCACCCCAAAATGCACGAATCCAGGGGCATTCCCAGGCCAGGTGTGTAAAATTGGTATTAGCTGCTGTACATCTCATGCACCTATCGTCAGCACTTAATCCGTATTTATATAGACGTGCCGGGGTGTAATAGACTCTGTGAAGATATTTAAAATGAATTAATTTATGCCGTCCATTCTTCGAAAGTGACTTGATGTTGCTAAAGCAGTGGGTCCACTGTGCCTCAGTGATTAGCATGCCCAGCTCTTCCTCCTATTCTAATTGAAATTTCTTCTTTATTTGGGTTACCTGCCCTTTTAGTGGTGTGTAAAGTATTGTGATGCCGTGCCGCAGGGACTTTGATTGTAAAAGATGGGTCAGTGATTTCATTTCTTGTGGTTTGGTCATGTCAGTGCCCAGGATCGCACGCAGTGCCTGCCGCACTCTGTAGTACTGGTAGGTGTCTAATGTAGTCACCCTGTGGGCATGAGAAGCCACTTGTTCCCATGTTCTCACTACCCCGTCCAGGAATAGGTCTCCCATGTGTATTATTTTCAACTTATGTAAAGTGTGTAGGGTTGCTCGATTACTACTAAGCGGGAACCAATCGCACCACTCTATGGGCAGTTTGGGAGAGTATATTATGTTCAGCTGTTGAGTGACTGCTATTCTGGGCAGTTGAGATCCTGTAAACCCTACAGGATCTATTATGTGGGGTTTACTTTGAGAGCCACCGGTTAGTAATTTTGGTAGCTTAGTAGGGGAAACCATGTTATGTTGTATATATAGATGAGGCAAAGTGTGTGGGTCATGTATCCAGCCATACGCATGCAGTGTCTGTGCAGCCTGTAGTACCTCTCCATATCTGGGGCATTTAGTCCACCCTCTGAGTATGGTTTGATCAAGTTGTCCCATTTAACACGAGGTTGCTTACCGGCCCAGGCAAGACGTGTTAGCAATGAGCACAAATTATTCAAAAAAGATTTAGGCAAACTAATGGGAATGTTTACAAAAAGAAAAAGAAACCTAGGGAGCACCACCATCTTCATTAATGCGATACGGCCCAACAGGGAAAGTGAGAGTTTAATCCACTTCTCAATAACTTCTGTTAGTTTTTGTACAGCGCATCCATAGTTTTCTGACAATACAATCTTTATGCCCAGATACCTTACTGGGTCCGTGGTCCACTCTATAGGATACTTAGAGTGAATGGGGGTAGTGGTTGCCGTTAGGGGAAAAATTATTGACTTATGCCAATTGATGTATAGACCTGAGTGTTGCCCAAATCTCTCCACCTCCTGCAGCATCGGTGCGAGGTTTAGCTCCGGATTGCGTATATATAGTAATGTATCGTCCGCATAGGCTGCAATAGTTAAGTTATATTGCAGTGATCGTATGCCTCTATATGAGTGATATTCGCGCATTGCACACGCTAGATGCTCCGCCACTAAGGCATACAGAAGAGGGGAAAGGAGACAGCCCTGTCTCGTGCCTCTGGCAATAACTATTGGACGTGACAAAGCACCACTGACACGTATATGTGCCACTGGTTGTGCATACAGGACTTCCACCAGTTTAAAAAAAACATCCCCCAAGCCCACTCTTCTCAAGACGGCATATAGGAACCTCCACTCTACTGAGTCAAACGCTTTCTCAATATCTATAAATAATGCTGCAGCCTTGACATTCGGATTGATTCTTGCTATGGTACCAAAAAGAGTACGCAAGTTGCTCGTTAGCGAGTGCCCCAGGACAAACTCTGTCTGTTCCCGCCCCACCAATCTCGGCAATAGGTGTGCCAGCCTGTTTGCCAGCACTTTGGCAAACAGTTTGGTGTCTGTGTTAAGCAGGGATAAGGGTCTGTAGGAGGAACAATGTTCAGGTGGCTTTCCCGGTTTTAATAGGGTGATCAGGGTGGCCTCTCTCATAGTAGGTGGCATCATGCCCTGCTTAGCCATCTCTTCAAAGAGATTCACCAAATGCGGAATCAGTTTGTCCTGGTATGCCTTATAGAAGGCCACCGTTAAACCATCTGCCCCAGGGGCCTTTTCGTTAGGCATTTCCTTCAATGTTGCTGGAATTTCCGTTGGTCTTAGCGGGGCTATGAGTCTCTCTCTGTCTTTATCTTCCAACCATGTCATCGCTATATGTGCAAGATATTCCTCATCTGATTCTGAAGTGGAGGACCCCCTAGAGGAATACAAGCCTGCATAATAATTGGCAAAAGCCTCAACTATCTCCGGTGTGCTGTCCACCAGTGCCCCACTTGCATTGTATATTTTCGAGATGTAACCATCGCCCCTGGCAGGCCTAACTACTGCTGCCAAGGTGGCGCTTGGTCTGTCTCCTTCTGCATACACCCTGGCCGTGGCATGTTTCCCGAAATGTTTAACTTCAGCCTCCGCCAGTTTGTTAAACTCATCAATTTGTGCTCTGATTTGTATTAGAATTTGGGGATTAAAATTAGTATTAAAATTACAAATACGCACAAAATTGATTTTGTCAGAAAATATATATAATCTCCCTCCTAAGAGGGCCGAATACGAATTATCAGGGTACAAATATTTTTTCTCTACGGTTTGTTTGAGTGGGTCCCCAACACCACAACCATTACCTACACCATTGCCTACTATGGTTGTCTGGGAGATTCCATGTAACAAAATACCTACCTCTTCCTATCAGTTTTAGAGTAATAGCAACCTATCCTTAAAAACCTCAATCAAAGTTGCTGCACTGCTTTGAGTGCAAGGGAGCGAGCACCACAGCATGTATACAAAATTAGAGTTGACATAGTAAATTACTATCTCTTTCAAGGGAGACTAACGAATATTGTTACTGTGGGAAATGTTCTATTCCCACAGTTTGTCAGATGTGGCAACCAGTACCAAAACCCTTGTCCATTATGGCAGTCTGTAAAATTACAAGAGCAAAATACCACTCCGCAGGCATTATTACAGAGTAATAACAATCCACGCTTAAATGCCTATTGATTTTAACGTATTTTCGCAATAAATACGTCAGGACTACTGCCTTTATAGTAACTCTGTATGATGAACAGATCAGGCCTACTTGATCATTGGCTTGTCATCTTAACCTGCAGTATTAAACATCAGATTTCCCACAAGACAAAAAATGCAATACAAGAACTGCTTTTCTAGGGAAGCACACATCTTCTGCCCAGTCAAATGCTGTACACAAACTACTCAACATGTTAGTGAAGCCTAAGCTCCTCTCTCAGTGGTACTTCTGAAAACTGTTTTACTGTTTTACTGTTGATCACGTAACATCCAGTGACATCTGCACTGTCAAGTCATACCTAAGAATGACAATTTCTTCAAAAAGTTCTAGAAATGAGGCATGTGATTCTTAGCATAAGAGATTTGTTTGACAAAGGCAATAAAGGCCCTCTATTGACCCTGCAAAGCTTCATTTTATGAGAAATTTAAATCCACTGGGCAACAAATCATCCTACAATGTTTCCTGAGTTTGCGTTTGAAGCCCAATCAAATACCATTACAAAATTAAAACGTAGTGGCAAAACCGATAGGCCTTGGTAGTGAAACGTATTTTCTTTGCAAGCTATTTTTGTCTTAGAAAGCCACCAAAAGTAGACACACATCTACAGCGCCCATCTTGGAACAAATTGGAAAGCTTTACTAAATGAGTTAAAAGATGGCCACCAAAGATGCCCGCATCTATGGTGGCCTTCCTTAAATGCATCTGTAATGTTTTAAGAAAAGTAATTCAAAGATGGCCACTATAAATGCACACACATTCGCGGATACCATCTTTGAATGGGATTTGTTAAGGTCAAACAAACTCATTCATAGGTGCCTGCCTCATGTGTACACACACATGCAACTATCTTGAAATGTAAAAAAAAGAAAATGGCCCAAAAGTAATAGTGCAGTGGACTGCAGAAAGCCCCAACAAAATGGGGACTCATGGGTTCAAGAGGACACTTGGCAGGGTGGGTGCAACAGAGAGCGTTCGGAGAAGGTAGAAAGAGAAAATAGTCCCTCCCATGCACAGGAAGCAAGGTTTGACATCAGCAGTGGAAGGATACACCATCTCATCAGAACACTGTGAGACTAAAATGCTCATGGGCAGAAAAAACACAAGGATTGGACGGGAAGCTATTGAATCAAGAGCAGGGAAGTAAAACAGACAACTAAACCATTTGATCATTAACAAGTAGCTGACCCAAAGCACATTCTAAAAATGTGTTATGTATTGGAAACAATAGATCTCGCCAACAGTCAGCTAATGCTGTCTGTAGTGAGACCTAAAATGTGCTGTAGGTGAACAAACAAATCACTGCAGTTTGCAATGCAGAAAACACTTGTTTGTATTAAAGAAGTGGTTATACGGTCCCTTTAACAATAACAATTGTGCAGCAACTGAATGAGGACCTGCATATTCAAAACGAGGACTTCAGCCATATGCATGTACATATGTCACATTTAAATAAAAAGAAGTGTATCAGAGTGCTGGTGATTGGGCCAGTGACAGGGTGGGCTAAAGACCTGGAGTGTGGGTCCAGCAGGACGAAAGGGAGCCAGCTTCTCATGGAAGACCCTAATGGGGGCCCTGACACAGCAGCCGTCATAGGCCATTATCTCCACAGATTGTACTGTTATGAACTGCTGCCCTGGGTGCATTCCTGCCGACCCCCCTCTCAGATGTACCGCTGTGGCCCTACCCGGGGAAATTAGGGGCTTCGCCCATATCTATGCCAGTTCCTCTGCCTGCTGCTTGATAATACTTTTTTGGGTCTCCTTTTCTCCTCGCTGGGACTAATGCCTGCCACCAGTCGCTGCCAAGGTTCTCTCTTTTTTTTTTGTTTCTTTCATTACAGTTATATTGTTAATACTGCGCATCATTTTTATCTATGGGAACTGTTCTGTATGCCACACAGATACCGTGCGCCCAGCAATGAAGCTTCCGAGTGGAGCATATGGGCATACATGTAGACCGCCAAGACACCCTGCACTGCTATTCTGGAGTGTATGTTAACTGGTGGGTGGTTTTCTTCATTCTTCCCCGATGCGCTGCGGCCTGATGGGTCAGCATGTAATGTGATATCTGTGCAGTATTGAAATAAAAACAAGTTTTAACAAAAAACAAAAAAACTCTGCTATACCCTACCTTTTACAGGGGGGGTGCAACTAAGAACGTTGCCCCCTTTCAGGGGTAGTAGCATGGGCTGCTGCTTTTTCAGTGATTCACCTGCAGACTGCAAAAAAATTTCACCAAGCCCTAATCACAACAGGTTAAGGTCTTTCATTGAATTCTATAAAGTACGCATCTGGCGTATGTAATTGCTGACTAGCTCTTTGTCTCTGATGTGAATAGTTTGCAGCACTGCCAACAGACAGTGGGCCACAGTTATCAAATTTGGAAATTGTAATTACCTAATTGCGATTGTCTGAGAATCGCAATTAGGTAATTGCTATTTCCAATGTATGAAACTCCATGAGTTTCATATACCGATTCCTAGAGGGTCACAAATCGACCTACCTCATTAATATTAATGAGGTAGAACTCAATTTGCGACCCCCTAGAAATCGCTAAAATCACGAGGATGGTGGCCTGCTGTGGTCAGCACACCACCATGTCCGTGATTGCTTTAAAATAAAGCAATCTTTTTTTAGGTCTCGCCTAGCGTTGCAGCGCGCATGCGCTACTCGCTTTGCGAGGCATGTTGTATATACTATAGCTGGGAAGCTTCGCGTAAGCTCCGCCCACTCTCTGCCCATCTTTTTGTTTGGCTTACAGCCTAAATGCTGCCTCCTGATTGGTTTTCGACTTGTTAGTCCCTCCTCCTGACGGCCATGGCGTAATTTGTACACTTCCGAGGCTATTGACCCCTTTACTCAACACTATTTTTTTCCCTGTGTCCCCCCCGCCCCCTCACGCGATACGTGATTTTTCGCCAACCCCTCACCCCCCCACTCCTGTTCGTGCCTTATTTGACGCCCGCACTCCCATTTCCAATGCAATACGTCTCGAGTAAATGCGAGTCGTATTGCATTGCAAATGCTTGTTTTAAAGTAGTGCGCAGGCATCCCGGAAGTGACATCCCTGGGGTGCACCGGAAAAAACCCCTTGGTTGCTCCGGAAGTCTTGTCTATGTCTGCCTCACGCCTGCCATAGAAACAGACAAGGTCCTCAGTCCTAGGGATTCAGCAATATGGCTCAGCAGCCCGGTCCATTGAACACGCTACAGAGGAGGTGGGCGGGGCCGCGCTCTTCCATGCAGGGCTGTAAGCTCGTAATTCGACTAAGACCCTCTTGATAACAGAGAGCAGCGGAGGAATTGGTGAATGCGAAGCTCCTCCCAGGGGCACGTGCTGTCACACTTAGAGGACTCCTCCCCCGTCTTCGGGTTGTAGCTCGGCGGTGACATTCCAGGGAGACGCCCGGGGGATGGGCAGAGGGCAGCGCGAGACCCTGGGCTTCCGGACCCAGGGAACCGAAGATGAGTTTGGAGCAGGGAGGGACCGACAGTGGCACTCAGACGAAGAGAGATAAAGTTTTCCTACAAGGCATGTGAAACCCAGCCCCTTCCCAACGTCTGACTCCTCAAACCTTGTCACTCGACATCAGCATCTTGGCAACCTATCCCCCCGACATCAACTTCCCACACCTTCTTCCCTGACCTTATCCAGCATGCATCTCCTCTCAATACTTAAGTGTTGTATTTGTTTTATTAATAAGTCTCCAGGTATCTTTCATCCTTTTCACTAACATTACTGACTTGGTAACCTCCTGGTCCCTGACATCCTCTACTTGCCTCCTGCTGCCATCTCTACCTGGCCCCTTCTGGTCCCCTCGCCGGCATCAGCCACCCGGCAGACAACTTCAGCCTCTCTCCCAGATCCCAACCTTATCGCTTTTACCCCTGTTTTCTGACTTCTGCCCAAACATCAATATGCCAACCTTATGAGTCCATCGCAAGTTCCAAATATGCCCTCCTTAAGCCTGTTTACCAGCATCTTCCTGTAAGGACCAGTTCACCAAAACAGTTCCCTTATAGCATTCAGATATTCACCTTGTCATCATCAGCTTTGCACGAACAGATCCCCTTCATCAGAACAGGAGTTGCACCTCTTCACCAGGGAGTCAGTAACTAGAGCATGTAATTGATTAGGTATCTGCTTTCCGACATCTGTTCAACAACACCTTTTCAAAAACATCTAACCTTTATTGTATTGTATCGCAACATTGATCTAGTGTTTACCAACCCTATGTGAGGCACAGAAGTTTTTGCCTACATGGGCAGCAAGTTAGGCAATGTAGGGTGTGTGGTTGTAAGTGTGTTGTCTTTGTTTTTTAATCCTATGTGGGAAGTGTTTCCATGACATGCGGTTATTGTGTTATGGGATGCAGTGCTTAGCAGGTTGGTAATTAAGAGGTGTGTGAGTTAGAGGCGTAGTTTACGGTTTTCATCAAGCTACCAGCTTTGAGCAGCTCTGCAGGTCCATTTTTGGCATTTGTTATGATCATAGTCTACTTAACGGGTTACTGCATTGGGCTGTCCAACCTGATATTTTGAATGAAGTTTTTGTTCCTGAGCTGCCATGGTTGGATAGAGAAGTGGTGAGGAGATCTGCTGGGATGTGTTTTGTTACTATCATTTTATGGTCTGAATGTCATTGTGAGATGTAAACAAGCAGTCTTGGTGTGTAGCTAATTGGGAACTGCAGTGGTGGACTAGATTAGAGTCCTCCATTGGTCCGCAGTATTTGACTTATTGTAAAGTCGTATTCATCCAAAATTCTTAAGAAGAAGTTTATTAGTTAAAACACCAATTTCAGCATAACAGGAAGCTGCGATTGCCTTGACTCCGAACAGACGTGACCTCTTTTCTAGTAAATAAAATATAAGCACTAATATTATTAATTGCCATTTTTAAACCCATGCCTGTTTCAATGTGAAGGGAAAGACAGTGAACCAGATAGAAGCACCAACCACGTCAGGTGGACAGGCCCACCTTCATTTCCGTGACTCCACCTGCAGCAAAGTGCTGCTGCCCTTAAAGTCTTGCACCTGATCACGTTCTCGAAGTCTTCACTCAAGTGAACTTGGGAAGTGCCTGGTCAACCTGAGCAGATGCGTTAGCCAATAGCTCTGGCTAAACACTTCTAAGGTCCAAAAGGCGAGACCGATTGGCATTGCCAATGCTTGTTTTAAATACAGCTTGTTTTCCTTAAAGGAAAATAGGTTGCGTGTAAAAAAAAAATGAAAAGTTTTCTTTTAATTTTTTAAAAGCAGGCAGTGGTCCATGGTACCACCGCCTGGTCTTATAACACGTTTTTACAACCATTCCCAAAGGGGAAGGGGTCCCTTGAGGACCCCTTCCGTATGTGAATGGGTTACCACCTACTTGAAGTAGGTGGTAAAATGTGAATGTTTGCGACCGCATTCACGGTCACAAAACATTCATACATACCATTAGGATTTACTATTTGGAAGGGACGCCATAAACACGCCCCTTCCAAATACCGAATCGTAAACCCATTTTGCGAATCGGTAACAGGTTACCGAATTGCAAAATAGGGTTTGATATGTGTAAAACGCCTTTTTTGCATTCACGATCGGGCTGATTCGCAGAATTGGCCCGTTTGCAAACTCAAAATTGATTGATACATATCGCCCAATGTTTTCATTGCTTGCAAATAAACATGGTAACCTGCAGATTAAGGCGCCTCGTCACTTGCTTTTTTAGATCTCTTCATGTAAACATTTAGGAGTAGATTTCCTCATTGATGGAGTTCGCCATTTTGGAGTCCACGTCGACACCTGTATGTAGACTTTTGAGCCTCCACCCCCTCAAAAGAGTGGAAACTCCTATGAATTTACGACCAAAAAGTTACTATTAGTATTTTACAAATGACGGCCATTCTGCTCTACCCTTTCCATCTATTCATGTTATAGTCCTAAGAGCCCACCTATTAGGGTATGACGGTAACATTTATTTCTCTGGCTGCTACGGAGCTTATGGTGAGGTATGGCAGTAGGACTTGCCATCCCCCAGTCGCTGTCTGTGAATGCATTAATGTTAAAGATAATTGCCACATTTTGTTAAACTATGGCGTTTTATGAATATTTGGCAAATTTTTGATACTGCGCACGTGACACTGTGAATGCAATATCCTGTTAATTTGAATGTGGTGCATTTATACGTAATGGCAAGAGGAAAATGAGAACACGCTTGTGAATAAAAAGTGAAAAGGTGTGTAGGAATTGTGAATAAAAGAAAAAAGAAATAACTATTTTTGAGTTGGGACACCAGGTGTTCTTATAGACAGCGTTGAACAACAGTCCGTAGCTGCCAGTAATGCTCCAGGCTGACGTTAACAGAAAGAGGCGCTTGTCAAACTGGGAACCACCAAGTCAGCTCAGAAGAGTCATTATTATTTTGATAGAAACTGCCCTTCAAGTTGCTTGGGGGCGATTTGACAGACCAGAAACAATCAGGACAACAGCGTGTGTCCTTACTGACCAACTTGTGAAAAAGACCAATGCAATGGAAAGTATTTCGCAAACACACAGATGTCCAAGTCCGTAGAAGACGCGCAGCTACTTCTATTCCACCTGCAGTGCTACGAACTTCCGGGGTGTCGCTTGACCGATTTCTCTTTTCCTCGAGTTTCAGTTTAGTTGTACAGTGTATATTTTGCCTCTCATTTTAGTGCGCTTTGTTTAAAGGAAGAATGGCTTATTTAGTGCGAGTCATTTTCACAGATTGCTACAGCAGACTGAACACCATTTGTTCCTTTATCAGAGGCGGGACCTCTTAAATGTTCCGACTTTAACTGTCTACCAAATTGTAATGTTGGGCCCTAGGCCCCCATGGTGAGGAACACACCGACGCTGACACGGATTGTGTGGTACTGGTAATGGCCCAGGGCACGTGCGCCCGGCCCCTTTTATTAACAGGGTCACCTGACCGGTGACGCCTGTGGTGGGTGGGTGTACAGTGTAGGTTACAGCAGAAAGGAAACACTAGACTGTATCCAGCCGGACACTACATCCCTCCCAAACTTTGGTAAAAAAATAACAAACAGGAGTCCAACCTGTAATAAAACAAAACACAGCCTATGGAACAAATGATTGTATTCAGGCCGTCCGCCAGCCGGCGCTGGACCTTCGGACCACGGGGTCAAGATGTCTTCTTCTGCTTTGACGATGTTCTTGTGGACCGCCCCGGTCTCTCTGTGCCAAATCTTATATTCAAAGCTTCAGTGTCGGTGCATTTGGAGCTGTGGCGAAATCCACTCTGGAGTATCTCTCAGCACTCAGGCTTCGGTTGATGGCAGAACCTGCCGCTGGTGGAGATGATCTTTGGGAGTGAGGCCTTCCTTCCAGTGGAGGTGGCGTACTAGATGGCCTTCCTTGTCCCCGACTTTTGAGCGACGTCCGACTTGCCTCTTTCGCCCGGACTCCTCTCTCACTGGAGCCTCTTGGAGGGCACTCCTCTCTCACTGGAGCTTTTCGGAGGGCTTTTCTCGCTAGCTGCCATGGGACCGTGTGGACCGTGCGGGGCTTCGAGGGAGCCGCGCGAAGGCGTCGCTGCGGAACTGCCAACGGACTCACAGCCAAGTCACTCATGTAGCCTCCGGTAGTGGTGTCTCCGTCTGGGCATCCTCGCCGTCTGGACTTGGGTTATGCGCTTTCCTCTGATGATCTTGTTTGTACCCAGTCTTCAACCTTGGTCTCCCTTCTTCCCGCGCCTGACGTGGAGCTGGTGCCGACGCATCTCTCCTGTCCGGACTTCCATAGCATGGAAACTCCGTCGAGGCCCTTGTCCCCTGGACTGTCACGTGACTGCGTGGGCTGTGCGGGCCTTTGCGTAGGCCACGCTTAGGGGTCGCTGCGGAACACCCAACAGGGCCACGGCCCAGTCTTGTGTAGTCCCCAAAGGCGGATCTTCCAATGGCCGGTTGTGCTCGACTTCGGCAGGCTGTAGGTTGATGGGGTGCACAGGAGGTTTCTGGGTGGTTCGCCTCATTGTCTTCCGGTGGTATGGGGCAGGTGTGGATTCCCTTGGGTGGTGCGATGCTCCTTGGTCGTGATGCACCGGGATGGTGATAATATACGGTTGGTCTTTCTTTAGTGGGCAGACAGGCGGTGATCTTCCTGCATTCGGCGGCCTTGTGGCGGGAGTGGGCTAGAGGTAGTTTGCGTCTTCATCTTGCTGATGGCACTAGTCCTCTGTGCTGTCGCCCTGTTCCTTTCCTCCGGCACGCCTGTGGTGTCTGTCTGCCCGGTGGCGTTGTGCCACTGCCCTTTCTTCCTTTGCGGAGTGGCGTGCTGCCACTCTCTTCTCCTCCCTCGCGACACCGTCCGGTCTCCTCTTCTTCTTTCTCTGCCTTAACAAGGCCTCCCCGGGTGGCGTGCACTCCACCCGTGGCTCCCCGGTCTGGTCCTACCCCTAGGACACTGCTCTCACTTCACTCGGAGACTGGACCTGTCATCGCGGCCTTCTTTCGTTCGCTTCTGACTTCCGTTCAAGACTTGTCGTCCTTCTCTTCGGACCTCATCCTGGTCCTCTTCGCGGTCCTCCTCCTTGTTGGACCTCTGAGTCGCTCATTGACTCCTGACCTCTTCCTGGGTCTCTGACTTTCGTGGCGTCCTTCGGGTACTGTTCGCGGTACCACTTCTGTGCCACGGTTCCTTGTGGTGGCGTCCTTTTGCCACTTGGCGCGTATGCTGCGCTCTCCTGCTTGCGGTGGCGTCGTTCTGCCACTGGCGCGTATGCTGCGCTCTTCTGCTTGCGGTGGCGTCGTTCCGCCACTTGGCGCGTATGCTGCGCTCTTCTTGCGATGGCGTCGTTCCGCCATTTGGCGCATATGCTGCGCGCTTCTTCTTGCGATGGCGTCGTTCTGCGATGGCGTCGTTCTGCCACTTGGCGCGTATGCTGCCCGTTGCGCCTCCTCTGATCTCCAGGCTTGATGCTTGTGTTCCATGCTGCTCCTGCCGCTTGAGTGTCTCCATCTCTGAGCGCATTTTCTTCTGCGATGACCTCCCCTGGCCAGTGGGGGTCACCGTGTCTCAACGCTGTGTCGTGGCTTGGCACCACTCAGGCATGGCAGCTTTACTGCGCACTCACTTTGCGCACTTGGCAGTCCTCACTGTCCAGTGTTCCTAACTTGCCAGTGTCCTGCACACCCCTCGCTGGGGTGCATGCAGTGTTGCTTTCTGGGTTCCTTTCCCCCTCCTGCTTGATACCCTCAGGTGTCTCCAGTTGCCTTTTCCAAATGGGGCTCGCTTACTTCCTACCCACACTGAAATGACAAAGTCTTGGGGGTCTGCCTGTCCCTTCATACAAACCCTGTTTGCTGTCCATACTTCTGTTTTCCTTCTGGATGGGACGTGGCTGCCTTCCTTAGCCAGTTGTGGCACTAGTCTCAGGCACGTGTCAGTATTTGTCCCCTTGTTGCAGGTTTGTCCTGCCACATTGCTTTAATTCCCAAATGCGGTAGCGTGAAATGTCCACCAGGTGGCGCTGCTACTCCTTCCACTGCCCGGCAGCGCTCCGATCGGCCCCAGGAGCTTCACACACACTGCGGACCTCGTGTACTTTTCCGGCTATGTCCCCGACTCACACGGGCCTCGATCTCTAGGCTCTTTGCACTTGAAAACTGCCGGGGGGCGCATTTGCCTCTGCTTTGCTCCGGTCAACCTCAGCAGCCCCCACACGCTGTAGAGCTCCGTTCACTGCCGCTTTATTCTCGCGGCCGCTCCTGCAGCTCACTTTCAATCTCGAAGCAGGCAGGCGCGGCAGGGTCTCTCTGGGCCTGCCGGTCACGCATGCGGCCGGAGACTCTCACATCGGGCAGCCGCACCTCCTCCCATTCCGCCGGTAAGTTTATTTACTCCTTCTTTTCCGGGCACTGTGGGTCGAGCTGTGCAGGGGGGTGCTGGCGCCGCTCCGATCAGCAGCGTGCGGCCCGCTTTCTTCTTTCTGCTACCCTCCCACCCGCAGCAGCTTTGTTCAGTTCGCACGCTGCACGGGGTGGGGGTCGGAGCTACGGCCTGGGCATTTTGCAGCCTTTACTACAGGCTAGTGTTCACCTTTTGTTGCCGCCGATGCGGGGTGGGCTCCCGCTGGCCTCCTCACCTTCGGGGTCACTTCTCTTTTCTCCACAGCCCCTCGCTCACTCACCGGGCTCACGCAGGTCGTCGCGGCCGATGTGGGTGGGCTCCGATCGGCTCGCTCTTCTCTCCGGGGCACTTCACAATCCCCCTGCGGGTCTTCACATCGGTGCGGGGTGGGCACCCGATCACCTTCTTCGTCGTGCTGGTCCGGGGCTCTTCGCACACGCCCCTCGGGCTATCGGGCGCCTCTGCACGGAGGCGGATTCTCGGCAGCATGCACACGAGGTGCGGGGTGGGCTCCCGGTCACCTCGTCTTTACCCTGGGCTTTTCGGGCGCGTTCCGCGCCGGCTTCTGGGGGTGCCCTTGACACGGGCAGCTCTCTTCCCCCTTTTCACCTTTGCTGGGCTGCTGCACGCACGGGCACAGCCCCCTCGTCGCCAGTGTAATGTTGGGCCCTAGGCCCCCATGGTGAGGAACACACCGACGCTGACACGGATTGTGTGGTACTGGTAATGGCCCAGGGCACGTGCGCCCGGCCCCTTTTATTAACAGGGTCACCTGACCGGTGACGCCTGTGGTGGGTGGGTGTACAGTGTAGGTTACAGCAGAAAGGAAACACTAGACTGTATCCAGCCGGACACTACACAAATCTCTCTCTGTGAACAGACACAAATAATATGGAAAGCTCCACTATTGTAAAAGTTTAAGATTACCAAGATCTTTGTATTTCAGTTAATGCTATCCTGGTATTATGAGGAATGTTTACATCTCCTTCTAGTGCCACATCATTTGGCGTTTATTTAGCGTTTCTTATCTATGTAGCATCTCACATCTATCCTATGTAAAAATGTTTGCGTATTCTTTAATGAGTCACTTTGCTCTTGCACAGGACCTCACTGTTCATGGGCATCGGAGTTCGCATACAGGGACTTGGGGGAGAGATGATGAGGGAGCTTTGCATCAGTTTTATAGTGAGATCCTGCTGTCTGTAATCAATGCAGTAACATGCTAAGCCCTCTGTTAACACTTCCTCTGCAAGCAGTCCACCTGGATAGACTAAGGGCCTAATTACGAGTTTCGCAGTCCATAGGACTGCCAAACCTGCAGTGGCGTGGCTGCTACTGCCGCACCAGTGGTCAGACTGTCGTATTACAGATTCGCCGGTCGGACTACTGTGGGACCGCTGCAACCGCCGGTGATTCGCAATCCCTCGGCAGTGGTGTTGCGGTCTGGGGCAGCAATATGCTGGTGGTGCCGAAGCATATTCCACCTTCCCTGGCCGCCACACTTTTCATGATGATGATCCCGACATGAAAAGTGTGGTGGTCAGGAAAGCTTGTGCCCCTGTGCATGCAGGTGGGCACATGGCGTGCCCCCTTGTGTGCATGCACCCCAGTTACTGCCTGGCATGGACTGCACAAATCAATGCCATGCAGGAACTTGCTTTGGTGCTCCTTCGGCGCTGCAGTTTAAAGGCTCACTTGTGAGCCTTAGAACTGCACTCCCGCTGGACTGCCAAAGCACCGCACACCAGCCCACTCCCACACCGCCAAAATGGTAATCGGGCCCGTAATGGCAACTACCTCTTTAAAGGCCATGTTTTCTGCAGCACATGCACTGACTTACAGAGCTAGCACTGACACTGCAGACATTGAAATTTCTTTCTGAAGCAGGCACACTGCTCACTTTTGCCTTTGTGCATACTTGTGAGGCAGCCCTCTGTTCGATTAAAATATATATATATTAATTAATACATTATGAAGATGTCTCAAGTCATGCATGTATCCTGGAGCCTCTGTGGCATAGTTTTTTTACACTTCATTTAAAATTATTACACCCACTTTTACATCTGTGTCATGACTTTCTCTCATTGAACATTAATTCAAGCATTGAAACAATGTCTTGAGAATATTATAGAATTATGTAGGAGCCTGTGATAGAGAACGAAGGAAAAAGAGTCACCTCAGGTTAGGCATAAGGATATTAATAGGGCTATATATTTTGATATTTAGGGGAAGAAAACCTTCTGTATTTTTTGAGTTGATCATTTGAAAACCTCCTGTGGTGGCCTGCACGCAGGCCACAACAAACCATCTCTATGATTGCATGCTTTGTCAACCTAAGCCTAGATATTTCCTACCCAACGTAGTTCCCCACAAGTGCTTCTTCTTCTACATTGTGCTTCCACATTATGTGCTTTTGTTCAATCAGATTGATGTTCCCTCCTCTTGTCGTCATGCTTTCCTAAAAACTATGCTTCTTCATTGCTTCACATCTTTTAAACTTAGTCACAGAACTTGCATTAGGCAAAGACCCTGGCCAAGGGTCATGGAATCCAGAGAGCCAGTGCCAGGTACACAACAGCAAGTGGGTCACAATGGGCACAGAAGATGGTGATGGAGTGGAAATTTAATTTCATTTGTAGAGGTGCATCATAATCACATGTAGAACACACCTGCATATAATCTCGGAATTATGTCACATGAAGTGTTAGCATTGTGAATTTTATTAACGTAATTACGTGACATGTTTTAATTTACTAACGAATAGTGTGGAGAATTAACATAGGAAATAAATGTAACTAGCAGAAAATGTTAACATGAAGAACTCCTGTTGTGAAACTGACCACATCCGTATACTAATTGTGTTTAGCAATAATATTTCTATAATGTGGCAAATGTGTTAGCCAAAATATGATAGGGTTATGCAAATCATAATGCTTAAAGTGACATGTTCTTATGTTAGCTAAAGTTGGTGGCCTGAAATTCAAGTCCCTGTAAACCCACGCTTTAGAATTAATGGGTTGGATTTAATGTGCACTGTAGAATCTGTTCTTTCTCACATTTTGCATTGCAGGTGGAGAAGCATTCATTAGGGAAAAGTAATGTCTTTGTTTTAGTAGCTAGGCACTGAGAGAAGAAGTAACAAATACATGGTTTGGAGGTGATAAAGATGGAGAAGGAGTCACACTGGAGAAGGCATGGGAACCAAGGATGAACTGTACGAGAGATGCACATGGAGAACATCGTGGAAAAGTACCCGCATGACTGTGCCCATTGTGAACGGTGCACACACTGTGCATTATGGGAAAGCCCACCTGTGGATAACTGTTTGTTGGAATTAGGGAAAGAGCCCCACTTCTTTCTCGTCTTCAGAGAGAGAGAGCATCTCAGAAGGAGACCTTTCTAATGATAGTGGCTTTATGCTACTTGTCCCATTGATGGTGGAGATACTTCTTAGGAGGACTCCACGCACTGACACCTTTTTCCTTTCTATTAAAAATGCTTAAGTAGGGATGTCATCTTAGCAGTAGATTAGGGATAGATGCTTTTAATCACCAACCCTCAATGCAGGGAAATTTGGACTCATGCTTCCTGATTTTCTATATTCTACTTCTTGAATTTATAGTCTTGTTCATGTTGCACCATCTAATTTGATGATTAGATTTGGCTTCATGCTAATTCCTTTGTATTTCTATACCCCCGTGTTGAGGTGTCTCTAACCTTATATAGTTGTCAGTGAGTTATTATATATCCTGCATAGTTATTGGCCAATTGACTATGTATTAACGTTTTCTGCCCTTCATACTTTCATGCTGCGAAAAAGAACCATCAGATTGTGTCTTTAGAGAAGGTCTAGAACTCAGAGAAGTGGCCCTTTCAATGGCCTTTGCTGATCCCGGGTCCCGTGCTCACTACGCCACTGGAGTCAAGCTATCCTGGCTGATGAAGGCTGATAGCCTGAAACCGGTCCTAGGATGCTTGATTCCGGTCCAGGGAAGACATGGCTTGGCAGTTCGGTCTGGACTGTTCCCATGAGGCACAGGGTCAAGACTGATTTGCATATGGCTATGTCTGAACTGGGGTGGCGTGGTGAAGCAAAATAACGATGGATTAAACCCAGATCTGTGACTGGGGGTGAATGTTTGCCAATGTGCAGCATTCCGTCCATCATCTTGTGTGTTTTGCATTTCGCCCTAAGTGGGAAGGGTATGCCCAGACGTGGGTCCCGTGCTCACTACGCCACTGGAGTCAAGCTATCCTGGCTGATGAAGGCTGATAGCCTGAAACCGGTCCTAGGATGCTTGATTCCGGTCCAGGGAAGACATGGCTTGGCAGTTCGGTCTGGACTGTTCCCATGAGGCACAGGGTCAAGACTGATTTGCATATGGCTATGTCTGAACTGGGGTGGCGTGGTGAAGCAAAATAACGATGGATTAAACCCAGATCTGTGACTGGGGTGAATGTTTGCCAATGTGCAGCATTCCGTGCATCATCTTGTGTGTTTTGTATTTCGCCCTAAGTGGGAAGGGTATGCCCAGACGTGGGTCCCGTGCTCACTACGCCACTGGAGTCAAGCTATCCTGGCTGATGAAGGCTGATAGCCTGAAACCGGTCCTAGGATGCTTGATTCCGGTCCAGGGAAGACATGGCTTGGCAGTTCGGTCTAGACTGTTCCCATGAGGCACAGGGTCAAGACTGATTTGCATATGGCTATGTCTGAACTGGGGTGGCGTGGTGAAGCAAAATAACGATGGATTAAACCCAGATCTGTGACTGGGGGTGAATGTTTGCCAATGTGCAGCATTCCGTCCATCATCTTGTGTGTTTTGCATTTTGCCCTAAGTGGGAAGGGTATGCCCAGACGTGGGTCCCGTGCTCACTACGCCACTGGAGTCAAGCTATCCTGGCTGATGAAGGCTGATAGCCTGAAACCGGTCCTAGGATGCTTGATTCCGGTCCAGGGAAGACATGGCCTGGCAGTTCGGTCTGGACTGTTTCCATGAGGCACAGGGTCAAGACTGATTTGCATATGGCTATGTCTGAACTGGGGTGGCGTGGTGAAGCAAAATAACGATGGATTAAACCCAGATCTGTGACTGGGGGTGAATGTTTGCCAATGTGCAGCATTCCGTCCATCATCTTGTGTGTTTTGCATTTCGCCCTAAGTGGGAAGGGTATGCCCAGACGTGGGTCCCGTGCTCACTACGCCACTGGAGTCAAGCTATCCTGGCTGATGAAGGCTGATAGCCTGAAACCGGTCCTAGGATGCTTGATTCCGGTCCAGGGAAGACATGGCTTGGCAGTTCGGTCTGGACTGTTCCCATGAGGCACAGGGTCAAGACTGATTTGCATATGGCTATGTCTGAACTGGGGTTGCGTGGTGAAGCAAAATAACGATGGATTAAACCCAGATCTGTGACTGGGGGTGAATGTTTGCCAATGTGCAGCATTCCGTCCATCATCTTGTGTGTTTTGCTTTGCTGATCCCGAGCCACCTTCTGGATCATTGCTGTTCCTCTGACCCACCTTACCCCATCTGATCTCCTGCCCAACCAGACTTCCAAATTTTGCTCTCTCTTCTCCATGAGCCTGCTGCGGTCATAAGAGGGCTGGGCTGCTTGTACTCCTGAAATTTTTGCAAGTGGATGTAATGTCACTTGCATTCATTCGTTCAAGGTTCCCTCAACCAAAGGATAAAACGTGCCCACTGGACCAGGTCCTGTGGCAGTGGGTTGTTGCTGGGCACTACGAGTGGTAGATGCTGATATTTGCCACTGTTGTTTCAATGCTTCAAACTATAACATTCGTTTTTGGATAGCAGAGGGGTTCACTTTCTAAACCTGTATCTCAAATTTGCAATAGCGAACAGTCAAGGCTTGCTCTAGGAGGTGGTAAAGGGATTAGAAATCAAATTCAGTATGGATAGTAATCACATTGTATAAGATCAATCTCCTGCGGAGTTACCTTTTGAGCTGGACGCATTTAGAGGAGAGGGATTTATAATGAAACAACAAAAAATCATCTTGCAAAGCTAGACCATGGCTACGAGGTCAATGGTAATGGGATCCTTTCCCGTGGGCCTTACAGCACTATCCATGGCTGTGATGCGTAGGGCATGGGACCACCATCCCTCACAACGATAGACTATGGCTGGGGGACATAAGAGAGTAGGGCCCCTTACACTGGGACCTGCATCGCTAGAAAATAGATGTGAGACCCAGAGGAAAGCACCCACCCCTGCCTCGCAGCTCTGGATCATGGTGGAGAGTTCCAGGGGAGAGCAGCGCTAGACCACTGCTGCAAGACCTAGGGTAGAGGGCTTCCCTGCCCTGGTTTCCCATCCCCTAAGCCTCGCAGCACTAGACCACAGTTGCAAGGACTTCGAAAGTGGGGTCCCCACCCTAGGACGTGTAGCTATGGTGTTGGGCTGCAAGGTCTTTCGGAAGGGGCTCCTCTTCTGGGTCCAACTGCAAGTGCTTCACAGGGCTGTACTGTGAATATGTACATTGAACCCTGCCAGGGACTTAGCCATCAGTAGTGCAACAGGCACACTGACACCAAGCCCCAGAGGTATTAGGTGGGCAACTATACTGTGCAGCCAGCAAACGGGGTGAGGGGATGCTTTTACTTTGCACGAGGACCCACTGCCAAAATTACAGTGCTACCTGCCTCTCTTCCATTGACTTTGCAGCCATGGTTGGACACTCAGCGGAGGGGACGACCAACCATGGGCTTTGCAGTGCTGCACCATGGCTGTGAGATCTATGTGATGAGGTCTCTCTCAGCTATTAATAGAGCAAAAGGTGCAGTGAAATCAGGACCAAGAGAAGTTAGGGACCCAATGCACCCAAATTATGACTCTGTTTTACTGTCCAGCATTATTTGCTTCCATTAGGGGTCATGGCATTACTATGCAACTGGCCATCTCTCTCAAAGCTATGATCCAGAACTGAAAGGCCCATCATCCACTGGGACTCACAATCATGGTCCAGTGCTGCGAGGCCCAAGTGAGGGAACCTCCTCCCTGGGCCTCACAGTACGGGACAATGGCTGCAAGGCCAAAGGAAAGAGCCGGTCTGAGGAGCGTAGGTATCAATAGTGTCACAAGTGCAGCGGCACCGTGGCCCTGTGGGGGTATCGGCCCAATGCACCCAAATCATGGCTGTCTTTTATGGTCCAGTCAGTGACGGAGGTTCAGACAAGCTACGATTTACCTTGCTTGCACCACTGCCCATTGCACCATTGATACCCTTGGTTCCTCTCACTTGTGTTTTTTAACCATAGTCCTCCACTCTAAGGTCTACAGAAGAGGGAGGCCATCTGGGGCATGGAGGCCCTCCCCTTGGCCTCACAGCTAAGGACCATTGCTGCAAGACCCATGGGATGAGGATGCTCTCAGGGGTGTTGCTATCAATAGTGCAGCAGGTACTGTGGCACAGGAGCCCTGGAGGTTTATGGCTCAGTTTCCCCAAATTAGGCCTGTAATTTACTGTCTAGTCAGTGGATGGTGGGGTGAGGGGTGAGAGAGTGATTTACTTTCACCAGGGTTCATGGCACCATTGTTACTCCACTGGCCCCTCTCTCATGGCCCTTGCAGCGCTGGTCCAGGGTTGTAAAGTCCAGCATATGGTGGCAGGGTGCAGAATAGTCCCTCATTTTAAATGTATGTCCTGCATCTTTGAAGGAAGTGACCCGTTTAGGGTCACTCCAGACCTCCGCTAGCCTTCCATGCAATGAAGAGTCAATGACGCAGTAGAGAATGCAAACAAGCTAGTTTATTCGGAAAATACACTGCAGTGGAGTCCAGTCTAACCAGCCTCTACTAATGGCTGACGAGGGACTGACTTGAACAAGCATAAAGTTACATTATGTAGGTTGCAGAGCCCATTAAGACCCGCCTATTATGGAAAAGTACTGGCAGCTGTCGTAATACAATGGGGGTACAGAGTATGAGTTTCAGTTCCACAGCCTGGCACACGCTATCTACTGCCCAAGGTCGTCTAGCTTATCCTCCCCACCAGACAGGTGGGAGAAGGCCTTGATGTAGCAGTAGAAGAATGTACTAACAAGCAAAATCTTAGCATTGAAGAAACAAAACTTACCAAGGACTATTTCTCAGAAAGAACAAACATAACAGTTTCGTTCTGTTTTTAAATGGCGTCTAACAAGACAAAATGGCAGTGCACATGTCAATCGGACGAATATAATGCCGGCATCCACTGACTCCATATTTCATACAATATACGTAATAATGCATTAGTTATATCAATGCTAACATTACTTTGAGTATAAGACGAATAATATAGTCATTTTCAGTTCTATTCTAACATCCTGCAGTGAGCTCCTGCAGGACACCAAATGTCCAGCTTTGTTTTGCTCACTGAGGGACTGATGCAGTTAAGCAGGCTAATCAATAGGAGTCATAAAGCAAACAGACCAGCCGCAAAGCCTGGAGTCGCCCAGCCTAGGGTAATGTCCCAGTCCTGACTCTGGGAACTACCACCTTAAAGAGGTGCGAGAGGCAGCATTTGTTAACATGGTAACTGGGAGGGAGAAGTTGTAGCACAGGAGGTGTGCTACACAGGGCACCTTATTGAAATGTTTACCTTTAGACATGCTAAAAAGGAGGAATGTAAAAACGACAATAAAGCAGCCGTAAACGAGCAGGCAGCCACCCTAGTGCATGCCAAATTTGAATTCAATAAAAGATCAACAGAGGAAGCTGCTGGATTATTGTTAAAATCAATTCCAAATTTTATGGAGGTCGAAATAAGGTTGGCAAATTACTTGCTAATTATCTGAAGGTTAAATCTCAGAAGTCTAAAATAGTTCAGATTATGGATGATAGTGATGTTCCGCATTTTAAAAATACTGAAATTTTGATGTGTGTTTCTGATTATTATACAACCCTTTATACACCTGATCACTTTCCCACGGATGAGGCATTGGATTCTTATTTTCATTCCCTTCCACCATGACAACAGCAGGTACAAGATCTTTCCTTTTTAGATGAGACTATTTCAATTTCGGAAATGAAATCTTCACTTGATGAATTGCCCAAAGATAAAGCCCCTGGTCTGGATGGATTTCCGGTTGAATTTTATTCTTGCTTTTCACATCTTTTACTCCCACATTTACTTACTGTATATCAGTATTTTCTTTCATAAAACTAAGCCTGGAGCACTTTCTTGGAAGCTATGATCTGTTTAATTCCTAAAAAAAGATAAAGATCTTTCCTTGTGTGCCAATTATAGACCTATTTCACTTATTAATTTAGACTGTAAACATTTTGCCAAGATTTTAGCTATTAGGATTTCTCCTCTTATTTCAGGTATGGTTGGATTAGAGCAAACTGGATTTGTAAAAGGTAGGCACATGACTGATAATTCTAGAGTTTTTTGGGACATTTTACATGTTGCTTCAACTAATAATACTGCCGTAACTTTGGATGCAGAAAAGGCTTGTGACCGTGTCAATTGGCGATTTATGATGCGTGCTCTCAAATGGCATGGTTTTAGTCCACTTTTCTCAAATATATAGCTATATTATATTCTTCTCTGATGACATCCGTCTTTCTAAATGGTATCCAGTCTTCGTATTTTCCTCTTTTACGGGGAACCAGACAAGGATGTCCTTTATCTCCTTTACTCTTTATTTTGTCCTTAGAACCATTTTTGCATACATCACGATACTCCTCTTCCTTTCATGGTTTCCGATATAAAGACACTGAAATCAAATTCACAGCCTATGCTGATGATGTGATCCTTTATGTTTCTGATCCCAAATCATCAACAACTGTTTTTGCTAATCTTCTATCATCTTATTCTACGTTATCTGGATATAAATTAGATTTTTCAAAATCTGAGGTTCTTCCCCTTAATAAGTATTGTTTAAAGGATATGTTTGTTGGCATGGGGCTTAAATGGTCCCTTCAATTTTTCAAGTGTTTGGGAATTAAATACTCTACTTCCCTGGCAAAGACCATGCAGATTTATTTAGATGATGTCCAACATAAAATTATTTAAATGACGGGGAAAATGGTCTCCTTTATATTGTCTTGGTGGGGCAGGCTGGCTACTACAAAGATGATGTTTCTGACTGTCATTAATTTTTATCTGTCCATGCTCCCCATTAAGCTTCCTTTAAAAAATTTTAAGACACTTAATAAGCCGCTTGCTGTTTTTTTATGGAATGGGGAAAAAACAGGCATTTCTTTAACCGCTCTTTATAAACCTAAGAATTGGGTGGCGTAAATTTTCCAAATTTTCAACAGTATCATACTGCTTTTGTCCTAAAGCAATTCTTACTTTATATTAGGGATGATGACTCTTTACCAAAGAATGTTTGGCGTCAACTGGAAGATTCCCTTATATCACTGTTCCCTTTCCACTCACTAGCACATTTTTCAAAACCTTCTCGGGCTTTTTCCGCTCCGCCTATTAAATATTCTATTATAATATCTTCTCATATTTTTAAACGACCCATGTCTTTGATGCAAGAATTTTCGGAATCCTCTATTTGGCATAACAAACTCATAAAAATTTCGAATCGTACTAGTTTTTGGGAAACAATGGGTTCTCAAAGTCATAATTCAAGTCAAACAATGAATGTGTGTTATGATTCCTCTTTCTTCTTTGGAAATTCAAACTAAATTTGGTCTTTCTTCTGCTCATACCTCCAGGTTGAGTTTCTCAATGATGCTCTCTTGCAAGCTATTTCCATGCTCAGGCAATCGCAATCTCCTATTTGTTCCTCGCCTCCTGAACCAATTATTCTTTCCTCATCACTTAAAGCATCCTATATATATAAATATTTGCACTACATTACCCCTTCTCGTCCCAAATCTAAAACTGAATTGGTGTGGGAGACGGATCTTCAGCGTTCCCTTCCTTTAAAGGTCTGGGGATTAATTTGGAGCAAGATACACCATACTTCTTGAATTGCCAGTACTACACAAACCCTTTATTATTTTTATAATAGGTTGTATATTACCCCACTTTCCTTGCATAAATACAATCCAACTCTTTCAACTATATTTATTTATTTATTTGAAAAGTTTTATAAAGCGCCAACAAGACCCAGACGGGTATCAGAGCGCTGTACAAAGAGGAAAATTAATGTTGACATGAAGACACAGTAACCGTACAATACAAAAAGGCAGCATAAGAGGAACCTGAGACATAAAAGAAAATGTGGGTGCTAGGGGAGGACGTGGTAGCAGGTGGACAAACAGGTAAGAGTCCTACTAGAAGAGGCCGTGCAGTTTAAGCAGCGCACTACGTCCAACCAATGACAAAATACATTTCAAATCCAAAGTAAAAGTGATTGTCAAGTACATATTTCAAAACATAAAGAGAAAAAGATTGTCAGGCATACATTTCAACCCACAAAGTAAAAATGATTGTCAAGCACTAGAGGGAAGTGACTATCACATGACCTAGGAGCTATTGCTGCTGAAGTTCTTCCAGAAGTAGCCATTTGACCTGTTTCTTGAATGAAGCAGTTGAGGGGTTGGCTCTGATCTCCGTCAGTAGGGCATTCCAGATTCTTGGAGCCAGCCCTGAGAAGGTGCGATTGTAAGTATTTTTTTTTTTAATTTAGGTGGTTTCAGGAGTAAGGTATTGGAGCTTCTTAAGTTTTGACTGGAACCAGAGAGCTCGAGTTTCTTTGCCAGGTAAACGGGGCTATTGAAGTGTATAGCTTTATGTGTCAGACAGGCTATCTAGAAGCAGATCCTTGCTTCAATGGGAAGCCAGTTAAGTTGAATTAAGTCAGGTGTAATATGATCATGCTTTCTGGAGCCTGTGATTAGTCTGGCAGAGGCGTTCAGAGTAGCTCTTAGCAGAGCTAACCTAGATTTAGGAAGCCCAGCTAGAGTCACTAAGCCATATTCTTTCGCGAGATAACAAGGGATTGGACTACTGAATGGATGTCCTCAGGAGGTAGGAAAGGTTTGATTTTCCTAAGAGTGTTGAGCTGATAATTGGCACTCTTAATGGTGGCACTGATGTGTCCTTGCATGTTTAGAAATTTGTCCAGGGTGACACCTAAAGAACAAGCGGAGTCCACCATATGTGGTGTGCAGTTGAGTGCAGAGATTTTCTTGATCCAGTTTTGCGTTGGGGTCTCTTGGTTGCGGGGGGTAATCAGGAGAAATTCTGTTTTGAGGGAATTTAGTAACAGATGGTTATGTGTTAGCCATTGTTGAGTTTTATGGAGCGCTCCCTTAAGAGTTTTAATGTCATCTGGAGAGGAGATCTTCAAATACAGTTGAGTATCGTCTGCATACATATGGTACTGAATGTTTGACCCGTTCAGAAGAACAGTTAGCGGTTCCATGCAGGGCCGGACTGGCCGTAGCAGGCACCGGGCGTTTCCCCGGTGGGCTGCCAGGGTGGGGGCCGGTTTTGGCCCCCTGGGGGGCCGTTTTTGTTACCGGGCCGGCAATATCGGCCCCCTGTAACAAAATCGGCCGAAACCGGCCCTAGCAAAGAGCTAGTCCGCACCCCCCCTCTCCTCCAGGGGGGCCGGCTGAGCAGTTTGCCAGGGCCGGTTTCGTTGCCCAGTCCGGCCCTGGTTCCAGGAAGAGATTGAAGAGCGTGGGTGAGAGTACAGATCCTTGAGGTACCCCAATAGTGACCGTGGTGCTGGCAGCCAAAGATTGGTTGACTTTGATTCTTTGTGTTCGGTTATGCAGGAAGGAGGAGAACCAATTTAAGACAGGGCCAGATAACCCCATCCTGTATTGCAGAAGGTTAATTAAGTTATCATGTTTGATAGTGTCAAAAGCAGAGGACAGGTCCAGAAGAATTAGAAGACAAGGCGTATCTTGGTCAAGAGCTCTCAAGGCGTCATCAACAATGTGAGTTAGCGCTGTTTTTGTACTATGACCTGATCTAAAGCCTGACTGATGTCGGTCTAGGAGCTGAAATTTCTGGATGTGGTCGCAGAGCTGTGTGTGAACGCATTTCTCAAGCAACTTCGCTAAAGACATGATGCTGGTGATCGGCCGGTAGTTATTGGGGTCTGTTAGGTCTGCAGACCCCAATATATGTTGGTCTTGTAACTGCCTCCCTGGCACATATCTACATATGTTTTTTCATTGTCCACCCGTTACAGCCTTTTGGTTTCAGGTATGTAGGACCATTTCTACTATTTGCTCTATTAATTTCCCCTTTGATATTCAATGCATTTTTTTGGGGAGCTCCTCACACTCTTGGCCAGTTAATTCTTAATTTGTGGACCTGTCACTTGCCATTGCTTTTCAGGTTATTACATCCAACTGGAAGAATGCCAAAAATGTTAGTTACTAGTTGATGGAATCTTCTTTGTTCTCATCATAGACTTGATACAGCATCGGTTACCTCTACGTTACAGATGATTAATAAAGAACTCTTTTGGTCTCCACTCACTGACTACTTAAAAATCATAAACCTTCCAAGGATTCTACGGCGGTTTTTCAGCCCCAATGACTGTTTTACCCTTTCCTGTTTATTAGCATTTATAGTATATTTAACCAATGTTATTATATGAAATAAGTTGTTATATGACATAAGTTTATTATATGATACACATATAGGACATGTATTGCATATTTTCTGTATTCTCTTCCTTCTTTGTTTCTCTTCTTTTTCGTCTCTTTCTCTTTCATCTTTTGTTTTTCTTCCTTTTTTTCTTTTCTTTTTTACATATTATAAAACATAAAATGCAATTTTTTGAGTGCAGAATTATGATATTATTTTAATAGGTTCATTGTATACTTTATCTCTTCTCATATTTAAATACTATTTCTTCTAAGTACTTTTTTGGAATTACTTTATTTTATAACCTTGGATTTTCATTTTAAAAAGAAATTCTGTACATCTGTATTACACCTTAATAAAGCTTTTATTTAACTAAAAAAAAAATAGTAAGCAATTAGTCTTTCCATTTTGTGTGAGGTTCAGATTTGCACTTATATTAGACAGGCTAACTATGATTAGAGTGTCCGACTCATACATATAGAAACTGACCCCTAATGGTTGTAGAAGAGTGAATTAAAAAGCAGTATGGACATGAAGCAGTATGGACATGATTGGCCCCTGCAGTTCAATTGCTCAGGTGGGGAATGAAAAGTTGGTAACTTAATTATCTGCTGCTGGTCAGATAGAAATGATGTGACTCGTTAACTCAGCAGTCCAACCCCAGCTTCACTTCTCCTAGGCTTTTTCAGGATGGAATGATAAAGGGTACTGAAGCTGTTGACAAGCCTAAAAGTACTACTTTCCAGCATCCCTATTGTCGACCCTGTGACAAAGATCAAACAAAACCAATAGGATTACCAGATTTATACTATGTCCTCCCTAGAATCTGGTTTAGAAGGTATCCAAAAGATTGTCTTTGAAAAACTGCTTGAGCTGCTTAAAAACAGTTGCTTCAAAGGTTTGCCATGAAATAGTACAAGGCAAATTGGCCGAAAGTTCTTGCGATCTTGTGGGTAAGGTTAATGTTTTTAATAAATTGACTTCACAGTTGCATTTTTCTATATGATGGGGAAAATACCTCATCTAAAAGAACAGTTTCACATGTCCAGGAGTTGGGTTTTGAGAAAGGGAAAGGGAAGTTGAATTAATTTAGCTGGGTGTAAACCAATAAGATACTAGCATGTAACGGTGGAATCAAGTTCAGCCCCAACAATCGGTGTGAAAGAGTTTAGAGTAATCACAGTTTGGGTATTTTGAGTTGTCACAGAGACGTAAACAGGTGTAGGAATTTATTCTGCCTGAATGCTGTCATATAATAGTCTACAATTGTTGAAGAAGAATTGAGTAAGATTATTATATAGTTCTTTGGAGTGTTCTAATGTAACTGAGATCTGAGGAAGCTGAAGGAGGTTGTAGTTCTATCACAATATGGAATATTTCTTTCAAGAGGGTCAAATCTGATGAGAGAATTTGCTTTTGCTGGATTCGCTGATTTTAAAATTATAGGTGGTATCTATGTTATATTCTTTTGAAAAACTGATTTTAATTAGCAGGGTGAAAGTTTATTATGAGATATGAAGCATGGTATGTATGCCTTTTATTAGTTTTTATTTTCTTGGATCATATTCTGGTCCTAGCTACCTGAAAATGAGAAATGAGAATAATTTTTGTAACAACTGCATTCTGCACAAAAATAATTGGTTTTTTGCACATTTTATAATGTCACAACTTTATTTCGCACAAACAAATCTGTATTTTGCACAAATCATTACAATAGTGTTGCTCCATAGGTTACTTTTAGTATAAGGTTTTCAGAATAGTCTGCCTTTAAGATCTGTGATTGTCCACTATGTTTACCGTATTTGTGCCTCATAATCTTTTCCAGCCTCCTCCTTTTTAAAATAAGAAGTCGAGGTACGCCCCTGCCTTGTAATAAATGTATTTAGGACTTAAACAATTGCATTTTGTACAACTGGTAAGGGAAAGTGTCTTATTGAAGGTTGATTTCAGCTGTGTATGTACATAGGAAAACAATGTATGCCTGATGAACAAAGGATCTAAGTATAAGGTTGTATTCAAATTTTTAGGAAATGTTTAGATATGATATGCTTGTATTGCCTTATTGGCATGATATCAAACGGTTAAATAAATAAATACTGCCCGTGCTGGTCAAATACTGGCCAGGTGGCAAACTCAGAGGCCTGGTCTCACACCCCAGGGCCTTGAAGAATTAGTCCAAACACTGTGAGGTCCAAGGAACCAGGCCTGCATCATCTACATAGCCATGGTGACTGGCACGCCTGCTAACTAGAATGATACGCTCTCCAGCTCCAGTAGTGCTGTTTACACCCTCAGCAAGGACACCTTTGAAACAGAAGATTAAGTACAAAAAAAGAAAAAATAGCAAGGCAAAAGGTTATCCAGAGAGAACACTACATCATAATGCTGTAAGAGCCCACAGACCAGGTACCCGTCCTATCACATAATGACTGTGGGTCTCATTATGAGTTTGGCTGTGTGCACCACCAAACCCGTCAGGGGCGGGTGATTACACACCCTGTATAACACCCTGTATAACCTTCGCTCACCTTTGGGTAGCTTGGCACTAAGCAGTCAGGCTTACCACAGAGGCAGTAAAGCAATGGCACAGCACTCACAATAAATAACTTCAGCGTCACAAAAGAGACTTCACACGTGAGGTATGTAAATGACGTTTATATTCAACACATATTAATCAACATAACATGAACATTATGTATTTCTGGGCATAAGTCACAGTGGAATTATTACTAGCAGTGCTAGGCCCAGCCATGTTCAAATGACATCAGCAATATGCACACATGAGAAAGATCCTAGAATACACCCCCCAGCACCCTTATGCAGTGCAACACGCTGTCCACCCCAGGCCCATCCTAGCAATTCTTATAATTCAATAACATACAGATAGAGGTTGCACCCTGGGTCACAATGCTATATCAGATATATGTACATTCACAAAATGATACCACTTTTCAGCAGCACCGCGGGCTGAGGCTGAGTGGGGAAAACCAATGACAAACATAATTCTTTTCTGGCAAGTAATCAACGTATCGGGCGGTTCCCCACTGTCACTTCCACACACACACTCACTCTGCACCGCTACGCAGCGCAATGGATATTAGACAAGTCCGTACGGAAGCACTCAATTAGTTACACTCTGCAGACCCTGTGGCCCCAAGCCTCCCACCACCCTACAACTCACCCGACTAGCCTACATCCACAGATTGGAGACACCCCTGGCCTCCCCCGGGCACTAGGCCACACACGGCTGTGGGTCCCAGGAAGCAGGTGAGGGTAGGCAGCAAGGTCAATTAGGAGGCATTCTGCAAAAGGGGTTTGGCTGCCACTCGAGAAGTTCACCCACAGGATGCAGAGCAGACATGGGCCAAGGGCAATAGGCGGTCATGCCCAAAGGGTCCCCCAAGGCCGGTCCGGCACCAGCCCAGTTCTGCAAAGCACAGGGGCTCACACAGTCTCTTGACCCGCTTCCGATAGTTCTCGGAGGCGTTCCTCTAGACCCATCAGTCACTCTCTCCACCCATGCCTGAGCCAGCAATACTACCTGGCAACTACAGTGTTGGTGGGGAAGGCTGGGTGAAGAGAGAGCAGTTGGTCCACCATGCTGAAGGCCAAGTAAGGGATCAAGAGGGCCTCTCAGAAGGAGGAAGCACCCTGTCAGGTACTCATTGATCAGAGTCACACCCAGGCACTCTGGGCACAACGTTTGGTGCGCGATGATACGGGTTGCACCAGACCGTTCCCATCACACAAAACGAAGAGTTGCAAAATCCATACCTCCTTGCAAATGACACACACACGTCCGGTGCATGTCAATTTTGGCTGCATCAGACAGCTCTGGTGGTTTAGACAATCAAAGAGTTGCAAATTGCCTACCTCCCTGGAACCGAGTCAAAATGTCCGGTGCATATCATTATTGGTCACACCAGACTGTTCTGGTCACACACACAGGTGCAAGTTCAGCAATGCCTCACAAGGTAGAATGAAGCACTACGACGGTTACGCCCCCACATCTGAGGGTCGTAACCTGTGAATCAGACACCACACGCAATGAGCATGCAGTCAGCGTGTCGCACGAGAGAGATGTGACATGATTGACTAAGCGGGCCACACTGGGTCCTGCAACCGGAAAATCTGCTCACTCACAACTATACTCTAATACGTGGCAAGGACCCCAGGATGCGGGGGCCATATGCCTTAGATGCGGGTCAGACTTCGGGGCTCCACAAAAGGCGATTTGGTCTCCAGGCACAATTCTTAGTTTCACGCCCATGCCGCGCTCCAGCTAGAATCCAGCAGACACTGTGGGCACTGTGCTTCAGGTGTCACAGGTAGATGGTGTGGGTCTCTCTTAGGAGATATTTGATGTCCCTGAGACCTCAGAGAGAACAGGAGGCAAGCTTTACAAGTCCTTGGAGAACACATTTTAGGGTGCCACACAGGAGCAGGTAGTTGGCCTATGCCACCCACTATTCAGGAAGGGCACATCGTCCCTTTCAATGGCATCAATCCTCCTTGTGCATAACAGAGACCTCTGGCAATGTGCACCACATGGTTCTAAGTTCTCCGGACCCATGTACCCACAAGCTTATCTCACCCTTTGCTGCAGTATGGCACCAGTAGTTATAACGGGATGTGCCTTTGAAGTTGGGGGTGGTTCAAGGGGTCTCCCTTTGAACAACAGATGTCTCCCCTGAATTTCTGTACTGTTTGCCATGAGGCCATGGAATGCATATCTTAGTCTTTAGTAGGGCCATGATGTGACTCCGGAGGCCAAGTGTAAAAACCTCCTCCTACAATCTCTGCAGCCAGGCCTTCAAATGGCAGAGGTCGGTCATTCCAATTGAATGCCCGGTGTTTTATAGCTGCTGGTGAATGCCCAGATGTGCACCCCCAACCTCCAGTGCAGACTGGAACTAAGTACCAAGGCACACAAAGAGTTTTGGAACATAGAAACACCCAATTTCTAGTAGTGGCATTTCTACGCGAATCATGACAAAGCACCTTGACCATTGGCAAGGGGTTGCCGCTGTGAATCCAATGATAGGAAACATCCTGAGGCTTCTCCCATGCAAGCCTGAAGTAATATCAACCATTTTCCCATGTTAGTCTATGGGAAGAGCAAATCTTATGGGTAGTGAAAACACACATGGTTATTCCCCACTACCTGGGCAGGGGAAACACATGTGTACCTGCCTTTCACCTACCACTCATTTCACCCCTTAAGACGTACGCTTGGGGTACTCAGGTGGCACTGAAAGGACCTACCAGGATGGCTAGTGTCTTAAACAGGCCAGTGTGAGTAAACGCACAATTTCTTGCATCAGTCTGCAATGGCAGGCTGGACACGTATCGAAGAGCACCATGGTGCAAAGTGCAGCCCAGCTGGCAATGGCAGGCCGGACCAGTATTTTAGGAGCACTATCGGTGCAAAGCACATACCAGCCTGCAATGGCAGGCTAGACACGTATTTAGGAGCACCATTGGCGCAAGTGCACGCACCAGCCTGCAATGGTAGGCTGAACACATGCTTAATACATTCTCAGAGCCAAGCGCAGGTCAGCCTGCATTGGCAGGCTGGACATCCATTCACATGCCAGGACGCCCACCAGACTGCACTGGCAGGCTGGACCCAGGTCTTAAAACACAATAGGGGTGAGTGAGCCCCCACCAGCTGGACATAGCAGACGTGACTGACGTTTTAGAAACCTCAGGTGAACACCACTTCCTAACGTATGTCAGAAGGGCATGCACACTTTCACACTGCACTTACAGTGGGGAAGTTCCCCAGGCCCTAAGGCCTTAAGAAAATCAGCAACACTCAGGAAATGTCCCATAGGGTGTACTGACCCCTTAGGTAGGGAGAACCCACATGGGAGTTCATCCTTACCCTGGCAGTACACATGCATATGTGCCAACCCACCCATTCACCTACCCCTGTTTGGTAGTAGTGAATGGCCCCCTCAGTGTTGGCTACGGAGTGAGACTGGCCAACCTGATTATGAGACAGTTTTTGACATGCAATTCAGGTGGGCGGCACCATCAGTGTGGCATCCCCCTGTTAGCCAGGGTCGCACCCGCCCTGGGTATGTGGTGTACCTTGTTACATGGCACTCCTGGGTACGACTCCTGACGCAATCAAGTGAGCACCCTATCCTGACATGTGCAGGGAGGGCATACGCACTTTCCTGCTGCAGTAAGTGCCCAGAGTCCTATGGTAAGGAAAAGAGAGTTGGCAAAATGTAGGAGGACAAAAAGCAAAAAGTTATAGGGAAATCCCCCTAAGGAGGGCCATGTCCAACAGGCAGTACCCGGCAAAGGAAAATAAAGTTACTATTTTGATTTCAAGATGTTTACATCTGCTTGGTCTAGGGTTGCATTGGTATTTGTATTTACAAATTGAATTCTTGCTTGGAGAAGAGTTTTAGCCGTTGTGTTGTGACAGTTCTGATGTATGTGATTGCCTGTTTATCTTGGTGGATATCCATATCTGGTGGATTTCCAGACTGTTCATAGACTGCTTTGAGTATGACTTCTGAGCGTGCCATATATTCTCATTGTAGTGCAGTAATGCCAATACCATGCTTTTCCTGATTTGCTTCCTCCTGCCCTGCTTGTTTAATTTTTGGTGTATTCTTAGCATGTGGGCATTACATATCTACAGGATTAGTACTCCCAAAGTAGCCACTGTGCAGCCTCAGCTGACGTGTCATATTATGATTGTCAGTTTATTATGCTAACTGCACCACTTTTTGCTTCTGTTTTTTTTAAATACAGTGAAATTAGCACCCCTGATTTTTTCCTCCATTTTCAGCAATACTTTTACTCTTGAAGCAAATTGCACTTTCACCCATCCAGCTGTTATCCGCCCGTACAAAACATCTCACTAGGAATGTGTTCAGCTTTTCAGTGCTGACTGATTCTATCCCTCCCCTCTTTGTCTTTTTCGCAATAATACTCTAAATTAGGCTATAAACGTGCATAACATTTGAACAAAAGAGTACTCAATAACTGCCTGAACAGTCATTTGGAAAGAAAATAGGTCTCATCCTTATTAGGCGAATGCAGGCAGACTGGCTTTTTCCCAATGGTTTTTATTTTACCAATTTAAAATGTCCGTGTTAGAAATGGATTTCCGGAATTGCTGAGGTAGGCACCCAGGCCAGGCAGGAACCACCACTCTAGTCAGGGTAAGCTAGATACACACTAAAAGTTAACCTGTCTCCCTAGTAGCATTTAATTTACAGGCCCTGGGTATAGGGTATACCACTTTACTTACAAGTAAATCAAACATGGCAAACAGGTGTGTGACGAGGTGGAGAAGTAGACAGGGACAACGTTGTATGGATTAGAGGTCTTTATTATCAGTAACAGTGTTATGGAATGCAACTTTGTGCAAGGTGAGACAAAACCAGATTCCTCGGGGTCTTGATATCGTGCTCGTCTTCGTCTCTCACTCTCTTCCCTCAGAGAGGAGAAAGGGGTGGGGCCTTCAAACGTCTGGTACCACCGTATCCCAGGGTAGCTCACAGCGGATCGCCAGTGGTCAACACATAAAGGGGGAAAAAAGAAAAAAGAAAACACCCCATAAGGAGGAGGTTCTGTTTGCTTCGAGTGTGATCGGGATCAGGGAGTGCAGGGAGTATACACCCAGTACCAGCACCAGTGCTTGTGTCGTTTACGCGCAGCTTCCGCGCCGGCAAGAGCAACTCTCAGGTGTTCGCCTCCCTTCAATGGCGTCCCTCCCCCCACGCGGTTGCTATCCGCGCCCGTACCTTGTGAAGCCACGTCCCTCCAGGAACGCGGCCGGCTTCTCCGTGGTACCGGATAGGGTCCGGCTTCCTCTCAGGGTCGTGGCGGGCGAAGGCGTCTTCCTCTCCTGGCTCCGGTGTTGTTTTCCCTGCGTCTTCAGTCTTTGACACAGCATCAATCCCGGGGTGATGAAGAAGGTTTTCACTTGCCTCTCGGTCTCTTCCGACTCCTCTTTCTCCGTCCTTGGGCTTCCTGATGAACGCGCTTCCCGTACCGCCTCTTCCGGCTTTAACCCGATCGGGTCTCCTGACGCAGTCATGTGACCGGTGAACGAGCCTGATGGAAGCTCACTCTTAAAGGAACAGAGCCAGTCATCCTCTGCAGTAGGATTCTGAAAACAAAGGAGGGGACAGGGAGACAGGTAAGGGGAGCCCGTTTCCGGTCCCATGGTCGGGGTGTCAGTTTGGGGAGGAAGCGCTTCGTCACACATCCCCACCCCAGTCTGTTCACGGTCAGGGAACAGGGATATGCGTGAGAGGAAATCCGCGTTCCCATTGCTGGTACCCTTACGGTGGCGGATCTCAAACGAAAAAGGCTGGAGGGAGAGGAACCAGCGTAATATCCATGGGTTATTCCCTTTATTCCAGCTCATCCATAGGAGCGGGGCATGATCAGTGTATAGGATGAAGTGGGAACCCTCCAAGTAGTATCTTAGCTTGTCCACCGCCCACTTGATCGCTAGACATTCCTTTTCTATTATCGGATATCGCTGTTCCCGAGGGTAGAGTTTGCGACTTATGAATAACACCGGGTGTTCATCGCCTTCAGGGGAGATTTGGGACAATACCGCCCCACTCCATGTTCTGAAGCGTCAGTCTGGAGCAGGAATGGTTTCCTAAAATCTGGGAATCTCAGAACGGAACTGGAGGTGATAGCTGTTTTTAAGGCAGAAAACACCTTCTGGGCTTCTGATGAGGGATGCAGTAGGTCTTTGGTCTTTACCTGTTTCTGTAACAAGTCAGTAAGGGGTGCGGCCACTTCGGAATACTGGGGAATGAAGCGCCGGTAGTATCCCAGAAGACCCAAAAATGCCCTGACTTCTTTCTTAGTGGTGGGAAAAGGGGCCCGTGCTATCGCTTTTACTTTCTCCTCCTGCGGTTCTATGTGACCCTTCCCAAGGAGGTACCCCAGATTAGAACGCTGGAACACTATAGTGTCCCCCCCCATTACAGACAGAGTCTGGGGCAACATATGTGAGATGACGGGGCGACTGACATCCAATAATAATTTGAGAATTATCCATCTGAAGTTCATACACCAAGTCTATCATACTCCTAAAAAACTGCATAGAATAGGATTACGAGACACGGACTGTTGTAAACGGTGTGGGCAGGCTGGGGCTGATTTTTTGCATTTGTCCTGGCAGTGTGCACAGGTGCTCCAATATTGGAAAGCAGTTATCGCTCTTCTATGTACCATGACGGGGGTAGAATTACAGTGCGCACCGTTGGAGTGCCTCCTGGGTTATGTCCCTCATATACGCGCAGTGCTGGGGAGGTTTGTGAGAGTGGCTCTGCTGCTGGCCAAGAGGAGACTGCTCTTCACATGGGATAGTCGCTTGCGACCCAAGATGGAGATGTGGCTGAAGGACATGGTATACTGCCGTGAACAGCTCGAATTATATGCTGAGGAACTTCCGGTTTCCTCAAAACCCAAGGATATTTGGGCTCCCCTACGGGAATACCTATTATCATGCCAAGAAGTGAGCTCTGAGTGAGAGACTGTTCGATGGGTAATTGTTCTGGGCCTGCTGATAACCTGTCATGATGTATGTGCGGTAAGAGCTGCTAGGATGGGGTGTATATCCATTGCAAACTGACCACAGAAAATTGTAGGACAAGTACGGCTTACTGTTTTCTTTTTAGTTGCTGTTGATTGATTATTTCATACATTACAAATGTTGTATATTGTAAAATGGCATTGTGTGCTGAATGTATAACATTGAAATACTCAATAAAAAAATAAAAAAATAAAAAAAGGAGGTACCCCAGATATTTGACCTTTTGGAAACCTGCCCGGGATTTCTTCGCGTTTATGTGTAGTCCAGCTTTTTGAAGGGCCTGGAGGACCTCTTGGCAGTGTTGTAGATGTAATTCCCAAGTGGGACTATAGATGACGATGTCATCCAGGTATGCGGACGAATACTCCTGATGTTTGGCCAATACTCTGTTCATGAGTCTTTTGAAGGTGGCAGGTGCCCCATGTAGGCCAAAAGGCAGCACTGTAAATTCATACAGGCCTGTGGGAGTTGAAAAGGCAGTTTTTTCTTGGTCTTGGGCTTTTAGGGGCACCTACCAATATCCCTTTGTGAGGTCTAGGGTGGTGATGTACCGTGCCTCCCCCAGTTTCTCAATCAGCTCGTCCACCCGAGGGAGGGGATAAGAGTCACATTTGGATATCGTGTTCACAGCTCTGAAATCAATACAAAAACAGACGGAAGCGTCCGGTTTTGGCACTAGTACTATTGGAGATGACCACTCGCTTTGGGACGGTTTTATAATGCCCAAGGCGAGCATACTCTCGACCTCCTGGCTTATGGCCTTTCTGCGAGCTGCAGGGATGCGATAGGGTTTTTGTTTTACCACTTGTCCGGGTTGTGTAAGGATGGCGTGTTCTGCCAGAGAAGTCCTGCCCGGGAGGTCTGAAAACAAGGGAGAAAAAGGCTGTAGTGTGTCCTGTAGGGTATCTTTCTGGGTTTGCGATAGGTCGGGGTTGACATTTAGTTGGGGTAGGCTGGTATCATGGGAAACGATGGGGACAATGGTGTGCAAGTCCTTGGGGAGAGGGCCAAGCCATTTTTTTAAGAGGTTGATGTGGTACAACTGCGTATGTTTGGGTGTGATTTGTATGTGGTAAGATGTCAGGCCTACTTTGTTCACAACCTTGTACGGGCCTTGCCAACCGGTTTTGACCTTTGGCAACGAGGACGGCGTCAAGACCAGGACCCAATCCCCCACTTTTAGCTGCTGCCACTTCTTCCCCCTGTTGTATAGTAGTTGTTGCTTGGTCTGGGCCTGCTCTAGGTTTGCATCGGCGAATTCCCTTAGTTTCTGTAGCCGGGTGCGTAGGCTTTGGGTGTACTCAAGGAATGAACTGGTTTCCTCTTGCGTTTCTTGCTCCCAGACCTCCTTGGTTATTTCCAATAAACTACGCAGCTCCCGGCCATAAAGGAGTTTGAAAGGGGAGCAGCCAAGACTGGTTTGTGTCTGGCTTCGGATAACATAGAGTGCTAAAGGGAGTAGTTTATCCCATTCCTTTCCCTCAACGCTCAATAATTTTTTTAGTGTCAACTTTAGTGTAGCGTTGTAGCGTTCGCATAGTCCGTCGGTTTGAGGGTGATAAACGGATGTTTTGATGTGCGATATATGAAGGGACTTACATATCTGGGTCATCAGTTTAGAAACAAAGGGAGTCCCTTGGTCCGTGAGGATCTCACAAGGGAAACCAACACGGGAAAAAAGTTCCAACAATTTGTCGCTGATATTTCGGGTGGTGGGAGTACGCAAGGGGAAAGCCTCGGGGTACCTTGTGGCGTAATCTACAATGACCAAGGCATAGAGGTTACCCTGCTTGGTTCTAGGTAAAGGCCCGATCAGATCCATGCCAAGTCTTTCAAACGCCTTACCTACAACAGGAAGAGGTTGGAGGGGAACGGCAGGGGGTTTGTAGGGTTTTTTTCTTTGACATACATCACATTCGTGACAGAATCTAGAGACATGTGAGAAGATACCTGGCCAGTAAAAATGTTGCAACAACAGCTGAGTGGTCTTTTGGGCGCCCCTATGTCCTGCCAACAAATGTGAGTGTGCAAAGAATAACACTTGATCCCGGAAGGCTTGGGGTACAACCAATTGGGGAGGGTCACCATGCTTTCCTATCCTATACAGGAGGTTTTTGGTAATCTGGAAGAAGGGGAAGACAGAGTGTATAGTGGGTGCTGTTTGTCGTGCTTGGTCCCAGGCTGCCCTAAGCGTGGGATCATTTTTTTGTGTGAATCTGAAGCTCTTGTCCGAAAGCCAGGGAGCTTGGGTGAGGAAGTTTGGGCAAACCGCGTCTTGGTGTTTAGAGGTTAAGACCCTGTCTCTTATCAAAGACAAAAAAGAGGGGTTGTCCTGCCCTATTATCAGCTGTTCGGGAAGAGAGGGTAAAACCCCAAGCCTGGCCTGGAGTGTTTGACCGTTTGGCAGGGAGATGGGCAGCTGTACCAAGGGATAGACTCGGATGTCCCCATGAACACACCTAATGGGGATGTGCTCTCCAGGTAGGACAGGTGTTGGCCCTATCAGTGACTGAAGGATGACCGACTGGCGACAGCCGGAATCCAATAATGCTTTCACCCTTACCCCCTCTACCAACACACTCACATAAAAACTGGGTCCCATTTCCTCAGTGTACAATATCGAGCGGGGTTTACAGGTTATGTCCATTGGTTCGTCCTGGGGTTTCTTGCGTGGACAGTTCCGGGCAATATGCCCCCATTCCTCTCCCTCAAAGCATTGGGGACCTTTAGAAGGGACAGGATCCGGACGGAAGTGGTGGGACCTCATGTGCTCTGGGACAGGCTTCAAGGGTTTTCTGTCGGGCTTGCTAGGAGCGCCAGGGGGTCGTGAGTATTTGTCGGAGTCCCAGGGTAGGGAACGGGGTTGGGCTCTATAGAAAGAGGTAGCCATGTCAACCCCCTGTTCCACCGTTAGGTGGGTGTGCTGTTTTAGCCAACGCTGAATGGGAAAGGGATATATTGCTCTAAATAAATCAGGGACATGATCTCTTCTTTTGTGTTGCTTTCTGGTTTCAACCACTTGTCAGCAGCGGTCTTTAGCTTGAAGTACAAAGTCTTTGGGTTGTCAGCTGGTGTTCCCCTTTCCTTCCTAAAGCGTATTCTGTAAGCTTCGGAGTCCATACCTAAATGGTCTAGTATGATGCCCTTTATTTCCTGATAGGGTGTGTTCCCATTCGCATTCGCCACCTGATAGGCGGCCTGCGCTTCTCCGGTGAGGAGAGGGGCCAAGAAAAAAGGCCATTTGACCTCTGGCCACCCCGAGGCTCTGGCAGCCCTTTCGAAATTCAATAAGAACGCGTCGGGATCTTCCCCCGGCACATACTTCTGCAACGACACGTTGGGGCCAGCCCCGGTGTGTGTCTGTAGTTGGGCGGTTAGCTGTAGACGGTCGTCTGCCACTTTTTGTATATTCTCTGCCTGGTTTGTCATGGAGGCCCTGAGCAGCTCCCTGTCGGCTTGGGCGGAGGTCATTTGCTTCTCCACTGCCCACTCCAGCTTCTCCTGTCCGCGTATCAATTGCTGGATTAGGTTTTCCATGTTGGCCGGTTATGGGGCGTCGCGATCCCACTTCTGACACCACGTGTGACGAGGTGGAGAAGTAGACAGGGACAACGTTGTATGGATTAGAGGTCTTTATTATCAGTAACAGTGTTATGGAATGCAACTTTGTGCAAAGTGAGACAAAACCAGGTTCCTCGGGGTCTTGATATCGTGCTCGTCTTCGTCTCTCACTCTCTTCCCTCAGAGAGGAGAAAGGGGTGGGGCCTTCAAACGTCTGGTACCACCGTATCCCAGGGTAGCTCACAGCGGATCGCCAGTGGTCAACACATAAAGGGGGAAAAAGAAAAAAGAAAACACCCCATAAGGAGGAGATTCTGTTTGCTTTGAGTGTGATCGGGATCAGGGAGTGAAGGGAGTATACACCCAGTACCAGCACCAGTGCTTGTGCCGTTTACGCGCAGCTTCCGCGCCGGCAAGAGTGACTCTCAGGTGTTCGCCTCCCTCCAAAGGCGTCCCTCCCCCCACGCTGTTCCTATCCACGCCCATACCTTGTGAAGCCACGTCCCTCCAGGAACGCGGCCGGCTTCTCCGTGGTACCGGATAGGGTCCTGCTCCCTCTCAGGGTCGTGGCGGGCGAAGGCGTCTTCCTCTCCTGGCTCCGGTGTTGTTTTCCCTACGTCTTCGGTCTTTGACAGCAGCGTCAATCCCGGGGTGATGAAGAAGGTTTTCACTTGCCTCTCGGTCTCTTCCGACTCCTCTTTCTCCGTCCTTGGGCTTCCTGACGAACGCGCTTCCCGTACCGCCTCTTCCGGCTTTAACCCGATCGGGTCTCCTGACGCAGTCATGTGACCGGTGAACGAGCCTGATGGAAGCTCACTCTTAAAGGAACAGAGCCAGTCGTCCTCTGCAGTAGGATTCTGAAAACAAAGGAGGGGACAGGGAGACAGGTAAGGGGAGCCCGGTTCCGGTCCCATGGTCCGGGTGTCAGTTTGGGGAGGAAGCGCTTCGTCACAAGGTGTAAACCAACTATACCATGTTTATAGGAGATTACAGTTTAGCACTGGTCAGCAGTGGTAAAGTGCCCAGAGCCCAAAAGCCAACAAAAAAAAGGCCAGAGAAAGAGGAGGAGGAAGGCAAAAAGTTTGGGGTGACCAATCAGAGAGGGCCATTTTCCAACAGTTCGTCAGAGGTCTTGAAACAGAAAATAAAGAAAAAGACAAAAAGGCCCCTAGTGCCTGCAACACCAATATCAGTAGTGATACGTTTTTAAATTCAGTTGTTTGAAGAAGCGTAAACGCGTAACTGATAAAACATCATTTACAATAGAACACTGAAACTAATATACTATTTTCATGCAGTGCATTGCATGAGATCTCCTGTGACATGGAAAAAAAGATCAGCTTTTATTTAAAAACAGAATGCATTTCAATAATGTCGGAGATTAGGTGATTAGTCAATCCAAACAAAACTACAACTATACATGCATGCTAGTAATTTTAAACTGTCAATCCTTTAATAACACAAATAACACAGTTTAAATGCAACATGAAAGGTTGGAACAATGCATGCTCATTGAAGTAGAAATTTAAACATTACACTTACCTTCAAACTGCTGCTCAAACTCTTCTAGATGAGCATGGACAGTTGGCCAGGTTGCTCTCAGGACTCTTCTGTAGAGTGGTGTCATGCGGTTGGGTGCTAAGAATGTGGCTGGGAGGACTAGCCCATAATGTCTTATTCTTTGGTTTGGGCTCAGTTATGTACTTTCTCCCAGCCCTAGTGGCAGAACTTACCCTGCCAAGTGTGGATTCCCACAGCACTGCAGTGCATGGCGATGCCCCTCCAGATTTGGATCTGTGCTGCAGGACTTAGCTGGGTCTCCAGAATCCCTTAAAGGGTACTTTTGGACGACCCTCTCACTAATTATGTTCAATTCCTACTCAATGAACTGGGGTCTTGTCATCAAGCCCCTCAGCCATGCTGGAGGTTGAATTATGGCAAAAAGCAGGAGGATGGAGGGGGATGATGTTGTGATGATAAGAGGATGGCTCAGAATTATCACAAAATGGCTGACTTCCTCTACATATTGTTCATTTCCTGTTTATTGCAGTAGGCGGAGGACTCAGTCCCAACTGCAGAGACTTCACCCTGCATGCGGGACAGAGACTTCACATGTGGGAGGGAACCCTGCAAGTAGCTAAAGCACTAAACAATTGATAGAACCACTAAACTATTACCATGCATTGTTTATGTATCAAATGTATGTGTGTTAAGTAATATATTTAGTAAGTTAGACATAAGGCACGAATGAACTATTTGAGATGATGTACTTATAAGTTGTTAATGATAAATGTTTAAATGTTATAGAAAATTGAGGCAAATTATTTTTCACCAGAGCATTGCGTTCTATTTGATGCCGATATGATAAATAAATAGAACTGTCCCTGGATGGTATTTATGGACATTTATTACAAAAATATGCATATATGTGTGGAGAACTCCCTAGTTGGGGAGATCTATCCACAGAAAAGATATAGGAGTGGCAGATCAGGAATTGAGACTCTCCCCCACCGGATTAGTCACCACATTTTAATAAAATCAGAGCCTTTACTGATATTTGAGATATTTGAGTGGAGACAAAAGTCAATAAATATAAAACCTACTCTTAATAGGGTTATATACTACACGGAGGGGCAGAGCTTAGAAAGCACAAGTCTATCTGTCCATTTGTCAACAACTTATTTGATCTTGTGAAGTTGAAGTCTGCCTACATGTTAGAGATAAGAAAGTATTTGTTTATCATCACCAGGATCAATAAAAAAAAATAGCACAATACCAAAGCAGAGAAAAATCACCAGTTTCATAAGTTCAGGAATGGCAGCAAGCTACACATAGCACTGATCTGTACTATAATGTATGCACATAAGTGCTGTGGTATTGTGGTTTCTGCCTTTATTCCCACACAAATAAAATTCTAAAATTCAGCATCTGCGCCTTGCACGAACTGCAAGGCCTTTTTTCAGATGTAAGGAAATTTCAAATCTACCCACCAATCTATATGTGTCTAGCATTGTTGCACTCCACAATCAATACATTTCCAGTACTGCTAAGCAATTGCACTTCTTTAGTACTGCCCATCAACATGTGTGTCTTCAACGTTGCCCCATCAATGTTTGTGTTAGACCAGACAGTCTTAGGGTGGTCTTTCCCCCAACCTTTTGGCTTCCTCCTCCATTTTTCTGATCTCGATTTTGCTCGTATTAGGACTCTGCACACTTTACCACTGCTAATCAGTGCTAAAGTGCTTGCCCTCTCTGCTCAAAACATGACAACATTGGCTTATACCCAATTGGCATATTTAATTTACTTATAAGTCCATAGTAATGTGCACTAAATGTGACCAGGCCCAATAAATTAAATGCTACTAGTGGGCCTGCAGCACTGCCCGTACCACCCACTTAAGTAGCCCTCTAATTATGCCTCAGGCCTGCCACTACAGAGCCTGTGTGTGCAGTTTACACTGCCATTAAGACCTGGCAAAATAAACCTTTTGCCAGACCCAAACCTTCCCTTTTTATACATATAAGTCACCCCTACAGTAGGCCCTGGAGAACCCAGAGGGCAAGGTGGAATGTATTTAAAAGGAAGGACATGTACCTTTACGTTTTACATGTACTGGTAGTGAAAAACTCTTAAATTTGTTTTTCACTACAGCAGGGCCTATCTCTCCCATAGGATAACATTTGGATTATCTTATTACATTTTATAAGTGTAATTTCCAATTGGGAAGAGATCAACCCTTCAAGTCTGGTGTCTCCGGATCCTAATTTATGGTGAAGTCGGATTATAAATTACAATTCTGAAAATGCCACTTTTAGAAAGTTGGCATTTTCTTGCTTTAGCCATTTGGTGCCTGTAGCCTGTCTCTGATCACATTACTGGGGGTAGTTGGTAGCTGAGCTTTGTGTTTTCCTCCCAGACAGCCACACACAATAGGAGCTTAGCTGTGACTTGATGTGCCATTCGGCAGGATCGGAAGTAGGTGCTGTGCACAGCCTCACTTACCTGAATAGGCTGTGTCCTGTCCCCACACAAAGGGCTGCATACCTCCCTGTAGTGGGTCAGGAGCAAGGGTAGGAAGGGCAGGACCTCTGTGCACCTCAAAGGCCTGTCTTTGAAGTCTCCCCCACTTCAAAGACACCAGTGGGTATAAGTACTGGACCTCAGACACCACCACTTCAGTATACTTCTGGACCTGTCGATACTCTGCCATTAATTAGGACTGTTGTGCTGCTGAAGGACTGCCACTCTGCTGATCTGCACCCTGCTGAACTCCAGGTATGCTGTGCTGATCTGCAGCCTGCTTCCCTCTTCCCTGGGTGAGAAGGACTGGACCTACATCACTTGATACCAGAACCCAGAGTGACTCCAAGGGTTCGCTGGCTGGCCTCCTGATCTGAAGCCTCAGAGACATAACAGGCTTTCAATCCCTGCACCGGGACTCTTCCATCTGTGAGTCTACCTTGCCAAGTGGTGCCACCCCAGACCTGGACCCTTGGAAGTTGGCCTATGGTGTTTGCCAGCGGAACCGATGCATCTTCTCTGCTGAGCGACGCATCTCAGAGCAAAACCGAAGCCTCTCCTGGGCTCAGCGTCGCATACCCAAGCAGAACACACGCATCGCTGCTGCAGCGTGGATTAGACCCGTCGCAACTGGCTCACATTGCCGCCAACCCCACATCTTGGGACCGACCCATTGCCTTTGGAACCACCGCTGCGCACGACTTTACCTGAGGCAAGCACTTTGCATCCCCCTTCGATGGCAGCTTCAACGATGATGCTGAAATTCTGCATCGCAGCTTCACCACTCATGGGAACTGACTGCACCTTGCATCTGGCCACCGGACTTTGCATCACAAGCCCCATCAACAGGATCCTTGATGATGACGCAACAGGTCCTCACACCACAGCCTTGTCACATTTCAGAACAGACACATTGCCTCTGCTGCGTGATGCGTCTTCTACACAGATCCACGCAACATCCCGTAACCAGGATTTAAAGTACTTTGTGTAGTGGACCTACCTGGGTCCCTGTAGCTGGCCCACACTCCATTGTGGTTGGCCTGAGCTTGTGACTTTATCCCGGTCTGGTGTGACCAGATATTCCCAATAGCGCTTTGTGCTTCTTGCCACTATTTTTCTCTATAAATTTAAAATGTAATATCTCCAGTTCTACTAATTGGATTTTTGTAGTTTTGGTCTTGTTTTATTTAGTAAAGTCATATCTCTTTTTCTAACTTGGCGTGGAATCATTTTGTGTGGTGTTTTCACTATTTAACTTTTTGAAGTGTTCCACAAATACTTTACACACTGCCTGTAAGTTAAGCCTGGCTGCTCTGTGCCTAGTTGCCAGAGGGTGAGTACAGGTTAATTTAGGTTTTACCTGTGATTACCCTGACTAGGATTATGGTTGCTGCTTGACCAGGGCTTGCACCCCAGTCAACCAACAATCCAATTTCTAACAGTTTGCATATAAATTGCTCTCTGCCAAAGGGTGCCTTGATGAGTCCCTTGCAATGTATTCATCTCCAGCACTATGCACCTATATGAGCACTTCAAGCACTGTGGATGTGCAGATAACATCTTATGTGAAAGTGCACTTTGTAAAGGTTATATAAATACCACTGCCCACCAATGTATGCATCTCCAGTGCTGCCCATCAGTGTGTGAATATACAGCACTACCCACGAGCAACTGAAGCACTGTCCACCAATTTGTGCATCTCTGTCTCTCCCACCACAGTGTTCATCTCCAGCACTGCACAAGTGCATGTCAGACCCAGTTGGGGGGCCACGGGGCAAGCATGGGCTACTGGGCCTCAGTGGTGGGGGCTGGAGTTGTTAGCCTCTGATGTTCAGCGGTCCATCCTACTGCAAACTGGGCCTACTACAACCCCTAAAGCACTTGACTCTCAGTGGCAGTGATGGCGAGAAGTCACAGACTTCTCAGGCAGGTAGTGCAAGTGGGGGGGGGTGTAAACTCAGAACTCGAGAATAACTCAGCAGCACAATAATTGACTGGCCAACCCAGTGTTAGAAATTGAGTTGATGGTTGACTGCGGTATGGGCCTTAGTCAAGCAGCAACCACAATCACAGTCATGGTAAGAAGAAACCAACCCTAAATTAACCTGTGCTCACTCTCCGGTAGCTTGGCACAGGGCAGTCAGGCTTAACTTAGAGACTATGTGTAAAGAATCTGTGCAACACTTCAAATAGTAAAACAGTGAAGCCACTAAAAAACACAAAAAGTAAATTATATATGCCAATTGGGTATGAGCCAATATTATAAAGAGAGCACATGCACTTTAGCACTGGTTAGAAGTGGTAAAGTGCTCAGAGTCCTAAAGCCAACAAAATGAGGTCAGAAAAAGTGAAGGAGGAAGGCAAAATATTTGGGGGTGATCCTGCGGAGAGGGCCATTTTCCAACACAACCCCCTCCTGCCTAAACCCAGGGTAGACTAATCAATACCTTGATGGACTTTTCTGCTTAGGGTGATAGAACATGTACAATGGCCCACTACTGCAGGGGTACTTGTCAGTTCTATGCCTCTCTGAACTCAGTCAGATCCCTCTGTTTATATTCTCTGGGACCACTGAACTGACCCACGAGGAACCCTTCTCCTCACCTGTGGACCCCATTTGTACAGCACATAATCATAACTTGCTGACAGATGCATCCCAGTAGGCAGACAGTACCACCATGGCCAACAAAGTGATGTGGCCCATTGCTCCCCTTGGATTATACTTTTGTCCCCAACTCAAGGAAAACTCTGTCTATAAGGACAGCAACCAACAGAGGCCACAGACAGATTGTCAGTGTCCGGAGATCCAATGCGGTAGACCTATCTTCCAGCCTTTGGGGCTAGCAAGGAGGTCTTTTTCGGCTACTGAGGTTTCTTTGACCTCTAAAGTGCCTCAGAGTATGGAGCAGTAGCCCCAGGTGCTTTACACCCTACTGACACTCTATATCCCACCAGTTCAGGGTTGGTATCCTAAAATTGGTCCTTCAACCCAGGGTCTGTCCCCTTAGTCTGAACACGCGCCTGGTGAGCCAGGACTTCTAGGGGGGAACCACCACCCACCTCATGGGTGACACACTCTTTCTGTGTCATGCAAGAGTCTGCCGGGCGCAGGTACCCAAGCCCTCTGTCCCTGTGACAGTGCATGGAGCCCCCCCTGTCAGAAGTAGCCTCACCAGGGTCAGTCTTGGGGTGCTCTGTTCTCAAAGCTGGTAACCCCTGACACACTGGTCCTCCCACTATGGACAATTTTCACCTCTTGCCCCACCATCTGGTCCTCTGTATCCTCTGACTGGAAGTAGTACCACCAGAAAACAGGACTGGTAGGGCGCCAGTGGCAGCTGCCCCACCTAGATTCCCTGACATCAGTGGATGGTTTCTTGGTACAGACCAGGTCCCTCTGCTTGTGCCCCCTCTGGGAGCAACCCAATCTCTGTGGCTGGACATAGAACACCCTAGGCCTCTGCCTACCATATCCTCCACAACTATGCTTAGAAGGGACATGGCGCCCCTTTCCCCCCTCACCATACTGGGACCTGTCTGGGTCACTGTGTACCTCCATCTGACTATGTGGAGGAGAACCTTAGCCACCCTCCTTAGGATCACTCCCTAGTACCTTCCCAGACACTCCAGTACTCACTCAGATGTCTGCCTCCTTTGCAAACTCACTAGGGTTAGTGAGCCTGCAGTCAACCAGGTGTTGCCGTAGCTCTTAAAAACAGTGACTGAAAATGTGCTCTCTGGCTACCAAATTATACAGCCCCTCATAAGTGTTTATCTCACTACATTTCACCCAGCCATTCAGTGCCTTGCAAGGGTAACCCACAAAATTACCCAGGAGCAGTAAGACAGTTTCTGACTGCCCCTGAATCTCAACCTGTACTCTTCCGAGGTAAATCCATAAGTCTGGAGAAGGGTCTCATTCATGGTGGGATACATCAGCCTGTCCCCCTTCTCTAGGGCCAGTAGAACCTCCCTACTGCCACTAGGAATATGCCTCCAAAGGCCAGCTCCCCAATCCTCCTCAGGGTTCTAGTATACATCTAGAGCTACCTCAAATGCCTGAAGCCATCTGTCTTTGTTATCCCCCTCCTTGAAGTCAGGCACAAAGTCTCTGGGTATGTGGGCCCTTTATTCAGCACTGGACACTATAGTTTTGCTGCCACCATTCTCGCTAGACTCTAACAGCTGTTCGGCCTTCAAGTTCAGCTCTTTAAGACTCAGTTCAGGAGCTAACAGGAGTTTTCTCTCCTCCATCGCAAGCTTGGTCATCTGCAGCCTAAACTCCCTATCAGCTTCCCTGTCCGCCAGCTCCACTGGGGACAGAGCTTGGGAGGACCCACTGCTTTCTGCTCTGGGAGGGTTCTCAAATTCTGGAGCCAAGTCATCCCCCTCCCCTGTGTGCTGCACCGCAGGACCTGCTTTCAGGCCCTTTCCTTGCTCTTCCTCCTCATCCTCGTTTGTTGCCAGTAACAGGCAAACCTCCCCTAAGGCCCTCAGAACTTTCTGAAGCTCCAACTTGCTGGTGCCTTTCCTGGCTGGAAGATTCCATTCCTTACAGAACTCCATGAGCTCAGCCACCATCTAACTCTCCAATTTAGTGAGCTCAAATTTCATTCCTGCAGGCATGGTCACAGACAGTCAGGTAGGATGAGAGTGAATTTGGAAAATGCAAAAAGGCCATTCAAGGAGAACTGAAAAAGATACTTGGCAGACGATCTGATCATCAAAATCACCACGTCCGAGAATGCCCTTAAAACAGACATACAGATCACTGCCTACAAGACCAAGTTGATTGAGACCAACAATGAGATCAATGAAAACTGAGAATACTTACTCAAACAAAAGATATCCAAACTGCAGAAGGACATCAAGAAGTTCAATAAGGAGCCGATTTACCCCTATCTTATAGAAAACTACGTCAGAGGAGGAGACTCTTCAACTGACGAAAGTACATCATCTCGCAGATGGTACTCATCCTGAAGCAGTAACTCTAGTATGAGCAGCAGAGGGAATGATGATACACGACACAGCCACGACCACCACCATTCATGGCTACGGGATACCACCATACCAAGGTCCCTCGATAGGTTGGCACCCCTATCAGATGTATCCACAAGGACTGCCACATTCCTTTCCCCAACCCTTCGATCCCCCTCCTTTTTTAGGCAGAGGCTTGGGAGAGGATGAGGAAGAAGAAGAAGAGGAACCCAACACAAACATGTCCATTGGCAAGAACCAAAGGCAGAGACCTCCCGACAAACGAGGAGCCAGACGGCCAGCAAGAGAAGCTGATAGTCAATCTTTCTACCAGACCACTATCAGAGATGGAAAAGAATGTCCTACGCGGAGGTCTGGGCTTTGTCCCAACCCCGAAAGAGGACACATTTTTAACTGCACAGGAGCTGCATCGCTTCTTTAGAAAGATCCGCTTGTATGCCTTCTTCTTGGAGAAACCGATTTTGGAAAACCCAGATTAGGGTCTTCATAACCCGTCGACCTTCACTCCCTCAGCGGGTATGGTTCCACAGGAGGTCTTGACTTTTGAACAGGCAGTACTCAGAGATGTGGAAAGATGTCCCTGGAAGTCTCACTTCTATAACATGTCCAAAGTCGAGACGGCATCCATACAGACCCTTGGGAATGATACTTCGATTACCATAAAACCAGCGGTCAAAGGAGGGGCTATAGTCATTCTGAACACGGATGACTACACCTTGGAATGTAAATGCCAACTATCCAACTGTGACTACTACACTCCCATTAGGGAAGACCCCACTGAACGTCTGAACACCTACATAAGCTCAATGGTTTTTTCAGCAGAGTCACAGGGTTGGATCAGCAAGAAGGAATCAGCCTTCCTTATCAATAACCACCCCACAACACCGTATTTTTATACCCTGCCCAAAATCCGCAAGAATACCAGACCCCCACTGGGCAGACCAATAGTATCAGGAATCGGGTCTATACTCGAACCACTCTCACAATTTTGTGATCATTATTTGAAGCCCCTGGTGATGAAAGCCCCTTCCTTTCTCAAGGACACAACCGATGTTCTTAATCTTCTAGAGGACCTGCAGATGACACCTCTATTGATCTATTAGTCACTCTAGACATAGAGGCTCTTTATACAAACATACCCCAGGATACCACCTTAGAAGTGATAGAAACTATCCTCATGGCAGAGGAGTGGACCTCTCCCACCCCAGTGAGCTTTATTATGGAGTGCGCCACCATAGCACTGAAGGAGAATTTTTTCCAATTTGAGGACCAACTGTACCATCAGATTCAGGGTACCTCAATGGGTAGTACCTTCGCCCCGAGTCTGGCCTGCCTCTATATGGCCGACCTCGAGGCAAAACACATCCTTGTGGACAGTAACCCCTATCAGACCAACATCCTGGTGTGGCGTAGGTATGTTGATGGCATACTGATTCTATGGCAGGGTACCACAACTACATGCCAGGATTTCTGTGTTTGGATTAACACATTGAACCCGTATTTGAGGTTCAGCAAGAAATCCCATTCCTTGACCTACTAATCTCACTCACAGGAGGACACCTAAAAACAACGACGTACAAGAAACCAACAGATAGCAATACTCTACTCAGTTATGACAGCCACCATCCCAAACACCTGCAGAACAACCTTCCTTTTGGGCAATTCTTACGCTTGCGTCGTAATTGCAGCACCATCAATGACTTTCGACAACAAGCCCAATCCTTGAACACAGATTTAGTATCAAGGCGATACCCCCAACATGTGGTACAACGAGCCTACAAGAGAGGTAGGAACAACAATAGAGAAGGTCTCCCCGCAGGCGAGAATCCACTGACGTCATGACCTGTGTCACTTCCCTTACATCACAGTCTAATCACATACAAAAAATCATTAGTAAACACTGGGCAATACTACAGACCGGGGTCATGTCTCGCTCCAAACCCCGGTTTGCTTACAAACAAACTGCAAACATTAAGGACATTATTGTGCACACAAGACCAACCACTCCTAGACTAAGACCACAGCAATCATTGTGGGGTCTACCCCCTGTGACGGGGCATTACCCTTGTGGATCATGCAGTGTATGTCCCCTGACACGTTCCTCGAAACAGATCAATCTGAGCCCTACCGACACATGAATTCAAAAAACCCATACCGACTGCAACATGAAGAACTGCATATATGTCATCACGTGCCATTGCCAGAAGGGCTATGTAGGGATGGCTACAAGGGCAGTCAAGACCAGAATTACTGAACGCTGCAGTAATGTGAGGTGCGGTAGGACTGTGATCAAAATGCTCACCCATTACACTGAGATGGGCCACACTCCAGACAACAAGTACTGGACGATAATTGAGGCTCACACCAACATAACCACCAGAACCCTTTTTCACAAAGAACAACGCTGGGTGTACTGCCTTGCTACACACCACACAGGTCTAAAGGATGACAAACCATGGGCAGAGGTGTCACGATAATACCATGTACCACCACCCTGTGATTTTGATCCCTCTCTCCCCTTGTTGGCTCTCATAGGCCCATGCATGTGTCCTTGTTACCCTCTTCCATCGAGCCTTGCCGCTTAATCACACAGAATCCACCATGGCCCCTGTGGCCTCTTTTCAATTTTTAAAGATATTTTTGAGCTTTCATGACTGTATCTAGTAGAACTATCTAACCAGATCTACTGAGAGCATTTACCGATAGAGGTTGGATGAGTCACATATTTTTGATCCGTACAAACCTAAGCAGAGCCCCGATTACTCAGTCAACTAGGCCACCTATGCCCCTGCCTACACACATCCTCCCTATGCCCCACAAGTTTATAGCTCGGGTTTCCACACAGGTTTGGAACCATTCCAAGATGGCCCCCTTACTTGAGATTCCAATATGGTGCCCTCCCTTTCCCGACCCCCAGACTAGGTCCTCGTTCCAGATTTTCTTCTATGCATCCGCTACACCGGGGTTAAGATCCCCACCTGGTCGGAAGCACACCACATTCTGTGTCAACAGGGCGCGGGGTAGGTTCCTGACCCTGAGGAGTGCCACTCGCAGTGAGTACCACATCGACCCTCCCCCTGGGAGTCGCCACGACCAGTCACACCTTTGTGTGAGCGAGCGATTTACAGAGACTCGGACTGCCCCGCTCTCTCTCCCCCCATGAGAGACCCGGGCTCCAGTCCGCAGCTCTCTCCGCCATTAGGCTATCCCTGCACCTGACCGCGACTATGGGCCTTACTTTTGTTTGGGCCCTTTACAAGGTTCTAGGTCTCCTTTCTCCGTGGTTTCTCCACATCCCTTCACTACATATGCAGGCGAACGGGCACACTCCCCCTTCCCCTCATATTCATTGGCATCCCAACCGAAGTCCCGGGCATCCCTACATGACTATACACTTTTTCTTTCAGGCTCTTCCTTTTGCCAGTGCGCGAACACCCGGATTGTCACAAGGGGGCCAGTAGCTCCCTCTTTCTAGGTAAGCCTCTACCCTAGACTACCATCCTATGCCTGGTAACCTGTGAGGCCGGGCGACAGGGCCACATGGGTGAGGGAACACCCCTACTATGTGGCACATTCACCTCCTTCATTGGCACAGAACCTTGTCTTTCTGAAAAAAATCACACTATCCCTACGGTACTGCACAATGTATGTTTTTGAAATGAACTGCATGGCTAATTACCGGCTACCGTTCTGAATGGTTATGGAAGCACTTATGTAACTATTTGAGTTCAATAAATTTGAATTATCTTGCTTTATGTTTACAGATACTTGTCTCTTCCAAGTGTTTGTCAAACACGCTTGTTTTTAATGTGTCCTACAATATTCCCTCACCTGACACGGTACACCGCGGCACCAATATTCTAAGTTGCCTCAGTGATTTTATCATGTCTATATTTATTCTACCTCCAGGTGTATCCAGAAGGTAACTTATCTATCTATTTATACTAGACTACATTATGAGTCCTTTTTTCAGGGACGTCATTTGACAGAACACACGCACACAAATCGTCCCTGTTTGAGTAGGCGAGGATCCCTTGGTCCTGACGAAATAGCTTGCCAGGTAGGTCGCTCCCCCGCCACACAGCTCCGCCTGTGTTGTCCGCCCGCTGCTGCTGCTGGTAAGCTCGCCCCTCTGCTTGTTGCCTCGGTGCCCGTTTACCTTCTGTTCCCCCTCGCTGCCCCTTTCTCTGTGTCCAGTTTTTGCCTTCTGTTCCCCCTCGCTGCCCCTTTCTCTGTGTCCAGTTTTTGCCTTCTGTTCCCCCTCGCTGCCCCTTTCTCTGTGTCCAGTTTTTGCCTTCTGTTCCCCCTCGCTGCCCCCTTTCTCTGTGTCCAGTTTTGCCTTCTGTTCCCCCTCGCTGCCCCTTTCTCTGTGTCCCGTTTTTGCCTTCTGTTCCCCCTCGCTGCCCCTTTCTCTGTGTCCAGTTTTTGCCTTCTGTTCCCCCTCGCTGCCCCCTTTCTCTGTGTCCAGTTTTGCCTTCTGTTCCCCCTCGCTGCCCATTTCTCTGTGTCCCGTTTTTGCCTTCTGTTCCCCCTCGCTGCCCCCTTTCTCTGTGTCCAGTTTTGCCTTCTGTTCCCCCTCGCTGCCCCCTTTCTCTGTGTCCAGTTTTGCCTTCTGTTCCCCCTCGCTGCCCCCTTTCTCGGTGTCCAGTTTTGCTTTTTGGACCCCTCGTTGCCCCATTTTCTGTGTCCAGTTTTGCTTTTTGTACCCCTCGCTGCCCCCATTTTCTGTGTCCAGTTTTGCTTTTTGTACCCCTCGCTGCCCCCATTTTCTGCGCCCAGTTTTGCTTTTTGTACCCCTCGCTGCCCCCATTTTCTGTGTCCAGTTTTGCTTTTTGTACCCCTCGCTGCCCCCATTTTCTGTGTCCAGTTTTGCTTTTGTACCCCTCGCTGCCCCCATTTTCTGTGTCCAGTTTTGCTTTTTGTACCCCTCGTTGCCCCCCATTCTCTGTGTCCAGTTTTGCTTTTGTACCCCTCGCTGCCCCCATTTTCTGCACCCAGTTTTGCTTTTTGTACCCCTCGCTGCCCCCATTTTCTGTGTCCAGTTTTGGTTTTTGTACCCCTCGCTGCCCCCATTTTCTGTGTCCAGTTTTGCTTTTTGTACCCTCGCTGCCCCCATTTTCTGTGTCCAGTTTTGCTTTTGTACCCCTCGTTGCCCCCATTCTCTGTGTCCAGTTTTGCTTTCTGTACCCCTCGTTGCCTCTCGACTCCCGCCGCTGCGTCCCTGCGGCCCCGCCCCCTGACTGCCCATTCGCTGCCCCTGCCTCCCGCCTCCCAGCTGCTCCTCCCTCCCACCTCCCCATATATGGCGGCCGCTGCGCGGTGAGGAGAGCGACCCTTGACCTTGCCAGGTAGGTCGCTCCCCCGCCACACAGCTCCGCCTGTGTTGTCCGCCCGCTGCTGCTGCTGGTAAGCTCGCCCCTCTGCTTGTTGCCTCGGTGCCTGTTTACCTTCTGTTCCCCCTCGCTGCCCCTTTCTCTGTGTCCAGTTTTTGCCTTCTGTTCCCCCTCGCTGCCCCTTTCTCTGTGTCCCGTTTTTGCCTTCTGTTCCCCCTCGCTGCCCCCTTTCTCTGTGTCCAGTTTTGCCTTCTGTTCCCCCTCGCTGCCCCCTTTCTCTGTGTCCAGTTTTGCCTTCTGTTCCCCCTCGCTGCCCCCATTTTCTGTGTCCAGTTTTGCTTTTTGTACCCCTCGCTGCCCCCATTTTCTGTGTCCAGTTTTGCTTTTTGTACCCCTCGCTGCCCCCATTTTCTGCGCCCAGTTTTGCTTTTTGTACCCCTCGCTGCCCCCATTCTCTGTGTCCAGTTTTGCTTTCTGTACCCCTCGTTGCCTCTCGACTCCCGCCGCTGCGTCCCCTGCGGCCCCGCCCCCCTGACTGCCCATTCGCTGCCCCTGCCTCCCGCCTCCCAGCTGCTCCTCCCTCCCACCTCCCCATATATGGCACGCCTAAGGCAAGCCCGTCTGCGCCCGTCCGCGCCTGGACCGCGCCCAGCGCCAGAACCCCTGGGCCGTGCGCCCCCCGCTCCAGCCTCGAGGACCGACGCCGATACGATGCCACCACACTCCACGCTCTCAACCCCGGACGGACGCACAACTGCTTCAAGGCCGCCCCGAAACGCACCCATGGTCCCTTCACCTGCCGGAACTGCAGCTACACCAGCCTCAGAGCCACCGAGGCGCCCGCCAAGAAGTACCTCAACCATCTCCGATGCATACTACTGAACACCCGCTCCGCACGCAAACACGCCGTCGAGCTCTGGGACCTGCTCGACACATCATCACCAGACGTCGCCTTCCTGACAGAGACCTGGATGAACGACTCCTCCGCCCCCGACATCGCCATAGCCATCCCAGACGGCTATAAGATCACCCGTAGAGACCGCATCAACGCAGTAGGAGGAGGAATCGCCATCATCCACAAGAACACCATCAGGGTCTCGACCAGCACCGACGACACTCTCAGCACCGCCGAACACATGCACTTCCAGATCCACACGGACCCCAACACCACCCTTAGAGGCACCCTTGTCTACAGACCCCCTGGGCCCGACCCCAGTTCAGCAACTCCATCGCCGACTTCATCAGCACGCACGCCCTGACCTCTACCGACTACATCCTCCTCGGAGACCTGAACTTTCACCTGGAGAACAACAGCGACAGCAACTCCACCATCCTGATCGACAACATCGCCAACCTCGGTCTGAGCCAGCTCGTCACAACACCGACCCATTCCGCCGGCCACACGCTTGACCCCATCTTCTCCTCAAGCTCCCACCTCTCCTTCAGCCACACCACGGAACTCCTCTGGACCGACCACCGCTGCATCCATTTCACCTTCCAGAAACCCACCACACACCACCGCACCCAACAGATCCCACGCCGCTGCTGGAGCAAAGTCACCGAAGACCAACTACGGGCAAACCTCGCTCTCAGCCCTCCCTCCGACCCATCCAACACCGACGACGCTGCCTGCAACCTCAGACGATGGATGGACGACTATGCCAACACCCTCGCCCCGCTGAAAAAACTCACCTACAGTGACACCACCAAAAGAGCCAGCTGGTTCACCTCGGAACTCCTAGCTTCCAAGCGTACCTGCCGGAAACTAGAGAAGAAATGGCACAGTGATAAGACACCGGACAGCCACGCAGCCCACAAAGACGCCATCCGTAACCACCACCACCTCATCAAGTCCGCCAATAGAATCTCCTTCAAAGACCGCCTCGACAACAACGCACACAACAGCAAGGAGCTCTTCAACATCGTGAAGGAACTCTCCAACCCCAGCTCCAACACCAACGACATCCCGCCGTCGCAAGCCCTGTGCGATTCCCTCGCCACCTTCTTCCACCGCAAGATCGCCGACATCCACGACAGCTTCAACACCCAGACAGCCCCAACTAAGATCGATGCACCAGACCCGCCGCACACCATCAACCACGACCCCCTGCCAGCCTGGGCCAGCGTGAACATCGATGACACCATCAAGACCATGAGCACAATACACTCCGGCTCCCCGTCAGACCCTTTCCCGCACCACATCTTCAACAAAGCCAGCAGCTCCATCGCACCCCACCTGTGCAACATCATCAATCTCTCCTTCGAGACCGCGACCTTCCCAGAGAACTGGAAACACGCAGAGATCAACGCCCTACTCAAAAAACCCAAGGCGGACCCGAGAGACCTCAAGAACTTCCGGCCCATCTCCCTGCTTCCGTTCCCAGCCAAGGTCATCGAGAAGATCGTCAACAAACAGCTAACCCGATACCTCGAAGAAAACAGCATCCTGGACCCATCCCAATCGGGGTTCCGCAGCAACCACAGCACTGAGACTGCGCTCATCGCCGCCACCGACGACATCAGGATCCTGCTGGACAACGGTGAGACCGCAGCCCTCATCCTGCTGGACCTCTCCGCCGCCTTCGACACTGTCTGCCACCGCACTCTACGCGCACGCCTCCATGATGCAGGGATCCGAGACAAGGCCCTTGAATGGGCCACCTCCTTCCTCGCCGGCAGAACCCAGAGAGTCCACCTCCCACCATTCCGATCCGAAGCCTCCGAGATCATCTGCGGCGTACCCCAGGGATCATCCCTCAGCCCAACACTGTTCAACATCTACATGGCCCCGCTCGCACGCATCGCCAGACAGCACGACCTCAACATAATCTCCTACGCCGACGACACTCAACTGATCCTCTCCCTCACCAAGGACCCCCTCGCCGCCAAATCCAACCTCCATGAAGGAATGAAGGCCGTCGCCGATTGGATGAAGATCAGCCGACTAAAACTGAACACGGACAAGACAGAGGTCCTCATCCTCGGCTCCAACCCCTCAGCCTGGGACGACTCCTGGTGGCCAACAACACTGGGAGCAGCCCCGACACCCACCGACCACGCACGCAACCTGGGAGTCATTCTCGACTCAACGCTCTCCATGGCCAAGCAAGTCAACGCAGTCTCCTCCTCCTGCTTCAACACCCTCCGCATGCTTCGCAAGATCTACAGGTGGATCCCGACAGATACAAGAAGAACAGTCACCCAGGCCCTCGTCAGTAGCAGACTTCACTATGGGAACGCCTCTACGCGGGAGCCCCGGCCAAGCTCATCAAGCGACTGCAACGCATACAAAACGCCTCCGCACGCCTGATCCTCGATGTACCACGCCACAGCCACATCACCCCCACCTGAGGAACCTGCACTGGCTCCCCGTCGACAGGAGAATCTCCTTCAAACTCCTCATCCACGCACACAAGGCACTCCACAAGACTGGCCCAGCCTACCTCAACAGACGACTCCTCTTCTACGTCCCCAACCGCCAGCTCCGCTCCGCCGACCTCTCCCTCGCCACCGTCCCTCGCATTCGAAGAACTACCACCGGCGGCAGATCCTTCTCCCACCTCGCCGCCAAGACCTGGAACACCCTTCCACTAAGCCTACGACAGACCCAAGACCTGCTGACCTTCAGGAGGCTACTCAAGACCTGGTTGTTCGACCAGTAGCAGCACCCCCCCCTTTTTTTTCTCCCCAGCGCCTTGAGACCCTCGCGGGTAAGTAGTGCGCTCTACAAATTCTGTGATTGATTGATTGATTGATTGAGATCCCTTGGACTTTAAATATGCATGAAACATGTTGACCCCCCTCACTGCACATACACTCTTTTGAGCTCAAGAGGTTGTAATTGCCCTTCTCCAGCTACGACTTCATAGTCTTTGTTTTTATCATAGCATAAGAACCCAGGGCCTGATTCACAAAAGTAATCTGAGACAAAATCCTAACTTTACGACTTTCGGTATTCACAAAAGGCATTTAGGAGTAGTAAAGTTCGAAATCCTAACTTTCACTTTCACTTATGGTTTATGATCTCGGGGTGATGGTACTAGCATTACTTTTTTCTCTTTCATTTATGATTTTCACCTCTGGAGCTAATAATAAAATATTTTGCTTCATTTAAAAATAAGTTTGTCAATTGGGTGAAGATATGTAGTTGATCATTTTATATGTATATCTTCAAACTCAGTGTATAAGATCATAAACAGCTCCCTGACAACTGGAATCATGCCAGACTGTCTCAAAATCGTCCAAGTCACGCCAATACTAAAAAAAAACGGGCTCTGACCCAAATGATCTCAATAATTTCAGGCCCGTATCCAATCTCCCATTCTTAGCCAAAATCCTAGAAAGATGTGTTCTCCTCCAACTTACCCAGCACATGGACAGCAACACCCTGCTAGACCCTCATCAATCGGGTTTCAGAAAAGGCTGCAGCACGGAGACAGCAATCCTGAATGTCATAGATGATGTCCACAAATCACTCGATACGGACCGATGCTGTCTGCTCATACTCCTGGACCTATCGGCAGCCTTCGACACGGTAGACCACGAACTGCTCATTACTGTACTCCGAGAAAGGGTTGGAGCGGAAGAGGTGGTCTTACAGTGGTTTACCTCCTTTCTGCGGAACCGCTCCCAAAGAATAAAAATTAAAAACTTCACGTCTGACATACTACCCATAAGTAGGGGCGGCCCCCAAGGATCAGTCCTCTCCCCATCACTATTCAACATCTACATGGAGCCCCTCACCACCATACTCAAGAAAGCCAACATCCCCTTCCACCTCTATGCAGACGATACACATATCTACCTAGAAACCTCCTCCACTGGTGACATTCTGAGACTAAACGACACTCTAAAAGAAGTCCAACACTGTCTATACCTCAACCACCTGAAACTCAACCAAGACAAGACAGAAATCCTACTCATATCCAACAAAGAGCAGACCCCCCAAATCACAGAATGGCTAAAAACCATTGATGCTCTCAACTGCAATCTCATCCCTGCCGACTCCGTAAAATCACTGGGAATCACTCTGAACCCAAACTTAGACATGGTCAAACATATCAAGAACACCGCAAAGAGCGCTTTCCTCAACCTAAAACTACTCAACAAAATAAAACCCTTCATCCCTCCCACCGACCTCAAACAAGCCACACAATCCCTGGTTCTGTCCAGATTGGACTACGGGAATGCAACCCTCACAGGCACGACAAAATCTCACTTAGCTCCCCTCCGATCAACTCTAAATGCAGCAGCCAGGATGGTCACGAAAGTAAAGAAATACGAACACATCTCCCCCGCTCTCAGGGAGCTAAAATGGCTCCCAATCGAAATGCGTGCAAGCTTCAGAACTGCTTGTCTCACACACAAAGCTCTGCACACGGGCAAACCTGCCTACCTGGCCTCCAAACTCAACAAGGCTGGTCAGACAAGGAATCTCAGGAGTACTAACACTCTACTTCTCATCCCTCCGAAAACTCGAAAACAAAAAACTTTATCACGCTCCTTCTCAGGTAATGCACCCAAAATCTGGAACGCAATCCCAGTCTATATCAGGACCAAACCCTCCTTCAAAAAATTTAAAAGCCGGCTCAAAGACCTCTACCTCAACCAATCTTTTCCGAAGGGATAGCTGCCGCGCAACGCAGAATCTTGCCTTTGGAGAATATAGTCACGTCGATATGAAGACTTTTACACCACCTACCTCTTGACTCGCGCCTGTTCCCCCTCCCGGGACAGGATTCGGCACGAAGCAATCTGTTTACTATTGTTCTACCTCTGTATTCGTCTGCTACCTTTGTCCCCCCTCCCTGAACAGGACTTGTTCATGAATCAATGTGTTTACTATTGTGTTTATATTGTTTTACTTTGAACTCGATTGCCACATGACAAAAGGTTGTAAAGCGCTCCGATACCTCCGGGTCTGGCCAGCGCTATATAAAACCCTTAAAATAAATAAAATGTGTTTTAATTTTACTTTTTAGGAAATTCTGTGGCTTTCCTGATGATGGCGCAGTGTGCGCCGAAACGCGCGTAGAAGATCCATCTAGGAGCCACTTTTTGTTTATCATTGTTGTGTATGGTTTTCTAAATTTGTATTAATCAGAAAATATTTGTTGTCTGTACCTTTTGTGTATGTAGCAACTTTTTGTATTCTGTCTAACTGTATTTTGGTATGTGGTGTCTTTTCGTTTTATGATCAAAATATGTCTAAAATTAATTGTCTTTATGATATATGTCTTGAAATGTTTTTAACTAATTTGAATTAAAGAAATGAATTTTTTTAAAACATCACTTCCGTTTACACTGAGTTTAACTACATCATGCTATTAGCCCATATAGTCTGTGAATTGTCATAGACCGTTAGTTGCCTAGGGGTTTTTCTTCAATTTCATATTTGCCCTGCCTTAGGAATTTCAAGTCATTGCAGGGGGTCCTTGTTATTTACATTCATGTCTCAGATATGGCCAATGTTCCCGGTCAAACGCCATTTCAGCGTCGACCGAAAGAAGCAGCGTAGGCTGCTGAGTGCACTGAGTTTTGTCTATTAGGTGGCAGAGACGCCTCGTCCCGTCGCTGCAATTGCGTTCGGGAATAAAGCCTTATTGGCCTGGGTCCACCAGGCCCTGCATGTGTGGAGCAAGGCGGGCTGCCAAGACACTAGTGAAGATCTTTAAATCGACATTTAGTAAAGATATCGGACAAAAGGAGGCGCATTCTTGTGGGTCCTTTCCGTGTTTCGGTATCACTACCACCTCCGCCATAGACATTGTGGGGGTTAAAGCTTCTGTTTCACTGAATGCATTAAAAAGGCAAATAAGAAGCTGGGTAAGTTCAGGGGCAAAAGCTTTGTAGAAATCTACTGGAAAACCATCCCCTCCCAGCGCTTTCTCTAACGTAAGTCCCTGGATAGCCCGCATAACCTCATCCGGGAGGATATCCGCATCTAGAGCATCCGCGTCTGGGGGGGGAGATGACACTGGTGCCCGGTGGACGTAGTCCTCCGCCGCAGCCGAGTCCAAGTGCTCCGCCATATACAGAGTGGTGTAGAAGGTTTCAAATTCAGCTGCAATAGCAGCATCACTCTGGAGGATCTCTCCCTGGGGAGTCCTTATACCTGCAATGCTGCGCAAGTTCGTTTGTGATCTCAGTAGGTGTGCTAGGAGTTTCCCGGCTCTGTTTCCCCCTTCATAGTAACGCTGCTTAGTGCGTAGGAGCGTGTATTCCACAAGGTCACAATCCAAAGCCCTCAACTGCTTCCGTACTATATTAATTTGTCTTCTTGTCTGAACCGCGCCCGTGCGACGGTGAACCCCCTCCAGTTCCCTGACCTGCATCTCAAGTAGCTCCCTTTTGTCCCTCCTTTCTTTGTTTAGTCCCGCCGCGATGGCCAGAAACCGACCTCTCACGACCGCCTTCAGGGCGTCCCACACCTGGGGAAGCGGAACTGAGCCATTATCGTTGATTGCCAAATGTAATCTTGTATAGCTGCTCATACGTCAGTAACGTTGGAATTGTATGTGAGTAGTTTGTGGATGAGTCTCCACGACTTCTGGCGAGGAGACCCTCCGGGTAAATGTAGAACCAGCGATATCGGGGAGTGGTCCGACAATGCAGCCGTCCCTATCGTAACGTCTTTGATATATCCCGTGACCCGGGGGTAAGACCATAATAAGTCGATCCGCGCATAAGTTTGGTGCGATGCAGAAAAAAAGGTGTATTCCCGGGCGGTGGGATAACGGAGTCTCCAAGCATCTGTCAGACCCACCTCCCCAGCCTCTGGAGCATAGAATCTGAGAGAGATCCTGAGTGTCCTATCCATACCACTGACCTATCTAGCTGTGAGTTAGGCACTATGTTTAAATCCCCCCCCCCAATAATAAATCCTTGTCCTGAGAATCGAGAATGGTATTTAGCGTGTCTCAGAGGAGGACTTCTTGGTGCTCATTAGGGCTGTAAATGGAGGCTATTGTATACGTGTGTGCTCCCAGCAAAATACGCAGCACCAACATCCTGCCTGGTGTTTCTGCATGTACCCCCAATACTGTTCCCGGGAACTGTGTAGATATGAGAATGGCTACCCTGCCTTTTTCCCCATGGTGGAGGAGAAGTATTGTCTATCATATCATTTGGACCGGAGGCGTTTCCAGTTGACGCATAGCAAGTGGGTCTCTTGCAATAGGCAGATATCGCAGCGAACCTCTCTAAGCATTGTAATGAGCACGTGCCGTTTAACCGGTGTATTGAGACCTCGGATGTTAAAGCTCATTATCTTGACCTTAAATGTTGACATATGGGTAGTTGTGGGGATGCGCAGTGACTCTCGCCTGAGGCCTTGTGAAATTCGGAGTCCCCCCCCTCAGCCCACAGCTGATCCGAGTCCCATGTGCTGGCATGCTATAGAAACAGAGGCATTTCCTCCACTTCGCCTCCGCTGGTATCCGGCCTACAGATAGGCTGCCCCTCGTGTCAGAACCCTCCCCCCCCGGTGTCCCAAAAAGCATGTAGAGCATAATATAGTGACCCATGGGTTTGAGCATCGAGCCTCTTAGAATAGAGATGCCTCCCCTTCCCACGATTTCGACCACCATCCTCTCTTGTGCTAGCTCCCTCTATGGTGCCGTGTATTCCCCGACCACCTGATTGTTAGCCCTCCCCACCTGTGGTAATGACAGCCATAGGCCTCGAGTATAGAGAAGAAGAAAGGAAAGAAAATAAGAGATAAAGAAGACAGATAATTTAACAAACACGTAGAAAGCGCCATCAATTGGGCGTAGATAGCACTATCGTGCATGGGTCCATGTGTCCGGTGGTTGGTCATCTCGTTGAAGGGAAGGAGCTCCCTCCCCCAAGACTGAGTTTCTTCTTCCCAGGACACATCTGTTAAGTACTGCAGCCCATGGATAGAGGACAACTGCTGCATGTGTGATCATACGTTCAGAGTTTCTCCGGCTCCGTCTCGGTTCTGTATCTGTTGGAGGAGCGCCTCCCTCTCTTTCTGGCTCTCTGTCGCGGAAGGTTTGGAAGGTTTCTCCCGTCTGGTCCCTCGTCATTGGTCCGGTTTTAACGACCCACGTGCGGAGGTATCATCTGTTGGTGACCCAGAGGGGCCCCCTTCCTCCAAGTCAAGGCCTAACACCTCCTGCGCTTCTTTTAGGGACCGAACTGACTGTAGTTCTTTATTCCAAACAAAGGTAAGCCAGAAGGGATGCCCCCAGCTGTAATGGATTCCTTTATCGTGCAGGTAAGCTGTGGCTGGCTTCAGGGCTTTACGTCTTTGGAGAGTGAGTGTTGACAAGTCCTGATAAATTCCAACTTGGCGTCCCTCAAAGGTAATGGTCGCTTTATCCCTAGTTGCAGCCATAATGATCTTCTTCTGCTGGAAGGAGTTTAGACAGGTGAGGATATCTTGTTGTTGGCCCGGGTCTTTGGCTGGCCGTCCGGCGCGCTGCGTGCAATCCAGGATGATATCTTTGTCACTGAGCTCCGGTACAGCATGCCGGAAGAAGCGAATTACCCATTCTTCCAGCTTCCCCCCATCCGCCAGCAGAGGGACGCCCTTGATGCGAATGTTGGACCTCCTGGAGCGGTTCTTGAGGTCGTCAAGGAGGAGGCAAAGTTCCTCATTTCGGTCTCTGAGCTCCCGCAACTCACGGGCCTGTTCAGTGATCTCTTCCTCTCTGCGGTCACCATTCCTTTCTAGGGAGTCGACTCGGTCTCCAATTTCCTGGATCTCCGCTCTGATCTGCTTGATATCGGAGGTGGCGTCCTATCTCAGACCTGCAAAGTCTTCCCTGAGCGTTCCGAAAAGCTGCTCCAAGAATCCGCGAGTGATTGGTTCCTCCGAATGTTCCCCAGTGGATTCCATATCTTCCTCTTGGGGTTGGGCCACTTGCTGCTCAGTGCCTGGTTTCTGGAGGAGATCTTTAATTGTCGGGTCCTTTCTTTCCCGGTTTGTGGTCATCTCTACAAGGGCGCCATCGCTAGGTTTCCAGCAACGCATTCATTCAGTACGGCCTATCCTAGGCTCTCGGGCCCACGGGGGAGACCACAGATCTCCTCGTTACTTGTCTTTGCCGTTGTCCTCTCTGTACCGGTAATTCTTGTGGCTCACTTTCAGAGTAGTAGATGGGTTTGCACCCCAGTCCCGGGACCAGCCACTGATATCCTGTCAATTGGCTGCAGTCTCTGTTAGGCCTATCTCAGCCCCCCCAACACAGCGCTGGATCCCCGCGCTTCTAGCAATGCGATTTGTCGCAATTTGAGGCAACCGGGGCTAGCCACGAGGCTCCCCGTGAACCAGATCACCACCAGCAGTCGAAACGAAGCACTGGGGGAGGTCCCTCACTGCCTACTCTCTGCCCTCGGGCCGCTCTGCTTCCTGTTTGTACACCAACTTTCTGGAAATGGGGCCCGGTCCTGTTGCTGGGCAAATTCGGCTAACCCTGTTGTTGCTGGTCACCCGGGGGGCGTTTCAGGGCGTCCCAGGTGCCACCTTCCTTCCCCCACAGCTCCTGGATTGCAGCCTTCCCGTCCACCCCAGGCCCAGACCGCGTTTGGCTCAGTCCGCACCCAGCAGCCCAGCTGTCCCTTCAGCTCTCACCTCCGTAAAACCGCTCACAGGCCCGATCTTCATCAGCGACGGTTGTTCCAAGCCAGGGTGAGTCCACTAGCCGATTCCCGGGACCACAACCCCTCTGATGGGCCGGGGCTGCGTCACGGCCCGTCACCTAGACCGGCACGTTGAGTCACTATTCACGGGCAGATCCCGGCTTGATAGGCCGCGCACTCCGCCACTCGGCCCGGACGCCGCCAAGCTCGTCTGCCAGTTGCAAGCACCGTCCCAGTCTCTGTGAGCAGTGCTTCACCTTGCCCGCAGCCGCCACCTGCTCCGCCGTGGACAGAGATTCGAGGGTCGGCCTCTCCCCTCTCACTGACTGTTCCGCCGGGCCGCCGCAGAATGCACGCCTTGTCCACTATATGCCCTCCAGGACACGGGACATTTTCATCCGTGTTTGGGGTCCAAGGATGGCTGTTGGAGCTACAGAGGTACGCTGCTACTCCGCCGCCATCTTGGCCACGCCCCCCCGCAACCTCTATATGAACTATTTAAAAGTAGTTCACATCCTCATTGACATTAATTTCTTAATTCGTTTCTTCATTTGAGACTTTTTAAATTGTTTTATTTGTGCATCGGGCTTCTATAGTCCATGCATTTTGTATGAGTGAGCCAGAATAATGAAGGCCTGTGGGATCATTTTTGGGTACCCCTTCCCTGTTCCTGCACACTAGAGGGAGGTGAGCTTGTTTTCCCAGACACTGGATATTTATTGCTGACATCCCTGAAAGTGGATTTACGAACCCTCACCACAATATGCCATAGGCTGATATCGAGACTTATGTGCAACACTTTAAGCCAATGTCTAAAGCCAGGTGAACCACAGTGCCCAGTGGCTGAATGGGGCTTTCCAAAAGCATCTTTCTCTATCTGCACGAGTGTGAAGGTGCATGTTGTATATGTGTGGTCTGTGTTGTTTTGCGTTATTGTATAATCACATGAAAATTTGCTAGACAGCTAAAGCTGTCTGAAGGCAAGACTTGTAAAAGAATATGTAAACATGAGGCCTGACCAATAGAAGAACTAGAATTGATAAAACCTAAGAAAACTAATAGTTTAGAACGAAGCTCCATACCACCAGGGCCGGACTGGCCATAGCGGGCACCCGGCGTTTCCCCGGTGGGCCGCTAGGGTGGGGGCCGGTTTTGGCCCTCTGGGGGGCGTTTTTGTTACAGGGCGCCTGCAATATCGGCCCCCTGTAACAAAATCGGCGAAACCGGCTCGAGCAAACAGCTCGGCCGCACCCCCCTCCACCCCTAGGGGGCCCGGCAGAGCAGTTTGCCAGGGCCGGTTTCGGTGCCCAGTCCGGCCCTGCATACCACTGAAACCAATGTCTTCTTGCTGAGTTCCTAACTAAATATGCGCAAGTCATTTAAATTGGCAGTCGAAGATGATTTATGTGAACAAAATAATCAAACACACTTGTGCTTTGCAAGTGATAAAGTAATTATGGCATACGAAATTCATCAAAGTAAGCAGAATCAGCTGTAATTTGCACTCAAGTGTGGTATTTTCCATTTCAAATCTTGAAGCGTGTTCAATAATGTGCACTTTACTACACTCCCTATTCATCATGCAAAATAAACCAAGATCATCGTTTGAACATCAGTGTGCTTTCGCAATTGCAAGTAAGTTCTGTTTCTTGCTTCCTGTATTTATTCTCAGACAAGGCCGCAGCACCTGATGCTCAGGCCACTGGCTTTTGCCAACTGTCCAAATGTTGATAACTTTTCAGCTCACACATCACAAACTAAACGAGTAAAACTTCGAACGGACTTTGTTGAGGTATCATTCGGTCGCTGAATAGGCATGCACACTTGCAATTCAGCAAATAATCAAGACAGTAGAATAAAAAATATGTGAAATATGTATAACCAGTTTGCGTTTAGGCATTGCTGAGACGGTCAAAGTTAACCTCCTGCCCTCAAATAGAATCTAAAACAAGATTAACCGCTACAGATTGAAGGAGGTGAATTATCATTTGCCTTATTAATACCAAAGTATTCTAAAAGAAAGCCCAATACAATTTCAGAGGGAGCTTAAAAACAAGATGAAATGTAATTAACTACTACAGGTACCATTGTCTCGCTTGCCATACCACAGCAAAGAAATTTAGTTTATTTTGCTTTAGCAACCGTGAACTTAATTATGGTTTTAGAAGAGCTGTTTTTTGTCTGCCAAAAAAACTTGGGACAATTGTTTATGAAGTCATACTAGCTTGTTTTTAAAAATGTTGGTCAAGGGGCTCTTCTGAGGTGCTGTGCAGTAGTATGAGCTAATGTTAAATACGGTGACCTGTGAATTTCCTTGTGAGAAGGAGATACATTTTTAAGACCCTGTAAGCCAATATGGCCATAGAATCACCTATAAATCTCCCAGATACATTCAAATTAAATTATACCACTTGAACTTGGGCAGATGAGCATGAAACTTAAAAACTGTGCTTTTTTAAAACAACTTAGACAATGGGAAGGATGTATTTCAGCATTCCTAGGAAACAAAGGGGTCTATTTACGAACTTGTCTCGCAGTGCAGCGCAGCAGGTCATTTTGCTGCGCTACGTGACAGGGAAAAGGCCGGAATGCACCATATTTAGGTCAATAACGCGCATTCCTGCCTTTTTCCCTGTGTTGGTGTCCTTTTGGCAGTTTGGCGCCAATGCAGACACCCTTGCACCGTGGTGCAAGGGTTCCTCCGTTGCAGGCAGGATTGTTTTTGTGCATGAAGGGGCACCTTCCTGCACAAAAACAAATCCTGAGAGGCATATTTCTCTTTCTATGTGTGCTGCATACATAGAACGTGGAAGTATTGAGGAAAAATAAAGACATTTCTCCTCGCTTCACCTCTCCTGGGAAGGTATATTCTTTGGTGCATCCCCAGGTTACCAGTTCTGGTAAATCCGGGAATGCATCGAAAACCATTGGAGTGACGTGGGAACACAACGCCCACGGAACACCTTCAAAGGGCAGAGTAAGGCAATGCAGGGATTTGCACTGCGTTGCTTTACTCCAGATTTATGGCGCCACTCAGGGTCACCCGTGCGTAACTTCATAAATCTCATTTAGGACTTGCGTCGCTCTTGCACCACCTTGCGTGGTGCAAGAGCAACGCAACTCTGCTCGTAAATAAGCCCTAAAATATTTCCAGCCTTCTGTGCTAGGAAATGAACCAATTATGCCATGCTGTATTACTTTTTGGAAACTTGTGGTGGAAGGCATTACACAAGTTGTAGAGGTAGGAATATTCGTGTAGCAAGTGTCATCCATTTTACCGGATTAATTAGTGGTTATCATGCTTACCCGTAGTACTAATCTTCTTTTTCCAGTTATTACTTCTGAGGTGAATCACCTCTCAAGACAGGAAGCTGCAGGACAATGCTATCAATTGCTATGGCATCATAAATGGACTAGCATTCCCACCATCCTTTTGGCACTACCAAGCCAAGTGGAGGGTTGCTCCTATCAAGTGAGCGTGGGCGTATTGTAATGAGAGCAACGAATATGAGTAGGACTATGCCAATAAATATACAAACTCAAGTTCTCTCCAGTTTCCTTCTTGGTTGCCCAATGAAAGGGTGACTCCTCCCAGTAGCCACAGTAATACCCTGCACTTAATATCCACTGGAAGGTTGTCAAGTGTTGCATTAAGGGGGTCCCAGTTAGGAGGAAAACGTAGCAGAGGACAGTAAACACCTCTTTGGCCTCCTTGATTGTTGCTGATGAATGCTACCGGATCTGATAAGCAAGACAGCAACACTACCCTGAGATAGGGTTGAGAAGTAACCCAGTATATAGTTTTCCTTGCGAGGAAATCCAGAAGAGAATACTTATGTAGAAAATCAGAGGAAAACTCAAGGATACAAAGGATCTATGTGGTGAAAGGAAAATTGGGATGTGAAAGCATTGCGATGCTTAATACTCTGACCAGAGCCTCCTTATATGTGTTCTAAGCCGGAAATGACATCAGGGGAATCATTGTTGGCTCCACCTTGGACTGGGAAACTGTAATAACAAATACAGAAAAGACCCTCATCTTGCATTGGAATGAATTTAAGTCTTCAGAAGCATGTTTCCCAGAATGGCAGACGTAAGAAGAACCCCATTTTTTGCACGCTTTTACTGATTCCTTTTCACCATGCTCCCACATTTCACCAGCTATCTCTTTATTCTGTCACTCGGCGCAACACCGAGGACAACCTCTCAGGCTCTCGCAGCTGCTGGATCACCAACACTGGCTAAGCAGAGTGGGTGCAGACTTTTCTAAGCAAGCTGAACAGAACCAAAAACGTTCTGCCTCTCCCTCTGTGGACGCAAGGCAAAATGACCATGTCCCCGTTTTTGGTGAGTCTCATTCCCAAGTGCAGCAGACTAAGAGACCTAAATACTACCAGAAAGTATTAAGGCCACTAGCTCTATATTCTTCATACCAGTCATTACTTAGGAGGAATACAAAGCCATACTAAACTTTGACCAGAAAAATAATCACATGAGACACTAAAAATAAAGCAGCGCACCAATTGACATTCAATGAGCACCATGCAGCAAGATAGAACAGAACTGAGAACACCTGCACAAACGTTTCTCCCATAGCTTTCCTATCACTGAAGCCTATAGAGGTGGACAAACGTACAGGAAGATGGCATAGACGTATCTCTGCAAATAGCAACTCAGCCAAGGGCCACCCTGAACCTCCAACCGAGAAGCAGCCAAACCCCTTGTAGGCCTGTCTTGAGTGTCCACAGCAAAAGGAGCAACAGCCAGAGTTAAGGGCAAAGCAATGATGGATCAGATCCACCTGCTGATGGTCATAAAGAAGGTCTTTTTATCCTGATCTGCTTCACCAAAGTTCACAGAAAAGTTTTCTTACATCAAAATGGATGGGTAAATGTAAAGTCCTAAGGCAACTCAAATCACTTACACAAACTATGATAATAGGTACATTGAAGGAACCAAGGTATACAAAAGTACAAAAAATATTTTATTATCTTAAAACCATTACAATAACCTTGATAATTAAATCAATTCCTGTGTTCAATGATAGAATCAATTCCCGAATTCAGTAATTAAATCGATTTCCATGCTCGCTCCAAACGTGTCTACATTCACTTGTTCACTTTCATACTTGGGATACATTCAAATTGATGGTAACAGAAAATAACAGATTCAAATAAAGATTTCCACGATTACTGATCAGACCGCTTCATGAATATTATTCATCAAAATTCAAGTTGGTAAATTCACACTGAAGTGATTGATAGTACATGCCTGAAAACACACTGATATCTAGGGCAAGACACCGATTGTCAGTAACGTGGCTCAAGGTCAGGTGGAATCTACACGTGTTTCGGCACCGGGGGGTGCCTTATCAGGAAAAGCCACAAAGTCAAAAGTTTTGATGCCTGTGGGTATAAGAAAACAGAACATGTGGTTCCTTCTATGAAACAATAATGGTTGACTTATTTGATGTACTAACTTATTAATTGTGTGCATCTGTGTGCAGAAAAAATTCAAGTCCCTATGGTTATATAGTTCATGCAACCAACACTTTCACCAGAAGTGCGTGATCCAAAAACACGCTTGCACACTTGAACCCAAGTGGGTATCATGCTTCAGTTTGAAAAGGTGTATCCAAAGCAAGAGAGAAAAGATGAGAATCCCCTACATGCATAAAGATAACATCCAAAAACACCCGGTGTAATTAGAACTCTGATGCACTAAAATGAATAGAATACCCTGAATATTGCAGGAGTCTGTGCATTCAATGCTGCGGATTCAGAAAAGAATACTGTCCGACGATGATAATGTAAAACAGGGCAAAGTGTCTGAAATGCAATTGAAAAAGGACATTATTTGTTAAGGAATCATGAAATTTCATAGGGAAAGAAGGGCCACGATTGTAACAAAGCTGCCCACCTGGATGCAATGGTCTGAAGATCGATGTACGCGTCGCCCGTTATTTAAACATGTACACGAGTCTGACCCGGATGCTTGTAAGCACCGTACAAAGAGGGGTCGAGACCAATGGCAATCTCCTAGTACAAAGCACAAACAGTGCCCAGAGGAGGGAAAATCAAGCCCTGCTGGGTCAAAAGAGAACCACCACAATGATCTTCCATTCCCACTTGTGGGTCTAGGCTGGTGATCTGGGATTTAATGGGAAAGAATAAAAGCATAAAGAAGTCTCTTGGGCTACTTTAAGGTCAGGGCATCTACTCCTCATGCCCCCAGCACAGGGTAGCACAACATAAGCTGAGCAATTAAATATTAATCAGCAGTGAGAAAGCGGATTGATAGTTTGAGGGCATGGTAGTCCACCACATGTAATAATGTCATTATTCTTGTTTGGTCCATTAAAGGTGTCAGTCATTTAAACCTGAGCTTAACCCCTGTGTCAGAATTGAACTGTATTAGTACCATATTACTCGTATTTTATTCGATACTATGTTAGCATTTATGTAGCTAATTCATTGCATATTCTCGCTGTATGCATACGTAATCAGAAAGTGCAGATGTTATGTTAGTTAGGTTGACATCTGTGCCACCATTTTAGCTCTCGAAGACGCCATTTTTTATTATAATCGAAACTTTTACTTGATCATTTATGAGAAATGGTCCTTGGTAAGTTTCATTTCTTCAATGTCGAATCTTGCTCATTACCACATGCCTTTTCTGTTACAGAGGCCTTCTCCCACCTGTCTAGTAGGGAGGATAAGCCAGACGACCTTGGGCAGTAGATAGCTTGTGCCAGGCTGTGGAATTGAAACTTGTGCTCTGTACCCCCATTGTATTACAACCGCTTCCAGTATTTTTCCATAGTAGGCGGGTCTTTGTGGGCTCCGCAACCTACATAATGTAACTTTATGTTTGTTAGTGGCAGTCCCTCGTCAGCCATCGTAGGAGGCTGGTCAGATTGGACTCCACTGCAGTGTATTTTGTGAATAAACTAGTTTGCTTGTGTTCTCTACTGCGTCACCGACTCTTCATTGAATGGAAGGCTAGAGGAGGTCGAGAGTGACCCAGGTGGCCCTAATCGGGTCACTTCCTTCAGTTGGCGCCCGAACAGGGACTCCACCAGGTGGCCCATCCCAACCGTAGTCGGGTTGTGGGGTCGGGGTTGTGTCCGGTCGGATGGGCGGATCGGGGATCCCCATATGATAGAGCTTGGTTCTCGCGGCTGCCCCGCCTGTCTGATCGGGCGGCTCCTCGTCTAGTGGTCATCTTGGCTGGGGTCCTGAAAAGGCAAAACCCTTGGATCTGACCGTTTGGTCCGAAGAGTCGGCAGTGGAGAATTATCTTGTTTGACCTGTGTGCACCAGGTGAGTTCATTGTGATTTCTGGTAAGAGCGGAGCCGTCTTCATTAACTTGGTGGGTCTGTGGACCCTTGTGATACGGAGCGTTTGTGCACGTTCTGCCAGACCACTTGTTGAATTTGACTTATTCTTGAAAAGGCCTGGGGCTAGAGCCTATCTTGTCTTGGTGCAGTCTGAGGACTGACTTGTCTTGGTGCAGTTTGCGGACTGTTTTTGAGAGCTCTTTGTTTGTGTGTGTTTTTATTGCATGTGTGATGTGTTGATTGAGTGGATAGTGAATGTGTCTGATACTAAGATGCCTTGTTGGAGTAAAATGTGGTGCTTGGGGTATCGCTGTTGCTCTGTCAGAAGGCACTCCGAGTTTTGAGATGTATGTGAAGCATGGTATTGGCCCTATTATGTTTCATACATTATGGCACAAGTTTACGAGGGACAATGCTGAGCTTCAGTGGCCACTGGATGGTACTTTTGATGAACAAAAATTGAATTATTTGCAGGACAAATTATTCGCTAGAAGAAGTAGGCAGTCGATGTTTGACACTTTGCAGGTATGGCAGAAGGAAGCTAAGCAGAGGCGTATACGAGCCGAGAAGGGGTCTAGGAAGAAGGCAATGCAAACAGTGGTTCAGAAAGCAGTAGCTTATGATAGAGAACAAACAGAAAAGGGTATTGAGTGTGCAGATAGGAAGTTTCGATTGCAATGTAATAAGTCTTATGTTGTTCGAGAGGATGACGATCCTTTTGTGGAGGAGCTGCTGGAAACTCGCCCCCCACCTCCCTATGCCCCGCAGAGAATATATCCTGTTGTTCCGTCGTCTAAGTCCTCCATTGTTCTTTCGCCTTCCTCTGGTCTTTCTGCAGACTCAACGGATTCGGCTCCAGCCCTATCTGCCTCCTCTCCAGTTTCGTAACCTGCGAGTGTGGTGACTGCGGGCACCCCTGCAGTGTCTGCTGTTTCTGTTCATGTTTCTCCTCCTTCTCTTACACCTACCACACAGTCATTCTTGACACTGTCACCTGCGTCTGTATCCCTTGTGTCTTCCCCAGATGTTTCATCTGTAGTGTTGTCTAGTGTTGGGACACTGGCGCGAGGGTCAGATGGAGGGAATTGGCAGCACAGAAGCGAATGGAGCGGGTATTGATTTGATCTGATGTGGGTGAAGAGGAGAGAAAGATGGTTGCAAATCAGGCATGCACAATGGGCTCGGAGTCCGATTTATAGTGTGGAGGATATATGGAGTGTGATGAAAGATTTTGATCCGTTTGTACAACAGCATGCCCTTCAGCATATGTCGGCTACATTGATTAGTTTGTGGGAACAGTGTATTGGAGGCACAGCTCCTCAAATTATTTATGATATTCGAGATCGTCGATATTCAGCTGGTATGGCCCCTGCAGCAGTTCTTGGTAATGTTGGGACGCTACTCGGTTATCGAGAACGATTACATCACCGTACTCCGACTAGTGTGTCCCAATTTCCGATGAGGGAGGTGCATCCTATTTTTCTTCCTAAGATCCCAGAGCAGCGTAACTAGAGGGGAGATGTGGTTCAACAGTGGGTGCGGCTCATTTTCAGGATCAGTGGGTTTATACCCCGTGGAAGAGAAGTGAGGTGTTAGCTCTTAAGAGTCAGTTACCGGATCCTAGGAAAAACCCTACGGCGTATTATAAAGAGTTAACAGAGGCCACCTCCTCGTCAGTTATGACATTAGCAGATATTGAGATGTTTTTCGGGCTGTTGGTGCCGGTGGATATATGGAGGCAGGTGCATACTCTGGATCACAGGGTGGAATTGGGTGGCTCTTGGGATGAGATTAAGGCATGGGATAAGGAGCGAAAGCCCGGTGAAAAACCCAGGGCTGAGATTCTGGTTTGCCAAGTCATATTATTACTTATATGCATCCTCTTATGCATCCGCGCGCAGACACCATGCTACTGCTGATGCCTTTGGTTCTTTACTGCCTCATCGTTTTAACCGTTTTAACTGTGTTTTAAAGAGTTAGAAAATATTTATTGTCTGTTTTTACCTTATTGCCTTTTTGCACATTTTTGCTCGGAGCTCCCCGCTCTCCTTCATTTCTCGGGGACTCGCCTCCCTCCCAGTGCTTCCTTTGGTTTCGCCAGCGCCCCGTTCCACCGTGGGTATTTCTTCATCACATCTGGTCCTGGAGCTCCTGTCTTAGGATCTCTTGGATATTCTGTAGTTGGCCAGTCAACTGTAATCTTACATTCTGACCACAGATCCGTTGGTACCACTATGTCAAACAATCCATCCAAATCTATCCACAACACTTTTGAGACCTTTACAAACCTTTCTACCTGTCGGTACCATTCAACTGGCTTCTTTCTTAGTTTTGGAAAGTCATTTGTAAATGACAGGATGTCCTGCCTAGTCCATGGAACATGCACGTAACTACCACCTGGAGTTTCTCTCATAGGGTATTCTTTAACAACAGGTTCTTTTTCTGTTATCATAAAAGCCAATGAACCTTTGTCTATACTTTTCTCATTCTTCTTTGTCCATCTAACCATCCTCTGCTACCAAGAAATCTGATGCAGCGCGTACAATAAAAACTATTCTCCTCCTAGGTTACTTATAGGTCATCCAGGGGCAAACTATATTTCTCATATCCACATGACGATGGGGCCCATAAACATCGTCTAACACACACGCACACTCCTGGATTTCCTTTACACCTTTGTGAAATTTTGTACTCCTAGGAGAAGCATGAGAACTAAATGGAGAACACCATTTTATGTACCGCTGGAAGAGCCAGGATATCCTATTACCTTATTTTGTCCCTTTCTTTTAGTTATTTCTTAAGATATTCCTGCTTATTGTTTGTCGATGAATCATTCATTTAAGAAATTAGTTCATAGTGATTAAGACCAGCTGAATCACAATAACCAATTACTTATGTCACAATCATTTAGGAAAATAACCACTGAGTCATTTTGGGTTTAAAGAATCTTAAATTTTATATAAATTTTAAAGCTTGAAAAGAATTTTAATACTTTATTCAATTATTCATTCTTAAATTCACAATTTTATTAAGCATAATCAATTTATTGCAGAAAGGAAATTTTGTCATGAAGCCAAAACCCTAATTACCTGCCTAGCTTCCTAATTTAGCCTAATGTTTTCTAACCTAAGTTAGGAATTAGAATTAGCCTGATTCTCATACTCAACTGTAAAATTAAGACAGCAACAGCAACTTCAGCTCGTCAGCATCAGCTACCTGCAACCCGTCTCCTCTAACAGTCTTTCAGCATCTCCCGCTCAGTAAGGGATCGATCAGGACCACCCAGCACTGGAAGCCATCAACACGACTCTTCAACTCCTCTCCTGACTGTGACTGCAACCACGACTGACATCAACTCTCTTGACTGGAACTCTGACCCCTCCCACTAAGAGTAGGCCCTCTTATACCCTAATTCTAACTTTGCTAACTAACTGTTGCAACATTAATATCACGCTTTTCTTTCATTGGTCCATGCATGTCAGCTTATTCATTCTTTAATCAAGTTCTCTTGGATTCAAGGGTCCTTGGATCATTTCCTTTCCCATACGCTTAAACATTTTCATCCGATTCGATCAGTTCATTTGTAACTTCTTTCGACACATTCGAGAACTCCGCAGTCATTGTCCTTTCTCTTAGACTTGTTTCCCACGGGCTCTCTGCTGATCATCATGGCACACTATCAGTTCAATTAGGTCACACCAGCCTTGACCATTTCTTGCATCCTAGCCTCTCAGAGACATCACGAGGTTCCGGATTTCTCCAATTTCATCCCATACCACGTGTCCCCTTGCGCCTGCGCACATCTTCGCACTGGCGGCCATTTTATATCGCCACTCGGTTATACTTTAGAAGCACTAATTTGAGGCAAACAAAACATAATTAAAATAGAGAAAAATATCCCTTTCGTTTCCCTCCCGTCTACGTACCCCAATTAGTTGTTACCTAGCAGAAAGCAACACTTAAGCTGTTCCTTACTTACCATCACTATTTGTTTTTGCAACAACACATTTTATTTCTATGAAGCACAACAACATGCATTTATTTTTATTAGTACGCATTTATTTTTACGTTATAATTAGACACACGGACATCCATTAATAGATTATTTAGCACATACATTGGCATATTACCATTCCCACACATACAGTGTTGATTAATACATTTAAACGAACATTTTATTAATAATTTATAAAATTTGTTAGGGTTAAATCTTTTATTTTCCCTGCTCCATCAATCTCCCCTTTGGTGATTTTTAAATCACCACATAAAACCCAAGTCATACTTCTTTTCAGGCAGCATGTCTTTCATCCTTTGCTTTCTGTTATTTATACATCTGTTTCTTCTTCATCTTGCCTTTTAGTCTCTTTATACATGCTTTCTTTCATTTTCTCCAACTCAATTTCACCCATTTCTCTCTCTCTTTCTCTCATTATTCTGTTATTTCTTCTTATCTTATTCTGTCTTACTTTTCTCTTTATACATGTTATTACTATTTTCAACATCATGGCTAATAATATTACTATAGTTGCTACTATTATAACTTTCCCTATCACTAGTCTACTCATCCTAGTTAACCAATTCGCTACTGAGGAAAACCCTCTACCAAGTTTTCCCAAAACACTTTCAACCTCCAGTGGAACTAATTCTTTGTGCAAACTTGTAATATTTGTAATATACTTCTGTATATTTTCACTGTTATCAGGAATGTAAGTACAACAATGTTGGACTTTCAACCTTCCACAGACTCCACCCTCTTTTGCCAAAAGAATATCAAGGGCAAGCCGATTTTGCATCACCATAGCTCTCATGGCAACCATTTCGGTATTTACCATTAAGAACCCTCCCGCAGTATCTGTAGACAAACGATCTACTACTGTGGATAACTTCCGAATTTTAAATGCATTCAAAGATATTCCCACTGCTGGTATCAATGCCCCAAAAATATCCCCTACAATTTCTGAAAAACTTTCCCTCTTTCTACGTGTAAATCTATTAATCATCTTGTATGTTCCCTTTTCTTCTCTGTCCATGTGAAAATTTTTGGAAAGACCAGGCCTACATAACAAGTTCCATACCAATGGTCCGGTAACCTGTAATAAGCTCTATTCCCACAAACATAATAGATACCTGGAAATATTGGGTCCTTTCCACCTTTGAATCCCCAACCTCCCAGAATTTGATAATTGTCATGGCAGATACTGGAACCTACAAAGTAATTGTCATAGACTGTCTTATTTCTCCTAATGCACAACTTTCCTGTTTGTGGCCAGTCTAAAGTCATTGCTGCATTTATCTTTTTCCCTTCATGATTTCCTTCCTCAAACGTCCATAAGCGTTTTCCTTCCTCTTTTATTGCTTCTTTCTGAAATTTCATTCTTCTTTCTTCAACCATTTCTAAAAATACTTTTTCTTCTTTCTTTAACTCACAGGTAAGGTTGTTACTAACTATTTCTTCTAACGTTAATTTTCTATGTTCTAAAAAGAATTCTCCTAAAACCTTTGCTGGTTTTACTTTGTTAAGTTCTGGTACTACTGGAATGTTTGCAAAAATCTTATCTATATCAGTATAATAAGATTCTAATCTACCTGTTTTATAAAATAAACTCGCTATTACACTACATGTTATTCCATAAGTCAGAGGTAGGTGATGATAAGTCACACCTTCTGATACTGATGCAGGCAATTGCATACAAACATAACAATCTCTTACGTCCATTGTTTCTACGTACTCATACAACAACTTTGTAAAAACATTCTTTGAGAAATCTGTTACTGACCTATCCTTATGCAACTCTGCACTACTTCTTAAAATAACTGGTTCTTTAATACTAGTTTCTTTTTCTGGTTTAGTATCATTCTTTGCTTCTATCACAGCTACACTAATAGGAATTGTGATTGCTAAAACTATCCATATGGTCATTAATAACCCTGTACAAAAGCAGCACATTTTGCACCATCTCTTTATAAATGCACATTTATCTCTTCTATCCCTATTATTTTCCATTTTTCTTTTTCTATTTGTTAAGTTTCAGCAAATTGTGTCACTACACCTCAGAAATGACTTAGATGCCACTCTGCTTTCAAAAAGTCTTTGCTTGGTACTTTCTTTTAATTCTCTCCAGAATTCTTTCGTTGTCACATCCGGTGATTTGTCACATCCAGTAAAATTGTCATGTCCGGCAGAAGCACTATAAGTTTTCACTTCAGTTTTGTTGCATCTCACCTTTTCCCATCCGACTTCTCAGTCTCTGGTTTCCGTGAGTGTTTTCTTCTTCTTCTTTGTAATCAGTTAGTGCACTAGTCACGTAAATACAGAGCAGGAGTGACGTAGAAAAGTGCCGCGCTAGGATTGGTTGGTTCGCGGACGGTGGGAATTGTTCTGATTGGTACGTTAGTGTGAATCGCGCTGTAATTGGTCGAAGTTCCGTACACAGAAACAGCGTTAGAGTAAAGAGAACACAAATAGAAAACATGCCGTATTCACGAGTATGAAAGGGAGAGAACGTCATGGACTGACGAAATTGAAGAATTTCTTTAAGAAAGACAAAAAGGTTGTGACTAGAGAGGGACAAGTAATTCCTCCGCCTGAAATCAGCAGCTTCACATATGATGCTGAAATATGGATATCATACGTGCATATGGTTGGACAATTGGGTAAAATATACAAAGAATGATGGAGCATTGGCTTTTCCTGAAAATGGTTCTTTTAATGTAGCGGTTTTACGGAATCTAAGAGAAAAATGTTTAAATTGGAACCTAGACCTAGACCGACACAGTTTGAGGCTTTAACAGAATGGGAAGATGAGATGTACGAGCGAGAAAGGTTCAGAGGAATGAAAGGTTATGAGTTTGTGCCCGGAAGATTGTGGGGAATGAATCATGAGGACAGAATAAAACGATGGAGATGTGCTAACATGACAGGAGGTTTGTTTCAGCTTTTACAGTTGAGGAGGGGACAAAGAAAAACGGACTGAGAAAAAGAAACATATAGAGAGAGAAAAGTATATGCATGAGAGCGAAACGGATGACGAGTTGCTGGAAGATATTTTAAATAGAAATCCACCTCCGTATCAGCAGAGTTCTACAGTGGTGACACCAAATGCGCCACCAATAGAGACTATGCGAAATAAAAGTCCGGAAAAGAGAAGGAAAATAAAAGATTTAACCCCTAACAAATTTTATAAATTATTAATAAAATGTTCGTTTAAATGTATTAATCAACACTGTATGTGTGGGAATGGTAATATGCCAATGTATGTGCTAAATAATCTATTAATGGATGTCCGTGTGTCTAATTATAACGTAAAAATAAATGCGTACTAATAAAAATAAATGCATGTTGTTGTGCTTCATAGAAATAAAATGTGTCGTTGCAAAAACAAATAGTGATGGTAAGTAAGGAACAGCTTAAGTGTTGCTTTCTGCTAGGTAACAACTAATTGGGGTACGTAGACGGGAGGGAAACGAAAGGGATATTTTTCTCTATTTTAATTATGTTTTGTTTGCCTCAAATTAGTGCTTCTAAAGTATAACCGAGTGGCGATATAAAATGGCCGCCAGTGGGAAGATGTGCGCAGGCGCAAGGGGACACGTGGTACGGGATGAAATTGGAGAAATCCGGAACCTCGTGATGTCTCTGAGAGGCTAGGATGCAAGAAATGGTCAAGGCTGGTGTGACCTAATTGAACTGATAGTGTGCCATGATGATCAGCAGAGAGCCCGTGGGAAACAAGTCTAAGAGAAAGGACAATGACTGCGGAGTTCTCGAATGTGTCGAAAGAAGTTACAAATGAACTGATCGAATCGGATGGAAATGTTTAAGCGTATGGGAAAGGAAATGATCCAAGGACCCTTGAATCCAAGAGAACTTGATTAAAGAATGAATAAGCTGACATGCATGGACCAATGAAAGAAAAGCGTGATATTAATGTTGCAACAGTTAGTTAGCAAAGTTAGAATTAGGGTATAAGAGGGCCTACTCTTAGTGGGAGGGGGTCAGAGTTCCAGTCAAGAGAGTTGATGTCAGTCGTGGTTGCAGTCACAGTCAGGAGAGGAGTTGAAGAGTCGTGTTGATGGCTTCCAGTGCTGGGTGGTCCTGATCGATCCCTTACTGAGCGGGAGATGCTGAAAGACTGTTAGAGGAGACGGGTTGCAGGTAGCTGATGCTGACGAGCTGAAGTTGCTGTTGCTGTCTTAATTTTACAGTTGAGTATGAGAATCAGGCTAATTCTAATTCCTAACTTAGGTTAGAAAACATTAGGCTAAATTAGGAAGCTAGGCAGGTAATTAGGGTTTTGGCTTCATGACAAAATTTCCTTTCTGCAATAAATTGATTATGCTTAATAAAATTGTGAATTTAAGAATGAATAATTGAATAAAGTATTAAAATTCTTTTCATGCTTTAAAATTTATATAAAATTTAAGATTCTTTAAACCCAAAATGACTCAGTGGTTATTTTCCTAAATGATTGTGACATAAGTAATTGGTTATTGTGATTCAGCTGGTCTTAATCACTATGAACTAATTTCTTAAATGAATGATTCATCGACAAACAATAAGCAGGAATATCTTAAGAAATAACTAAAAGAAAGGGACAAAATAAGGTAATAAGATATCCTGGCTCTTCCAGCGGTACATAAAATGGTGTTCTCCATTTAGTTCTCATGCTTCTCCTAGGAGTACAAAATTTCACAAAGGTGTAAAGGAAATCCAGGAGTGTGCGTGTGTGTTAGACGATGTTTATGGGCCCCATCGTCATGTGGATATGAGAAATATAGTTTGCCCCTGGATGACCTATAAGTAACCTAGGAGGAGAATAGTTTTTATTGTACGCGCTGCATCAGATTTCTTGGTAGCAGAGTTATGGTTTTCTATAGATTAGTTTAGTGATTATTGTTTATTGATTATTAATTATTTTTTGATGACTAACACTATATGTTGAGTCACGTTATGTTATATGTAAGTTTTCACGCTTCTGGGATGTAGGAAGTGGAACACGTGTGACAAGAGAAGTCACATGGAATTTGGTACACGGTCTGAATTCATTTTGGTTATAACGCAGGTTGTGTTATGTTAGGGATTTCGGTGTGAAAAGTGTGTAAATGAAATAGCAAATCACGTTTACTTGTGAAACTTTGGCCTTAATTCTCAGGAGCCTAGTCTCCACATGTGTCTTATCCCCAGAGAAACGAGTAAATTGTTTGTTTGAAAGAAGGGTAAGGTAGAGGGAAGTGCTACTTTATCGGCGAGAGTAAATAATTCTGTGGTAGGGTAGAGGTAAGCGCTGCCTACTGGAAAAGCAGGATTCTTGTGTAAAAGGACAAAGCTGTCACTTTGTTTAGCGAATCAGACTATGGAATTGTTTATTTGTTGTAACTAACAAAGAAAATAGCGAAAAGAAAAAAATTGCCGATAAATTTTGTAAAGGAGGGGTAAAGAGTAGAAGTGACGTGGAAAAGTGCCGCGCTAGGATTGGTTAGTGCACTAGTCACGTGAATACAGAGCAGGAGTGACGTAGAAAAGTGCCGCGCTAGGATTGGTTGGTTCGCGGACGGTGGGAATTGTTCTGATTGGTACGTTAGTGTGAATCGCGCTGTAATTGGTCGAAGTTCCGTACACAGAAACAGCGTTAGAGTAAAGAGAAAACAAATAGAAAACATGCCGTATTACGAGTATGAAAGGGAGAGAACGTCATGGACGACGAAATTGAAGAATTTCTTTAAGAAAGACAAAAAGGTTGTGACTAGAGAGGGACAAGTAATTCCTCCGCCGAAATCAGCAGCTTCACATATGATGCTGAAATATGGATATCATACGTGCATATGGTTGGACAATTGGGTAAAATATACAAAGAATGATGGAGCATTGGCTTTTCCTGAAAATGGTTCTTTTAATGTAGCGGTTTTACGGAATCTAAGAGAAAAAATGTTTAAATTGGAACCTAGACCTAGACCGACACAGTTTGAGGCTTTAACAGAATGGGAAGATGAGATGTACGAGCGAGAAAGGTTCAGAGGAATGAAAGGTTATGAGTTTGTGCCCGGAAGATTGTGGGGAATGAATCATGAGGACAGAATAAAACGATGGAGATGTGCTAACATGACAGGAGGTTTGTTTCCAGCTTTTACAGTTGAGGAGGGGACAAAGAAAAAACGGACTGAGAAAAAGAAACATATAGAGAGAGAAAAGTATATGCATGAGAGCGAAACGGATGACGAGTTGCTGGAAGATATTTTAAATAGAAATCCACCTCCGTATCAGCAGAGTTCTACAGTGGTGACACCAAATGCGCCACCAATAGAGACTATGCGAAATAAAAGTCCGGAAAAGAGAAATGAAGTAAATAGGTCACAAGAACAAATGAGAGCTTCTCAAAATGAGGGAATAGAAAGCGACAATGCAAGTGAATTGGCAAGGACAACAAAAGAACTAACTGAGAAAATTAGAGAATTAACGAAAAATATGGAAGCAGTTACTGTGCCTGTAACAATAGGTCCAGTAATACCAGTTTTTGAGAATCAGAAAATTGATGAGCGATCCTTGGTGATTCCCTTGAGTTCACAATTTCAGAGAGAAAAGGAAAGAATGGAAACAAGTCCAGGTACAAGCAATTTGGCTAGTGTTTACAGACCAAGTCCACCTGAAAATTTGACAGTAAATGAGTGTAACGGTAGGAAAATACCTATGGTAACTGAATCTGCAACAGTGACACCTGAAAAGAGTGGAAATTGGACAGAAATAAATAGTACTCCCATAGGTCCGACTCCTGATGAGTTAAATGAGTGGATGAAAGCTTTTAAAATAAAAGAAACGGAAGAAAAACCATTAGATGTGATCAGATTGAAAATTGACATGGAAGAATTAATACTAGGAACGATTGGTACTGAAAAGATAAAAAATTATCAGGATGATGAAATAATGTTTCTGTGCAAAAGTATAACATGGAGGGCAAAGAATTTACATGACAAACTAGAAGAAGTGGCTAGTGAGATTGGAATAGATTTTGCAAAAGTAAAAACATTGCAGAAACCATACAGAGTAGATTTTTGTGAAAAAGATATTGAAAATTTGAATACAGCAGGAAGGCTGACACAGATAAAAGAGTTGATTGTTTTGTTGAGAAAATGGGGTGATGTGGACAGATGGAAGGTTAGATGGACAAAGAAGAATGAGAAAAGTATAGACAAAGGTTCATTGGCTTTTATGATAACAGAAAAAGAACCTGTTGTTAAAGAATACCCTATGAGAGAAACTCCAGGTGGTAGTTACGTGCATGTTCCATGGACTAGGCAGGACATCCTGTCATTTACAAATGACTTTCCAAAACTAAGAGAGAAGCCAGTTGAATGGTACCGACAGGTAGAAAGGTTTGTAAAGGTCTCAAAAGTGTTGTGGATAGATTTGGATGGATTGTTTGACATAGTGGTACCAACGGATCTGTGGTCAGAATGTAAGATTACAGTTGACTGGCCAACTACAGAATATCCAAGAGATCCTAAGACAGGAGCTCCAGGACCAGATGTGATGAAGAAATACGACAAGGTGATTACCTTTTGAAGAATAAGATTCCTCCCAAAGAGACAGATTGGGTTAAGATTGATAGAACTACACAGGAAAGTAAGGAGTCTGTACATGCATATTATGAGCGTTTGTTATTGGTTTTCAAGCAGTATAGCGGTTATGAGGAATTGAGTGAAAAGGACATGAGTCATTTTGTATACCGATTTGTGTTTGGCCTGAAACAAGAAATAAGCGATATGATTAAGCAACATATGATAAACTGGCAGAATGGAAGTGTAGATGAGGTGCTGAGGTATGCTAAGTATTGTAGTGATGAAATAGAGAGTAAACAGCGTAAATTGAAAGAAAAGGCAATGTGGGCACAAGTGAAAGTGGCAGAGAAACAAGAAGCCCAATTGGACAATAATAATGGAAACGAATCAGGACAGAATAAGATGCGACCAAACATAGGTAAAGGAAAAGGACAAGTGAGTCTAGAAGAGGCAAAGAAGAAATGGCCATGTCATAATTGCGGAAAATTAGGGCATTGGAGAAATGAGTGTAAGTTCCCACCTAAACCTAATCCGGAACATCAATCATTAACTCCACAGGTGCAGAATGAGGTAGTTGTTCAACAAAGTCAGGTGCCACAACCACCACTTCCCAACACTGTTAACCAGCAAAGATACAGTACAGAAACAGGATTCTACGGAGGAGAGCAGGTAACACAGTTGCCGCGAGCAGCTAACATTTCTCAGTATTGGTTGCGTCAGAGTGAGGATGACCCGGATGAAAGTTTCTGACGGTGCGCAGGAGAGGGGAAAGAGTGTGTGCTTGGCGCAACTCTAGAGGTAGATCAGTCTGGTCCCTTTGTGGATGGAGAAGTGAATGGTGCAAACGTAACATTCCTTGTCGATACTGGAGCTACCCGTTCTACTGTTAGATCAGTGGAAATTCCGAACCTTCCTCTCTCAGGTGAATACATCCAAGTGGTAGGAGTAGCCAATCAGCAGATTAAAACCCCACTTACTGAATTGGTAGAAGTAAAAATTGGTTCTTTTAGCAAAATGCATAAATTTGTAGTGTGCGATTGTAGTCCTGTAAATCTTTTAGGTCGTGACCTTTTGTGTAAAATGAATTGCACAATTTATTGTACGCCAGATGGAATAGGTTTTCAGACTTCAGATGAAGATGTTTTGTACAAAGTAACTTTGATGAATCAAGAACCTGAAGCGAATGGTTTGTTTCCTGCATTTGATGCAGAAAAACTTCCAGAAGAACTAAAAAGTGCCGTAAAAGAAAGTGTGTGGGATTTTACAGGAGAAGACATTGGGTTAATGAGAGAAGTTGATCCTGTAAAAGTGACAGTGAAAGAAGGGATAATTTATCCAAACACGCCACAGTACAAATTAACTCCAGAAATAATTGAAGGAATAACTCCTGTGATAAATAAGATGATTGAACAGGGAATTCTGAAAGAGATCATGAGCAGTCCATGTAATTCACCTATTATGGGACTGAAAAAGCCAAATGGAACATATAGAATAGTACAGGATTTGAGAAAGATAAACAAAATAGTTGTACCATGTTGTCCAATAGTGCCAAACCCTGCAGTGATTCTATATCAAATCCCGCATGAAGCTGAGTGGTACACTGTGATAGATTTGTGTCACGCATTTTTCTCTATTCCTTTGCATCCAGATAGCCAGCCATTATTTGCATTCCGTTTCGGAGAGCGTATTTTGGCATGGTGCCGAATTCCGCAGGGGTATACAGAAAGCCCCTCAATTTTTAATCAGATTCTAAAGAAATCTCTGGAAGATTTGAAGATGCCAGAAAAATCAGTGATGGTGCAGTATATCGATGACCTATTGGTGGCATCGAAAACCAAAGAAGCATGTGTAAGTGACACAATTGCTTTACTGAACCATTTGGAGAAAAGAGGACATAAAGTGTCTCCTTCAAAATTACAGTTTTGTCAGAAAGAAGTCCAGTATTTAGGGCATAAAATTGAGAAAGGAGTGCGGAAAATAGCGACAGAAAGAGTAAGAATGATTCAAGGAATGAGAGCACCAATGACTCAAAGAGAGGTAAGAATGTTTTTGGGAATGGTTGGATATTGTCGACAGTGGATAAGTGGATTTTCTTTGATTGCAAAACCCTTACAAAAATTGACAAAGAAAGATGTAAAAGACCCTTTTGAGTTAAACAAAGAAGAAATGAAATCTTTCAAAGAATTGAAAAAGAAACTGTGTGAGGCCCCTGCTTTAGGCATGCCTGATTATGAGAAGGATTTTGAGTTGTACTGCAGTGAAAGAGATGGATGTGCATTTTCAGTACTGGTACAAAAACACGGGACCATGAAGAGGCCAATCGCTTACTTTTCAGCTGTTCTAGATCCTATAGCAAAAGCATTGCCTGGATGTCTGAAAGCGGTTGCTGCTACTTGTGTAAGTCTGGAACAAAGTGAAGGTATAGTGATGGGGTATCCACTGAGAGTATATGTTCCCCATTCAGTAGAAATTCTTTTGACAAGAACAAAAACACAGTACATGACACATAGTCGGCTGACTAAGTACGAAAAAGTCATCTTGAGTGCTGAAAATGTGACCATAGATAGATGCATAAATGTAAATCCTTCTACATCATTGCCGGATGAAGAGAGTATAATTGAACAAGACGAAGTAGATCATGATTGTCTGAATGTGCTGGAATATTGCACAAAACCAAGAGCTGACATAAAAGATGAACCCTTAAAGGAATCGGATTATGTCATGTTTGTAGATGGTTCATGTTTACGCACAAAAGAAGGAGTGTTAAGCGCAGCTTACGCAGTATGCACAGTGGCAACTGTGATGGAAGCGTCTTGTCTGAAAGGAGTTAGGTCTGCCCAAGTTGCGGAACTAATTGCTTTGATTCAAGCATGTAAATTGGGGAAAAATGTACGAATCACGATTGTGACCGATAGCCAATATGGTTTCGGCATCGTACATGACTTTGGTCAGATTTGGTCACAAAGAGGATTTTTGACATCTGCAGGAACACCTATCAGAAATGGAGAGTATGTTAAAAAACTGCTTGAGGCGATACAGTTGCCTAAACAAATAGCTGTAGTGAAGTGCAAGGCGCATAAGAAAAACGAAGACTACATAGCGGTCGGCAATAATTATGCTGATGAGATCGCTAGATATTGTGCGGAAAACATGGCGTCCCTGAACAAAAATAGAGAAAGGGAGCATGTCTCTTGTCCTTTGCTTTTCACTAATACTGTCGAAACATGGGATGAAGTAAGGCAGTTACAAGAAACAGCAAGAGATGAGGAAAAAGATTACTGGATAAAAGCAGGATGTAGAAGACAGGAAAATAATGGTGTGTGGGTATACAGAGATGAAAGACCAGTTATGCCTGATAGCATGATTGCAGACATGGCACGGATGTACCATGGACAAGCTCATATTGGGAGAGATGCAATGATCAGACTTTTTAGACAGACCTGGTATAACCCAAAATTCAGAGCCATTGCTGAAAGTCTTTGTCAAAGATGTCTTATTTGTCAACAGTTTAACCCAGGAAGAAAAACCGTAGTGAGTCTAGGAACAATAGGACGAGAAGGAGGTCCATTCACAAGAATACAGATGGACTTTATTGAGATGCCCCCTAGTAACAGATTAAGATATGTTCTAGTGGTCGTCTGTTTGTTCTCTCGTTGGGTGGAAGCATACCCCACAAGAAGGAATGATGGAACAACGGTGGCAAAACTTATGCTGCGAGAGTTCATTCCAAGGTATGGTTTTCCAGTCACGGTTGAGACAGATAGAGGAACACATTTCCAAAATGAGTTGATCCAATTGATTTGTGAAGCTCTGAGTATTAAACAAAAACTACATTGTGCTTACAGACCAGAGGCTTCTGGGGTAGTAGAGCAGATTAATGGAACAATTAAAAACAGATTAGGAAAAATGTGTCAAGCTACAGGACTCAAATGGCCGGATGCACTGCCTCTTGTTCTGATGACCATCAGAAGCATCCCTGAAAAGAAAACGGGACTCAGTCCTCATGAGATGATCATGGGACGAGCAATGAGACAAGCACACGTACCCGTCAACAAGTTATTAACTATAACTGATGATCTAGTACTGGATTATTGCAAGGGACTGGCTGATGTGGTGCATTCTGTGTTTCATCAGGTTGGACCGGATGCGACCACTCTTGAAAGAAAACCAGCCCACGACTTGAATCCAGGAGACTGGGTCCGCATAAAAGTCCACAAGAGAAGAAACTGTCTAGTTCCGCGTTGGGATGAGCCAAGACAGGTAATCCTAGTGACAACGACTGCTGTCAAGTGTGCAGGAGTGAAGAACTGGGTTCATGCCAGCCACACAATCAGAATTCCAGAACCTACAGATCGACATGTGAGTCGGCGTCTGGAAGTGTGGGATAAAAGTTTAACGGCTGGGACAACCAAGATAAAAGAAAGGGTGCCAGAACTTGAAGATCGACCTGAAAGTCGACATCTGGAAACCCCAACTGCAAGTACCTCTAGAGAAGAAGAGGAAGAAGAAGAAGAAGAAAGAAATTCAGAAATTCCAGAATTTGAAGATCGACCTGTAAGTCGACATCTGGAAATATCTGACACAACTTCAGACTCTGATGATTCAATTGAAAACCGTAAAGAATTCCTAAGGAAAACTTGGGGTTATAAACCAATTAGAGAAGAAACTGAGCAAGAAATTGAGTTAGATGAACAACCAGGTACAAGTTATGGTGGAACTCCTTCAGAAACAATATTAATAGATGAAGTAGGGAAAGAAGTACACAAAAGGTTAGAAAATCGAGAAGAACCCCGAGGAGCAATAGGGATAGATAGAGAAACAGGAGAACAGGGAAATTTAGAAACAGAAAAGGAGAAAAACACCAAATCGGAAGAACCCCGAGGAGGGACAGTAATAAGGGAAAACAAAAAGGAGAAGACAGATCCACCAGTAGGAGATGACGAGATTATAAGTTTCAAAATAAGAGACAATAGTGAAACAGTTGAAACAGAAACAGAAGAAAGTGGAGGAGAGGAAAAAGCAAAGACTGAATCAAGAAAAAGAAATTGGAAATCGGAAAGAGAAGAAAGAGAAGGTGAGGTCAAAAGGCCAAGAAAAGGAGATAATTGGCCCAACAGCTATGTAAGAAAATTGAGATATAGAATAATAAGAGCGGAAGACGAAGGTGCTGAACAAGTAAATGAAGTAACAAGTCAAAAGGAACAAGAAAAACCCAGTGGAAAAAGATTACAAAAGTCCAAAAGGACAAAGAAAGTGAATTCAAAATTTAAGTCACCTGAGTGGCTGTATATTGCACTAACTGATTACAAAGAAGAAGAAGAAAACACTCACGGAAACCAGAGACTGAGAAGTCGGATGGGAAAAGGTGAGATGCAACAAAACTGAAGTGAAAACTTATAGTGCTTCTGCCGGACGTGACAATTTTACTGGATGTGACAAATCACCGGATGTGACAACGAAAGAATTCTGGAGAGAATTAAAGAAAGTACCAAGCAAAGACTTTTTGAAAGCAGAGTGGCATCTAAGTCATTTCTGAGGTGTAGTGACACAATTTTCTGAAACTTAACAAATAGAAAAAGAAAAATGGAAAATAATAGGGATAGAAGAGATAAATGTGCATTTATAAAGAGATGGTGCAAAATGTGCTGCTTTTGTACAGGGTTATTAATGACCATATGGATAGTTTTAGCAATCACAATTCCTATTAGTGTAGCTGTGATAGAAGCAAAGAATGATACTAAACCAGAAAAAGAAACTAGTATTAAAGAACCAGTTATTTTAAGAAGTAGTGCAGAGTTGCATAAGGATAGGTCAGTAACAGATTTCTCAAAGAATGTTTTTACAAAGTTGTTGTATGAGTACGTAGAAACAATGGACGTAAGAGATTGTTATGTTTGTATGCAATTGCCTGCATCAGTATCAGAAGGTGTGACTTATCATCACCTACCTCTGACTTATGGAATAACATGTAGTGTAATAGCGAGTTTATTTTATAAAACAGGTAGATTAGAATCTTATTATACTGATATAGATAAGATTTTTGCAAACATTCCAGTAGTACCAGAACTTAACAAAGTAAAACCAGCAAAGGTTTTAGGAGAATTCTTTTTAGAACATAGAAAATTAACGTTAGAAGAAATAGTTAGTAACAACCTTACCTGTGAGTTAAAGAAAGAAGAAAAAGTATTTTTAGAAATGGTTGAAGAAAGAAGAATGAAATTTCAGAAAGAAGCAATAAAAGAGGAAGGAAAACGCTTATGGACGTTTGAGGAAGGAAATCATGAAGGGAAAAAGATAAATGCAGCAATGACATTAGACTGGCCGCAAACAGGAAAGTTGTGCATTAGGAGAAATAAGACAGTCTATGACAATTACTTTGTAGGTTCCAGTATCTGCCATGACAATTATCAAATTCTGGGAGGTTGGGGATTCAAAGGTGGAAAGGACCCAATATTTCCAGGTATCTATTATGTTTGTGGGAATAGAGCTTATTACAGGTTACCGGACCATTGGTATGGAACTTGCTATGTAGGCCTGGTCTTTCCAAAAAATTTTCACATGGACAGAGAAGAAAAGGGAACATACAAGATGATTAATAGATTTACACGTAGAAAGAGGGAAAGTTTTTCAGAAATTGTAGGTGATATTTTTGGGGCATTGATACCAGCAGTGGGAATATCTTTGAATGCATTTAAAATTCGGAAGTTATCCACAGTAGTAGATCGTTTGTCTACAGATACTGCGGGAGGGTTCTTAATGGTAAATACCGAAATGGTTGCCATGAGAGCTATGGTGATGCAAAATCGGCTTGCCCTTGATATTCTTTTGGCAAAAGAGGGTGGAGTCTGTGGAATGTTGAAAGTCCAACATTGTTGTACTTACATTCCTGATAACAGTGAAAATATACAGAAGTATATTACAAATATTACAAGTTTGCACAAAGAATTAGTTCCACTGGAGGTTGAAAGTGTTTTGGGAAAACTTGGTAGAGGGTTTTCCTCAGTAGCGAATTGGTTAACTAGGATGAGTAGACTAGTGATAGGGAAAGTTATAATAGTAGCAACTATAGTAATATTATTAGCCATGATGTTGAAAATAGTAATAACATGTATAAAGAGAAAAGTAAGACAGAATAAGATAAGAAGAAATAACAGAATAATGAGAGAAAGAGAGAGAGAAATGGGTGAAATTGAGTTGGAGAAAATGAAAGAAAGCATGTATAAAGAGACTAAAAGGCAAGATGAAGAAGAAACAGATGTATAAATAACAGAAAGCAAAGGATGAAAGACATGCTGCCTGAAAAGAAGTATGACTTGGGTTTTATGTGGTGATTTAAAAATCACCAAAGGGGGATTGATGGAGCAGGGAAAATAAAAGATTTAACCCCTAACAAATTTTATAAATTATTAATAAAATGTTCGTTTAAATGTATTAATCAACACTGTATGTGTGGGAATGGTAATATGCCAATGTATGTGCTAAATAATCTATTAATGGATGTCCGTGTGTCTAATTATAACGTAAAAATAAATGCGTACTAATAAAAATAAATGCATGTTGTTGTGCTTCATAGAAATAAAATGTGTCGTTGCAAAAACAAATAGTGATGGTAAGTAAGGAACAGCTTAAGTGTTGCTTTCTGCTAGGTAACAACTAATTGGGGTACGTAGACGGGAGGGAAACGAAAGGGATATTTTTCTCTATTTTAATTATGTTTTGTTTGCCTCAAATTAGTGCTTCTAAAGTATAACCGAGTGGCGATATAAAATGGCCGCCAGTGGGAAGATGTGCGCAGGCGCAAGGGGACACGTGGTACGGGATGAAATTGGAGAAATCCGGAACCTCGTGATGTCTCTGAGAGGCTAGGATGCAAGAAATGGTCAAGGCTGGTGTGACCTAATTGAACTGATAGTGTGCCATGATGATCAGCAGAGAGCCCGTGGGAAACAAGTCTAAGAGAAAGGACAATGACTGCGGAGTTCTCGAATGTGTCGAAAGAAGTTACAAATGAACTGATCGAATCGGATGGAAATGTTTAAGCGTATGGGAAAGGAAATGATCCAAGGACCCTTGAATCCAAGAGAACTTGATTAAAGAATGAATAAGCTGACATGCATGGACCAATGAAAGAAAAGCGTGATATTAATGTTGCAACAGTTAGTTAGCAAAGTTAGAATTAGGGTATAAGAGGGCCTACTCTTAGTGGGAGGGGGTCAGAGTTCCAGTCAAGAGAGTTGATGTCAGTCGTGGTTGCAGTCACAGTCAGGAGAGGAGTTGAAGAGTCGTGTTGATGGCTTCCAGTGCTGGGTGGTCCTGATCGATCCCTTACTGAGCGGGAGATGCTGAAAGACTGTTAGAGGAGACGGGTTGCAGGTAGCTGATGCTGACGAGCTGAAGTTGCTGTTGCTGTCTTAATTTTACAGTTGAGTATGAGAATCAGGCTAATTCTAATTCCTAACTTAGGTTAGAAAACATTAGGCTAAATTAGGAAGCTAGGCAGGTAATTAGGGTTTTGGCTTCATGACAAAATTTCCTTTCTGCAATAAATTGATTATGCTTAATAAAATTGTGAATTTAAGAATGAATAATTGAATAAAGTATTAAAATTCTTTTCATGCTTTAAAATTTATATAAAATTTAAGATTCTTTAAACCCAAAATGACTCAGTGGTTATTTTCCTAAATGATTGTGACATAAGTAATTGGTTATTGTGATTCAGCTGGTCTTAATCACTATGAACTAATTTCTTAAATGAATGATTCATCGACAAACAATAAGCAGGAATATCTTAAGAAATAACTAAAAGAAAGGGACAAAATAAGGTAATAAGATATCCTGGCTCTTCCAGCGGTACATAAAATGGTGTTCTCCATTTAGTTCTCATGCTTCTCCTAGGAGTACAAAATTTCACAAAGGTGTAAAGGAAATCCAGGAGTGTGCGTGTGTGTTAGACGATGTTTATGGGCCCCATCGTCAAGTGGATATGAGAAATATAGTTTGCCCCTGGATGACCTATAAGTAACCTAGGAGGAGAATAGTTTTTATTGTACGCGCTGCATCACCTTATTGCCTTTTTGCACATTTTTGCTCGGAGCTCCCCGCTCTCCTTCATTTCTCGGGGACTCGCCTCCCTCCCAGTGCTTCCTTTGGTTTCGCCAGCGCCCGTCTCCACCGCGGGTTTTCCCGTTTGTTGGGGAGGGCGCCGGCGTACATTCAGGCTCCTTTCCGGTGTATGGGGGGTGGAGCCAGGGGCTTTTAGCGCTCTAGTCTTTCTTTACTATTTAAGCAGCATGGCCGGCCCGTCGCACAGCGGACGCGCGCAGACACCATGCTACTGCTGATGCCTTTGGTTCTTTACTGCCTCATCGTTTTAACCGTTTTAACAGTGTTTTAAAGAGTTAGAAAATATTTATTGTCTGTTTTTACCTTATTGCCTTTTTGCACATTTTTGCTCGGAGCTCCCCGCTCTCCTTCATTTCTCGGGACTCGCCTCCCTCCCAGTGCTTCCTTGCTTTCGCCAGCGCCCCGTTCTACCGTGGGTTTTCCTGTTTGTTGTGGAGGGCGCCGGCGTACATTCAGGCTCCTTTCCGGTGCATGGGTGGTGGAGCCAGGGGTTTTTAGCGCTCTAGTCTTTCTTTACTATTTAAGCAGCATGGCCGGCTCGTCGCGCAGCGGACACGCGCAGACACCATGCTACTGCTGATGCCTTTGGTTCTTTACTGCCTCATCATTTTAACCGTTTTAACTGTGTTTTAAAGAGTTAGAAAATATTTATTGTCTGTTTTTACCTTATTGCCTTTTTGCACATTTTTGCTCGGAGCTCCCGCTCTCCTTCATTTCTCGGGACTCGCCTCCTCCCAGTGCTTCCTTTGCTTCGCCAGCGCCCGTTCCACCGCGGGTTTTCCCGCTTGTTGTGGAGGGCGCCGGCGCACATTCAGGCTCCTTTCCGGTGTATGGGGGTGGAGCCAGGGGTTTTTAGTGCTCTAGTCTTTCTTTACTATTTAAGCAGCATGGCCGGCTCGTCGCGCAGCGGACTCGCGCAGCGGGCACGCCACTGGCGCGCGGCTGGCGCGCCAAAGGCAAGCCCGTCTGCGCCCGTCTGTGCTAATGCCGCACTTCGCGCCGGAGATGCTGCCCTGTTCATCTCTGACCAGCTGGGACGGATTTGCTTTTCCAGAAAGGTACTGTTAGATCTGCGGTCAGATTGGGCTCCCTGCTATCACACCCTGGACCCGGATATTTTAGCTAAGAAGCGGCATCTAGTTTGTACAGGATGTAATACTTCCCTTAAGCAGGCTCATAACATCCCCTCTGATAATAAAGGAACTAGGTCCAGTTCCAAAGTACAGATTGCGCAGGGCTATCTCATCAATGCAAGATCCCTGATCAAAAATAAGGTTGCTTTTAGAGACTTTGTATCAGCAAGGAAGCCAACCTGGATTTTTATAACCGAAACTTGGGCTAGGGACGCCTCTGGTCCTGACCTTGTGGATGCTATTCCCACTGGGTACACCCTTGCTAGAATGGACAGGGTAGATCGGCGGGGAGGGGGTGTGGGCATTCTTTATAGAGAAACCCTGATCTGTCGCACTCAGGCTTTGTCCGCTCCTCCTGATCTCTACCAGGCATTTTATTTTTCACTCAATCTACACCCCACGGAAAGCTTCTCTGGCATCTTATGTTATAGGCAACCGGGCTCTAGGGCTGCCTTTAGTCAGGATTTTAGTAGGCTTCTAGAACCTTATTGTGATCCAATCTTACTCTCCTGGGGGATTTTAATTTTCACTTTGATAACCTTGATTGCAAGGACACCCAAGGTCTTTTGGAAACCTTGAGTTGCTGTGGTTTCTCACAGCTGGTCAGGAAGCCCACCCATCTAGCGGGGCACATACTTGACGGGGTCTTCTCTAATGACCCTCGTGTAAGTGTGGGGGAACCTATCCCCCTAGCTTGGTCTGATCATTTTGCCGTCCCTTTTGACTTACATTTTATGTCATCGGCGATGGCTCTTTCTTGTAACAGGACTTTGGAAGAAAGGAGGAACCTTAGCCTCATAAGTAAGGAGTCTCTTTCCAATCTCCTTAATAATCTTGAGCTCACTGAGCTTCACAACGCTAATCTGGCAGCGGCAGAGTTATCGCATCAATTGTTAGCAGCAATGGACACCCTTGCACCTCTTAGTAAGCACTACTCAGCAAGGAAAAAACCCTCTGCTCCCTGGTTTACGGAGAGGCTCAGAAAGCTGAGACAGGGCTGTCGTAAACAGGATAGGCTCTGGCGCATAGACTTAGATCCGTTGAGTAGGGAACTACATAAGCAGGGCCTTAAAGAGTATAAAGCTGCCGTCATGGAGGAAAAGAGATTATACTTTTCCAAGACTACTGACTCTATGAGATCCTCTAGGGATCTCTTCAAGGTAATAAATTCTCTTACCTCTCCCCTTGTTTCTGACCCCTCAGATTTTTCCCAGGAGCGTTGTGATAACATTTCTGACTTTTTCCATACTAAGATTTCAGACATTTACTCCTTGCTTGAAGCCTCCAACCCCATTGCGGGGTCATCTGTTCGATCCACCTTCCATCCTATTGGGGCCGCACTCATCGAGGGGCCGCCCAGTCTTCTTACCTTTCCTTATATGTCTTCTGAGGTGAACAATCGGCTTCTAGAAGGGGTTAAATTGGGCTCCCCACTGTATCCTTGTCCCCTCAAGGTGCTAAAATGTGGTCGTGAAGTCATTATTCCCCATCTGACTGATGTTCTTAATGTTGCCATCTCAGAGGGGCAATATCCCACTCTGTGGAAGACGGCTGTAGTGAAGCCACTTTTGAAGAAACCTTCTTTGGATCCTGGTGAACTGAAGAATTATCGCCCGATCTCCTTACTTCCTGTTCCAGCTAAGATTCTGGAAACCTACCTTAACTCTCATCTCAGCACCTACCCAAAGATTTCCATCTACTTGATGGCTCTCAACATGGATTCAGAAGCCATCATAGTACGGAGACAGCATTGACGGCTGTATTTGATAATATCCGGATTCAAGTGGACGCAGGGCACACCACCCTCCTTGTTCTACTTGATCTTACCGCAGCCTTTGATACCCTGTCTCCGTGCAGATTGATTGACCGCCTCAGAGAGATAGGCATTGGGGGCTCGGCTTTGGGGCTCCTTGCTTCCTTTCTCAGTGAGCGGGCACAGACGGTTAAGTTTGGTCAATTCTACTCAGCCCCCAAACCCTTGCTGTGTGGTGTTCCTCAGGGCTCCTCCCTGAGCCCTACTCTTTTTAATATCTATGTCGCTCCTCTTGCGAAGGTTGTGAGATCCTATGGGTTGGAGGTGTTGTCCTATGCGGACGACACCCAAATAATGGTGTCTATTTCGCCTAGTATAAAGGATTCGGCCCTTAACTTTAGGAACTGTATGCAGGCAGTTTCCTCCTGGATGGTGGAAAATTTTCTGAAATTGAATGGAGAGAAGACAGAGGTCTTGATCTTTGGGAGTAAACAGGAAATTTGGTCCAGTGACTGGTGACCGGACGCGCTTGGCGTCTGTCCCTCCCCGGTTTCCCATGGTAAAAACCTTGGGGTTATCGTGGATAATTCACTGTCCCTAAGCTTGCAGGTTAGTAGGACAGTCTCCACGTGTTTTGGGATCATTAGGATCCTACGGAAAATTTCCCATTATCTCTCTTTCGATGCACGTAAGCAGGCCGTCATTGCCCTGGTAACGTCCAGATTGGACTATTGTAATGCCCTTTATTTGGGCATTAACAAAGGCTTAGTGCGACGTCTGCAGATGGTGCAGAACGCCGCAGCCAGGCTGGTGATGAATTTACCAAAATATCATTCAGTCACAGCCTCTATTAGGCTGCTGCACTGGCTGCCTGTGGACCGTAGGATCCTCTTTAAGACCTTGTGCATGACTCACGATGCCTACTACGGGTCAGGTCCTGAGGTGATTAAGGCTATCGTCCATCGTTATGTTCCTAGCAGGCAGCTCCGGTCCGCAGATAAGAATCTGCTAATAGTACCGAGATTCAAGAAGGTCACATGGGGAGGTAGAGCTTTTTCCACTGCTGCTGCTAAACTGTGGAACTCCCTCCCGGAACAGCTTTCAAGTCAGGTGTCCCATTCTCTTTTCCGCAAGGCCATAAAGACCTGGCTTTTCTCACAGACCTCGGTATGAGCATGTCTCTTTGTCTGCACCCCCATGTTTCGCTTATAGCGCCTTGACGCCCTTGGACTTAGTTTGCGCTCTACAAATTTCATATTCATTCATTCATTCATTCTTATCCCACCTAGACGAGTAGATTGGGATAAGCTGACGGCGTGTCATCAAAAGAAAGAGGAGAGTGTGTCTGATTTTTTTACTCGGTTTGACGGGGTGGATTTCAGTGGACAAGATTTGTCAGTTGAAGGTGGTGTTTGTTTGTTTGTTAATGGGTTTGTCACAAATTTTCTTCCTGAGATTGCAGCTCTGTTACAGGCTTCAGAGAGCACTTGGACTACCTCTTCCCCTTCGGTGATATTGAGTATGGCACAGTACTATGAGCATCGAGAAAATGAGGAAAAAGACAAGGTGGAAAAGAAGAGTAAGGATTTGAAAACAAGGGTGTTGCTACAGCAGGTTGCAAGAGGGTCTGGGAGGGGATGGGGCACTGGTCCGGCTCAAAGGTCACGGGGTGCTGGTAGAGGTGGTGCACCCCTAGGGCCGAATCAGTGTGCGTATTGTAAAAAGGAGGGACATTGGCGAAGCGAGTGTCCAGATTTGTTACAGAAAATTGCAGTACCTAGAGGGCGGGGATCGAGTGGAAGGGGCCTGTTGTCGAGCGCCTTGTCCCCGCCCTGTTCTCCCACCCCTTCCTTCCAGCACAACACGCACAAGCTCTGGCTTCCTTTTCTCTACTCTTTTATTGGGGACAAGTATGTTTCTGGCACATACAAGGTGTAGTCAGTCTTTGGGGGAAAATTGGCAGGTAAACAGCAAATCCTTCTCTTCACGCTATTCGTGTGTTGCGGTTGTCTTCCCACGGAGACTCAGGGGACCGGGAACTCAAAGAAAGGAGAAACAATAGAGAGGGTTCAGGCACTGTCCGGCCATATAAACAACACAAAAGGGGAAGGGAAACGTGCTCCACCACCAAAATGCCCTAACGTGGGGGTGACTAGTGCAGGGTTGCTTGTGCTCACTCCACAGTGCCCTTCAGTCGTGCCCACAGCCCTTTTACAGAAAAGGCACACGCAGCAGGTACTTGCCTGGCTCCACGACCCTCCTGGGATGTGGTAAGGGGAGACCCGACCTCCGTCTCTCCTCGGAAAGCCCCGGTCTCTAGCGTGGTACTCTCGGAGCGCTCCCGGTCTTCGGCGTCCTCTTCAACGCTGTTGGAAACGCCCAGCATCTTCTCTCGGCCTCCGGTCCACACGCTGTTATCCTTGGCCTCCGCCGCGGCGATCTCGCTCCACTCTTCCTGCTTTCGACGTCCCGTGTCTTCCTCCGCTTTGCTTCAGCCTCTGTCTCTCTCCTCCTCCCCCGTTGCTCTCCACCAGTCCTCTTCACCACGCACGTCCCAGTGACGTAGCGCGGTGCCTAGACCGCCTCCCTTACTTCCTGGTGTATCGAAAACGGCGGCCATGTTGGGTTTGTCGCCGTCATCCTGGTCCATGTACTCGGCTTCATCACAGGGCCGTTATGACGTTGGTCAGGATGAGACTCAAGCAGATGCATCCTCGGGGGTCGTTCTGATCAGAACTATTTTGATGACCCCCGGGAAGGCAGTACTATCATGATGATTATGATATGGGTGACGCTGCAGGGATGTCCTATGGTTAGGACAGCCAGGGACAGGGAAAGGGACCAGTCCAAATTTCTGTGGATCAGCGTGGTCCTTATGTTACAGCAGATTTGTATGGTTCGGCACAGAAATGATTGGTGGATACAGGTGCAATGAATAGCTCTGTTTCTCATTCGCTGGTACCCGGGGCAGCCCTTCCGGCCGTAATAATGTTTAGGTAGGTTTTTCAGGCTTACCGGTTGTGAGCCCCATTTCCAAACCTCTTGCTTTGACTGTTGGTCCTTTTACTGTGGCTTCTCCATTTTTGTTAATGGCGAATTGTGGGGAAAATTTATTAGGATTGGATTTGTTGAAAAAGTTATATGCTACCATTTATTGTTCCCCGGATGGTGTTCACATGACTCTTGGACCTAATGTGGTTAGCACAAAACAGTGTTTGGCAAAGGATGCCAAATTCAAAGATGTGCCGTCCTCATTGTGGGCCACAGGGGATACGGATGTGGGGTTGTTATAGTTACCACCGGTTTCCATAAAGGTCAAGGAGAACGCTGTGCTCCCTCGTATTCCCCAGTATAAAATATCACAAGCTGGGGGACAGGCTTTGATGCAGATTATACAGGACCTGATTAAATCAGGGGTGGTTGAGGAGACAGTAGCGAATGTATGCAATAGCCCCATCCTCCCTATTCTTAAGAAGGCACCCATGGATCCCCCTGATGCACATCCTGATGTTTATCGTTTTGTGATTGATCTCCGGGAAATTAATAAGATTGTAGTTCCTCAGTTCCCAGTGGTCCCAGATATTACTGTTCTCTTGACGATGATTCCTTCCACAGCCAAATTCTTTTCTGTGATTGATTTGAAAAATGCTTTCTTTAGTATCCCTATTCATCCAGACAGTAGGTATCTTTTCGGATTTGCCTTGGCTTGTAGGAGCTTCCAATTCTGTCGAGCTCATCAGGGGTACACTGAAAGTCCCAGTATTTACAGTCAGGCTTTGAAACGTCAATTGGACTCTCTCTCTCTTCCTGCAGGTAATGTATTACTGCAGTACGTGGACGACATTTTGATAGCCTCCAATACCGAAGAGGGTTGTCGGGATGCTACGGTTAAATTATTGAAGCATTTGGCAAACAAAGGGCATAAAGTGTCCCTTTCCAAATTCCAATATTGTCAACAGCAGGTCACCAATTTAGGTCACCTGCTGTCGAAGGAGGGTCGGAGGCTAACACCTGAATGAGTTGATGCCATTGTTAAGATGCCTATCCCTGTGACTCAGAGGGATGTGCGTGCCTTTATAGGCATCACCTCGTATTGTCGACACTGGATACCCGCTTATTCTTTATTAATACATCCCTTGCTTTGCCTAACAACTAAAGATGTGCATGAACCCTTGCCCTGGATGCATGAATGCCAGGATGCTTTTGAGCAATTGAAAGTTGCGCTTTGCTCTGCACCTGTGCTTGGTACGCCTGATCATAAGAAGCCTTTCGTGCTGTACATACACAAAACGGTTGGGTGTGCGCTTTCGGTGTTAACACAAGCCTTTGGAGGTAAGCAGAGGCCGTGTGCCTATTTTTCTGATACGCTTGACCCTGTCGCCAGAGCCCTCCCGAGTTGTTTAAGAGCCGCGGCGGCTGTGGCGGTCTCTATTCGACAATCGGCAGGGCTCGTTCTTAATCATGATCTCACAGTAATGGTACCTCATGCTGTGGATGTACTTTTGAACAAGACAAAGACGCAGCACCTTACCAGTGCTCGTCTGACCGGTTATGAATTGACTTTATTTGCACCTCATATTACTATCAAAAGATGTGCCATTCTGAACCCAGCCACGTTACTACCCCTCCCTTCGGAAGATGAGGACCTAGATGTCCATGATTGTTTGTTGCGTACAGAAGAAGAGACAAAGGGACGGGTAGACTTGACTGATATTCCCTTATCTGACCCACAAGGGGAACTATATGTCGATGGTTCTTGTTTTAAATTGTCAGATGGCACTACTACAGCGGCGCACGCTATTACCACGCTGCGCACTGTAGTCGACACATTACGTATTCCTTACCAATCTGCTCAAGCTGCGGAGTTGATAGCTCTTTTGCGAGCATGTGAATTGAGTGAAGGACTGCCTGTCAATACCTACACTGACAGCCAGTATGCCTTCGGGGTGGCCCATAATTTTGGACGCCTCTGGGCAGAGAGAGGATTCTTGACTTCACATGGTACTAAGATTCAGAACGGTCCGCTGATAGAAAGACTTTTGACTGCTTTGACCCTTCCCAAACGATTGGCAATAGTGAAATGTAGTGCCCATAAAGCAATCACAGACGATGTAGGGAAAGGAAATGCCTTTGCAGATCAGACAGCAAAAGAGACAGCAAGGTCAAAAATGACGAAAATGTTTGTGGCAGGACCTGCTAGATGGGTACCAGATGTTACCATGTTTGAAAATTAACTAGAAAGTGTCAGGGAAATACAGAGTGAGGCAACAGCTGAGGAGTTGGCAGTGTGGCAGGAGAGTACAGGGCGTTTAGATGAAGAAGGGTGCTGGACTGATCAAACCGAGAAGCAGAGATGGATGTTACCTGATGCATATGTATTTCCTGTAGTTACAATGGCACATAGTCCTAGCTCATATTAGCGCAAAGGGAATCTGTAAGCTATTGGATCCTGTGTGGCAAAATGGCAACATCCCAAAGGTTGCTGCTCATCTTGTGAAACATTGTATGATTTGTATGAAGCACAATCCTGGAAAAGGTACCCCTACACCTCCTGGTAATTTTCGCCACCTTCTCTCCCTTTTGAGGTACTCCAGATGGACTATATTGAGATGCAGCGAGTTAATAATTTGAAATATGTGCTAGTGGTTGTTTGTGCATTTAGTAAATGGATTGAGGCCTACCCAACAAAAGAAAATACAGCCATGGCGACGGCGAAGGCTCTTATTAAAGAGTTTTTCCCACGCTACGGCTTGCCCCGTTTGATTTGGAGTGATAACGGAAGTCACTTTAATGCAAAAGTGATCCAATTGGTGTGCGATGGTCTGCACATCAAGCAAAAATTTCATGCAGCAAATCATTCCCAGTCAGCAGGTTTAGTTGAGAAGTACAATGGTACTCTCAAGCTAAAATTGGCCAAGATTAAGGAAAGTACTGGGTTGCAATGGCCAGATGCATTACCCCTGGCTCTATTGTCCACCAGAATGACAGTCCATTCTAGAACAGGATTATCGCCATATGAGGTGGTCTTTGGGCGTCCCGCAAATGTGTGGGGCGTCCCTAGACCGAAAAATGTTTTCTGAAATTGATTATCCTTTGTTAGTTGATTATTTATATGATCTTACTAAAAGTTTACGTTCTATTCATCAACAGATACATGAAGCTCTGCCTCCAGCACCAGAGGGGCCCGGGCACACTATACAGCCTGGAGACTACGTCTTCATTAAGAATTTCCAGAGACGAGACAGCTTGGAACCCAGATGGAAAGGACCATATTTGGTCCTTATCACGACAAGGACAGCAGTGAGAGTGGATGGTCGGAAGCATTGGGTCCATACCTCTCATTGCCGATGAGTGCCGCTCCCCCTCCCCTATGATGGATGGGTTCACGAAGGGATAGGGGACCACGAGACGGGGAAGGTTCCACGTTTTGTTCCCTTTTCTGACGCCCAGCTGATTTGGGCGCAGACGGAGGAAGAGAGTGAGGCGTTTCTGAACGAGGCAGTTCCCCCAGAAATTAAGGCTGCCCAGACTTCTTCTTCATCTGACCCACAGGAGCCTGAGCCTCGCTCTCCGACACCCGCTGAGTTTCAGATTCTTCTACGAGATGAGACAGTGCCTGGAGTAGCAAGGTATGATTTGCGTCCTCGACGGAAGGATAGTGCACCAAAAGAGAAGTGAGTGTAGCAGGGATGGACTTCTTGGATAAGATTAGTAAAATGCCTTTTGTTTCTGCTTTTTCCTGTTAGACTAGGGATCAGAAAATTGGTGCACTGCCTGTGACGCAGGACAGGATAAGTTGAGGGTATTTTCCAAGGAGGGAGAGTGCCCTATCTTGAGGACAGTGAACATTTGCTGATGAGCTGCAAAAGTATGGCTCCACCGTACAGTGCTCAATAGCACCATCGATGATTGAACAATAGAAGCCTGCCAGGGAGGCTTGTAACGGACCCTGAATTTTTTCTCAACGTTTATATATATATTTTTTTTTGTGTCCTTTCCAACCTTGGTTACATTACGTGACGTCTCTTTCTCTGGTGATTCTATTTGTAAAATCCATAGTAAAAATGTATCTTATTTGGTCATCCTATTGTAGAAGATGAGCAGCCTTTTGTTGCCCTGCGACGGGGGCAGCGTGGTTTTGATTGGTTGCTCAGAAAGAAGGTGTTCTGTGTTATTTTCATATTACTGTTCTTATTGGTGGGAGGGGGATGTTCTGGGTTCTGGAGTGTTCTGGTGATACACCATTGTGTGCTTTATATCGGATTGTCTCTTCAGATCGTAGCAAAAGAGATATACGAAGTAATGTTTTCTTAGATAAGCACAGGGAGTTTTTCTGAGCTAACACAGCTTGTTATCCCACTGATTCTGTTACAGGTTTATGGACTGCTTACCCATTATCATTGGTGAATTATACATATGTTCGTCCTCCCCAGTTTGTAGTGGCAAGGGGTGAATTTGGTATGGGATATCCTGGCCCTTGTTTGTATTACAGAAAACCCAGAGGGACAGGGTACCCAGGTTGCATGCCTGAAATGTATTGCGATAATTTGTATATTGATAAAAGAAATATCACTCTGACAGGTTGGCATTATCAAGATCTGACAGTCACTCAAGAGGCAGGTATTTATCCTGCGTGTTGCCCAATAATAAATAGTACTGATGCTTATTTGTACCTAAATTGCTCCGGATCAATGGTGTACAAAAATATATTGCGTTTAGGAAAGAAGGATGACCCTAGTATGGAGGGTATGAATACTAGATATGCTCCATTGGATTATCAAGGTCCGCTTTATGCACACCCAGGTTTTTATTTTTTGTCAAACGGCACCTATTCTAATATGTACATACGGCACAGAGGATGTGGCCCTGGGAATGGTGTTACCTCTTGGAGTACCTTGCAAGTATAGTAAACCACAGACAAGATGGGTGAAAAGAACGCTGACCAAGGAATTTTGTGAGGGAGTTACCGATTTGGAAGTCAACAATCACAGTAATGGTATCACTTTTGGATATATACTTTCCTCTATTATCACATTTGGTGGCACTGCCATGGCCAGGGGTGAACGAGCTAGAGAGTATTTTGGGTGCAAACTGCAGATTCTGTCCAATTCTACAGTGGCAGCTTTACGTGACATCACCACCCAGTTAGAAAGTATGCGCATATACTCTGAGCAAACGAGATATGCGGTCGATTTTATTTTAGCCAAGAGCGGTGGTGTATGCGCAATAATGGGAGAGCAGTGTGTGGTCAGTATCACGAACATGGAGAGAAATATCACTCAACATATTTTAGACATTTTGGAAAATGTTCGAGGAATGGAGAGCGGTAACTGGAGCTGGTCATTATTTGGTGGCTGGGGTTGGATTCTAGAAAGGGTGATATATTTCATTGTCCTTTTAATCTGTTGCTGTGTTTTGATTTAGTGTCTTCCTTTATGCTGCTCATACTGTGCTACTTATCTTTCTCCCAAAAGGATTTCAGTCCATGACACTAATGCAAAGATAATGCTTCAAAAGGAGCTTGATACTATTATGCAAATAGATGAGGGTGTTTTTGGTTCAACTTCTCTTGCAAGTTCTGTTCCTGATGTTCCTTGTACTGATAATGTTTAGTGTTATTTCCTTCCATATTTTTGGTTATGCATATATACGTATATACATCCGCACTTGTCATGTTATTACCTGTCTCTCTATATTTTCTCTACTTTTAGAATTGTAAAGACCTTTACCTGATAGCACGAATAAAGGTGTCCATATTAGCTTATAAATGCTAAAAGGAGGGTCTGTAAGAATTGAAATGTATTAGTACCATATTACTCGTATCTTATTCGATACTATGTTAGCATTTATGTAGCTAATTCATTGCATATTCTCGCTGTATGCATAGGTAATCAGAAAGTGCAGATGCTATGTTAGTTAGGTTGACATCTGTGCCACCATTTTAGCTCTTGAAGACGCCATTTTGTATTATAATCGAAACTGTTACCTGATCATTTACGAGAAAGGATCCTTGGTAAGTTTTGTTTCTTCAATGCCGAATCTTGCTCATTAACTCATGCCTTTTCTGTTACATAGAGGCCTTCTCCCACCTGTCTAGTAGGGAGGATAAGCCAGACGACCTTGGGCAGTAGATAGCTTGTGCCAGGCTGTGGAATTGAAACTTGTGCTCTGTACCCCCATTGTATTACGACAGCTACCAGTATTTTTCCATAATAGGCGGTCTTTGTGGGCTCCGCAACCTACATAATGTAACTTTATGTTTGTTAGAGGCAGTCCCTCGTCAGCCATCATAGGAGGCTGGTCAGATTGGACTCCACTGCAGTGTACTTTATGAATAAACTAGTTTGCTTGTGTTCTCTACTGCGTCACCGACTCTTCATTGAATTGAAGGCTAGAGGAGGTCGAGAGTGACCCGGGTGGCCCTAATCGGGTCACTTCCTTTATGGCACAGAGCAGACAGGAGCTGCTCATGCAGGTAAGAGCGGTAGGGCGGTGGGGAGATTGCGACAGTCGACGACAAGGGGAAATAATTATTTATTTCATTTTTCTTTGTGGTCGTCTGTCGAATCCCCCCCCACCCCCCAACCCGACCCCACCACTCTTACCTGCACAGGCTGCTCCTGAGAGCAGACAGACTTAACTTAAGGAAATGTGCAAAGCATTTTGAGCCCCAAACCAATTAAAATGTCAAAAACACAACACAGTAAAAAAACTTTTTCCAATTTATAAAAATGGGGAACAATAAAATGAACAAAATGACACCAGCACCAGGAAGACAGTGCTCCAATAACAGGGACCGGAGATATGAATTTTACAAGTTTTAAATGAAAATAGCACCAAAAAGCATTAAGCGCCAAAGTCATCTGGTTATGCTTGACTGGGACCTATACATGATTTAAGGCACACTCAGTGGATCACAGGATGGCTTCAGAAACCAGCTCTGACCCAGTCAGAAGTTTTAGCTTCTGACTTAGGGCCAATTTATTTGTTTTCTGTCGGGCCATTCTTAGCCAGGGTGATGGAGTATTTTACACCATCGTGCCTGTTGGGCTGGTGGACGTTTAATGAATTGACAGGAACAGCCATCAAGGCAGTTCCCAGCAATGCATTGTAACTTTGCCATATGTGTCTGCTACACATAATGGAACCATAGGGCAAAGCTACTTTTTTTTCAAAAACACAACCGTAGGAAACTGGGGTACTCATTTACTATGAGGCTGCGCCACTAGAGCGTCACTTTTTGCGATGCTCCGGTGGCAAAGGGGTCTGATCCATATTTACCAAGCAGCACTAAGCCACCTTGTGTGGCTTAATGCAGCCTTGTAAATATCGTTCCCTTTAACACAGTTTTTTGCATAAGAGGGGCGTGCAATGGGTGTTGTTTGTGGGCATTCCCAGCAACACCCATGGCTTTTTGACACTGCCCCAGATTTACGAGGAATCGTAACTCTAAGGCAGCGCCAAAAATGTATGCCTTCCTTTATTTCTTCTTGTTTTTCCTTTTTCTATGTGTGCTGCATTCTTGTGATTGTTTTTGTGCAGGAAGCTTTTCCTTCCTGTGCAAAACAATCATCCTGGCAATGGAGGCACCCTTGCATCATGGCGCAAAGGTGCCTGCGCTGGCACATAGGAGACCCATTGTGTGCCAGCGCAGGTGAAAAAGGACAGGAATGCATGTATCTGATAGATACGGCACATTCCTGTCCTTTACTTTTGCCTTTAGGAAGCGCCGCAGGAAGACTTGCGGCGCTGCCCTACGGCAAAATCTTGTAAATGAGGCCCTAGGTGTTTAGTTGTGCAGGATATGAGACCTCCACATGTAATAGGGCCTTGATTTTCCTATACTTGGAGCCAATTGTAGCGCTTGTCTCTCTCAGGGCAGCAAAGCAGAGCAGTCCAAAGCCTATCCAGAAAAGGTGGTGCGAGCTAGTAATCACCATTTGCTGGCACGCAACAATAACACTCAATATGGTTGTCCAGTCAGTGCTTTTTTCTTTGGAAAAGGAAAAGTATATTTATTATAAACACACTACTAAATACTATGCATCAATTTACAGATATATACATAAGGCAGATTAAAAATGCCTCAGATGACATTCTGCAATCGAATGTGACCCTTCAAAAAAAGGGACATGCCCCTAAAATCACAGTATATCCCAACCTATACAAGATAGCACATCTCAATATAGGGGGATATCATACAGACCTCTTGGTTTTGTCAAGAGTCATGACATCATATATATGGTAAGCATATTGGCTTGATGAAAGATGCAGCAAATTAAAGGCAAATCAACCACACGTGAAACATCATCAACCTTTCACTATAGTCGTTAATCATGTCAATAAAGCATTTTAATATTGATAAAAATCACTGTGAACATAAGGGGTAAACAAAGCATTGAAAATAAATATAGCATGTGTCTGTGTCTTTTTAAATGTTTCAGGCACATAGAACGCAGTCAAGCCATTAGAGAGCGCGGCACTAGAGTGTTGTTTATTTAAACTATTAGGTCACATAACATGCAGGCTTTAAACCAACCTCTAATGCTTTCTTTATTCGTTTTCAGGCCACATAAAACCCTAGAGAACACTGCACTCCCAGCTATAAAGCAAAATCTCTAGCTTTAGGAGTGTTTAAAAAAGGATAATGAAAATCCTGGAGGAGTCATGTATCCCTTGACCCATTCAACGTAGGGTCAGTTTTTTAAACATCTCATTTAGGGAGTCCTGCTGTAACTCCTGCAGCCCGTGCAACACTTCTTTATTTTGTTGGTGCTGCCCCTGCCATCCAGGAGCCACGACAAGACAAGAAAATGTGTAAATTAGCCTCTCCTGAAGCATTATGGAGTGCTCTAACTGGATGATCAGAGAATATTTTAACAGCGGGTCTCCCTGTACTGCTGTACTGGGAGCCTGCTTGTATTTTTCTTGTTGTGGTGCAGGTAGGGTGATGGCAGCAGCATGGGGAGCCCACTCCCGGATCCCCACTTAGGCGCCCACCTCGAGTACGGCACAGGAGCTGACACTTCTTTGGCTGCTCCTGCAGCAAGGGCATCTTGTCTCCTGCTCCTGCTGGCAGTGGAATCACACATGTGCCGCGTTGACCTCTCCTTGTCTTGGGGCCCAGAGATGGGGTCCCGGGCCCCTTTGCTTTGTGCAAAGGCACTCTCTCGTTTCTGAGTTTTGGCCCCCAGTGGCAGGGATGTGCCTGAGGAGAGGGTCCCATGCATGCCCCTTCCCTGGGTAGGATTTGCCAAATGCTCCTAACGCCGACCCCCGGGCCCTGGCCCACCTTAGGGATAATTCCTCCCCGGGCAGTGGAGCCGCACACACCTGATCCTCTCTGAGTGGGTCAAAGGTCACCAGCCTTAAAACAGCCATGATGGGCTGATTTTGAAGTTCTTGGTCTCACTTCACTCCTGGTGGCAAACTCTAGCCACCATGAGCAGTTTTAGCAGACCACCATACCTCCAAGGGGGTGTACTTTGCAGGAAACAGGTTTCACTGGCTTTATGCACAATATTTCCTCCTGGTCTTTATCTCAGGTGCTCTTCTACTCTTTCTGGGCACAGAAGTTCAGAACTTTCCCCTAACTAGTTCTCAGGAATTGTAAGGGCCTTTCTCACCAAAACTTCAAAGAGGCGCCCTCTCCTGTGTTGGCTCCAGTTGTCTGGGCTTTCTTCTTTGTTCAGTGGGCTGGGGTTGTCCCCAGCCCTGGTACAGTGTGACAGCTAATTAACAGGTGCAGATTTTCTTCACCACCCCTCCTCCTCAGGAGCTAAGGGAAGCACTGTTAATTACTCCTTTTGTGTGTGAAGGCTTTTGTCCCTTCTGCTAGGGAGAAATGTAAGTACCTTAGCCTAGCAGGGTGACAAAAGGCCTGGGCTCTGATCCTGAGCTGAGCCAGGGAAGTATAAAAATTCTGAATGTCCCATAAAGTGTACATGTATGATCTTGGGACCTGCGTATATGAACTGGATGCCCACTTTCCAGCCCAGTTTCACAACTCACGGGACTTTGTAGGCCTAAGGGATGCATAACTGCACTCTAAAGCAGATTTCCCCTAATATGTATATTAAAATGTCACTGCAGACAAAACAGCAAATCATACTGTCTTCACCCATGAAGCAGACAAAACAGCAAATCATACTGACTTCACCCATGAGTGCCCACTACTATTATAAGGCCTACCCCAGGTCAACATCTAACCCTGCAGAGGCCCTTCTGCACCAGGCTCCCAGTGTGTAATTACGGGCTGCGCACAATGTTAGTTTCACACCGGTACCCTGCATATGAACGCACATGTGTGTGCACATGTTCACATGTAACCAGACAAGTGCCCCTTACACTAGCTGCATCGCAGTGGCCTTATAACAAAAGGTGGGTACGGGTGGTAAACACGCTCAGTCCATTCACCGTGTGGTTACTGTGGGTGAGACACATGTAGTGAGACTCACCCACAGAAAACATTCCAAAAACCAGGTGATCCAAAAAGCAAAAGATTCAGGTGTACTTAAAAGGTGGAACTTATTTTGCAACAAAAACCTCAAAATGGGATTTTATTTTTGAACAAAAAAATGCTCTTTGCCACGGGAGTTACTTCACATGGCCAGGGGGGCATTTTGCAGTTTTTATTGCCTCTTAGCACCAGGGTTTTTTTGGTAGTGCCAGGCAGTGAAAAATGACCTGTATGTCCACCCATCTAAATTAGGTGGGGAGACATACAGGTCAACCTCCAATGGCCCTTACTCCGTAAGGCCGTCAAAGGGATCTAACCATGGTGGAGACAGAGTAGTCTCCACCATGGTTACACCAAAGGCCCGTCCACTTTAAAATCTAGTGGGTGGACCAGTATGTTGGCGGAAACAGTACTTTCTTGCCAATGCCTGGGATCAGAAACTCTGCTTCGGGCAGATCATTACGGGCAAATATGGAAATCAGGCAGTGCTAGAAGGGTTAGTTTGATGGATCAGTGTGTTTGCCAATTTTTTGTCAGGTTGTGGGCTTGTTTTATGGTCTGGTGGGCCGGATACTACAGCTGATTTTTTTATATTACCCCAAACATTGCGTGCAACAAGCATAACTGCATGCGGTCTCCCATAGTTTGCAAACCTCTTATACAGCGTGTCTGTCTTTACAAGTTCAAATGTGCCCCAATTTGCAAATGCGGGCCACTTTTGTAGTTCGCTAATTCTCTAACTAGGGCTGTGAAAAAGTGAATTATTATTTGGGGGATGTGAGTCCTCACCAAGGAACAATTCTGTACTAGGTCCAGTTATGCCTCAATAATTTAAAGCTGAACTCAACCCTTGGTAGCAGTAGCACAGAGCAGACAGCCTTAATTTAGGAAAAAGGAGTACATCATTTATAAGTACCAAAACAGTTAAAATGTAGAAAATACAACGCAATAAAAATCCAGCTCAGCAGCGGTCCGGTGGTATCTTCTGGTGCTTTTTGCAACAAGTTCAGAACAAATTTCTAAGTGTACAGTCTTGCAATTTTGAAGAGGAACAAGTGCACTCTAACACCAGCCAAGTATCCAAGACCTTTTGGGCACCACTGTGTGTTAGGAGTCACTCTTCCAGATACCACCAGCAAGGTCCATGGCAAATCCAGTTGGGACTGGTCAGTTGGGCTCCGTAGAGTTTCAGGCTTCTTAAAACGTTTGTGTTCCTGGAGCTGAACTGGAGGCTAGCCAACTAGTGGGGAGTCCACTCTCCTGTACTAGGTACAAGTGGGAGCAAGTGCAGTCCTTGGGGTTTCCCTCCACAGGTACAACGGCAGGTGCAGTCCTTTTTCTGTCTTCCACAGGACCAGAGGTGTTCTGAAGAAGGAATCCAGGGGTGCTACTGCTTTGGCTGGCACTAGGTGGTGAGTGGAGGAAGCTCCCCTCCCTGACTATTAGGGGGAAAATTCCAAGGGACAAACCTACCCATTTTGACTTACTTTTTTGGTGTTTGGTCCTAAACAATCCCACAGTATCCTCCTCTGCCCAAATCCAACATGACAGAACTTTTCTTTCCATGGTCAGAACTCTGGACACACCCCTGAGGTGTGTATAGGGAAAGGAGAACAGGGTTTCCCCACTGGGATTGGTGAAATTCTGGCTATTTAGACATTGGAAGGGACAGGCCTAGATGTGAGTTACATATTTCTGGGACAGTGGGTGCCCCTTTGAATCTTGTGCAGGTGGTGGGTACATCCTCATTCAATCCTGTCAGAAGGAGGTCACAGCTCCTCCCAGCCAATGCCTTTTTGTTCCCTTTCCTGGAAGTCATACACACCTCCTTGCAGGTGGCCAGCATGCTGCCATGTGACAGTTCGGGGTTAACTCTGAAAAGGGATGCTAGAGGCTTTAGGCAGGAAAATGCCAGCTTTCTGAAAGGGGCATTTTCAAAATAGCAATTTAAAATCCAATGTGACCATTAGATTGGGTTTTAAATCCCTATTGATTTGAGTCCTGAAGTTATGCACTATAAGGAGTTATAATGTAGCCCAGTGCTTTACTATGGAAGAGCTAGTCTTGCCACACTGAAAAACAACTTTGGATATCTTTCACTGCCAAGGCATGTGCGATACTACATTAGCAGCACATGTTCATTTTGAAACCTCCCATGGTCCAATACAGGGCTTGCACCTACTTTCTGCCGGGATCATTTTGCAAATTGCATTAGCAGTAGCAACCTCCAGGCAATTGTTTTATGTTACTCTTTATGTGCAATAGCCTTAAAATCTCATGACATTTTGACCAATGTTATTTGCCAAATTATCTTCCAGATGCAATAAATTAATCAACTACTCATACCTTCCGTGCCTGTCATGCACACAATTAACTCTGAATCTCAGATAACCACAACCTTTTACACACTTAGCATATTCTCTGATGGCTACAGTCCTGTGCTGGAGCCTGGAATAAAACATCCTTTCTTAAGAGGTGCCCTAGAAAAGGAATCAAGTGCCAATCCATAAGCAGGAGTTCATCAGTAAGTGTGATTACAGTTTGCAGCCTGAGATTGAACAGTATTTCACTAATCTGTGATGAGTTCCTTCACTGGGGAAGACTTTTCAATTTGCCTTGAATATGGCATGAATGCATCAAGTGTGATCCTTTGGCACACAAGAAGGAAGAGGATTGTACAGTGACCACCCACTTGAAAATGGGCCTTATTGCATAGATCGTCGGCTCTACCCACCAGGTTGCATGCACAGGGTTCTTGTTCCACTACCGCCCACTGGGCACAGCCTTTAGTTTTCCCACATCTAGATCTCTCTGTAAAGACAGGATATAAAAACATAACTAAATTTACACTGCCACTCAACAGATGTCTAAAAATAGAAATCATTTGCTACTTCAGTGATATCAATGATGATATCAATGGTGATGTAGTAACTACTGTCATCTAATATTTTATTTGTGATATTATCTATGGTATCATGCATGAGGTCCTAAGCAGTAGTGTAGGAGAGAGTTAAGGGAGTGTAGATCATCGCATCTTGTAAATTCAGTTTTTTTAGATTTTGAGCACTTATTAACGGTCAGTGTTCCTGCTACCTTTCTCTTTATCTAAAACATGTAGGTTGTATTGATCATATAGGATAGTTTTCTAATATATTAATTAATAAGGGGTTCATAAAGCGTGGCTACTCACCCATTAGGGTCTCAATGCGATGCGGGGGCTGCTAATCCATCTGGGTGTGGAGGTTTAGTCGAAGAGCCAGGTCTTGAGGTCCTTCCAGAACTGGGTCAACGATGCGGAATTCCTAAGGTGAAGGGGCAGGATTTCCTAGGTCTTGGCGGCGAGGTAGAAGAAGGATCTTCCCCCTGTTCTGGTCTAGTGGATCCGTGGGAGGGAGGCCAGGGTGAGTTGGATAGAGCTGAGTTGATGGCGGGTGTGTGGAAAGCGAGGTTGTAGTTCAGATATTCTGGTCCCGCATCATGGATAGCCTTGTAGGCATGTGTGAGGAGCTTGAAAGTGATTCTTTTGTTGATAGGGAGCCAGTGGAGTTGTCAGAGGTGTTGTGTCATGTGGCTGCGCGGGGGATGTCGAGGACCAATCTGACAGCGGCTCCTTTTTATGTTCTGTAGTTTCCTGAGCTGTTTCTGGGTGACGCTGGTGTATAGTGCGTTGCCGTAGTCAAGGCTACTGGTGATAAGTGCATGGGTGACCGTCTTTCTGGATTCTCTGGAGAGCCATCTGAAAGTCTTTCAAAACAGGTGGAGCGTGTGGAAACAGGATGAGGATACTGCGTTGATGGTTCATTGAGAGTGAGGAGTCCAGTATGATGCCAAGGTTGCATGCTTGGTCTGTAGGGGTGGGAGGGGTTCCTAGTGCGGAGGGCCACCAGGAGTCATCCCAGACTGAGGGTGTGGGTCTCAGGAAGAGTACTTCGGTCTTGCCTGAGTTGAGCTTGAGGCAGCTGTCTTCCATTCTAGTATCAACTGTCTTCATTCTGTTGTGAAAGTTGATTCTGGCGGCTGTGGGTTCGTTTGTGAGTGAAGAAGATATTCAGCTGGGTGCCATCGACGTAGGAGACGATGTTGAGTCCGTGGCTTCTGACGATGGCTGCGAGGGGAGTCATGTAGATTAAAGAAATCTGAACTCACACACACGGACGTACGCAGGTCAAAATGCTCACAGCACCTGTTTAATGCCAAACCTGATAAGGAAAAAATACAAACCAACCCTGACAATTCTTATGGATTCATAATGCCTAAAAAAGTATCTAACCGCTTTTAGTTGCGACGGAATTCAATACTCATTTAAAAGATTACCACTGGGGTATAAGAATAGCCCTGGTTTATTTTCAGCACGTATTATGGAGATTTTACAATCAAATCCCAAGGGGCTATCTTACATCGATGACATCTAACTCATAGATGATGTCTCAAACACACACCTGACTAGGCTAGATCAGACAGTGTCAATACTGAGATCACACGGTTACAAAATTAAATTTAAAAAATCTAAAATTGATCACCTGTGATTTTTTTTGGGTATGAAGTATCCAATGAGGGCAAGGGACTTTCACCAGATTTCCTTTAGAAATGTTCTACCTTGCAGCCTCCAGACATGTTGAAGAACTTACAACCCCTACTGGAATTCCATAACTTTGGGAGGACTTACATGCCACATTATGCTGAGCGAGTGAAGCACCTCTACAAACTGATTTTTCCCACGTTTTCTCCAAAATAAAGGACAGACATGCACATTGATATCTTGCATACAGTACAAGCAGACATGTTAGAGACAAAATATTCACAGACTACGGATAGCAAGGCAAACCTACTAACTAAGAATTGTACCAAGCACCTCAGTTTATACATATGTAAATCTACAATGAGGACAGACAATTCCTATAGCTTACAAGTTGAACTTGCATTCTACTGCCTAAGCACATTTTGTTTCCACAGAGAAGATTCTTACAGCTGTTCAAACTGCCATTTTGAGAGATCGTCCTTTGGCACAGGGAAAACTAATAGTTGTAGTTTGTCCTATTCCTGCACTAGAAGCGACCACTAAGATAAGTATTCCTAATGCTCACACTCTACACCCAGGATGGATGCTGTGGGATTCTTTGTTAAGTGCAATTGATGTAAAGTTTGGATATGATCCGACCCTCTGGACACAACAATTTCTCCAATAGGAACAAAATGCACCTCAAAATTCCTTGTAGTAGTTATAGGAAGCTGCACAGACTTTAATGGCTACACCTCCTCAACAACACTTAGGACCTGATTACGACTTTGGCGGTACAGTAGCATGCCGCCACGCTACTGCCCCACTCCCGCACCACCAAAGCTCATTGCCGACCACTCACCAGATTACTAGTATTTTTGTAGTCTGGTGGGCGGTCCGCTGGCGTTCCCACGGTGGTGCCTTTCAAAAAGGCACAACAATGGGAACGCCAAAGGCCGTTGATGGACGGCGTGCAGTGTTAAGTCCATACCATGCAGGAAAAGGGGGTGCATGCACACAGGGGGGCACACCATGGTCCCCCCTGCATGTATCCCCAGGCCCAGAGGCACAAGGGGGCTCACCGCCGTGAAAAGTGAGGCGGAGAGGAAACTCGTAATATGCATGGCGGTGCCGCAGTGGCACCGCCAAGCATATTGCGGCCTCAGGACCGCCATGCCACAGCCGTGGATCGCGGATCCCTGGCAGTCCCCTTACGGTCTGACCACCGCACTTGTAATGCGGCGGTCGGATCACTGGTGCAGCGGTCCACTACCACTACCACACCTCCACCACGAGTTCGACAGTCCCATGGACCGCCAAACTCGTAATCAGGCCCTTACTCCACTAGATTGTTTACAGGATTAACTTTGGTGAAAAAAAGCATTAGAATAAACGTGTGTTTCTTTTTTTGTTACCAGAATAATGTTTTGTTGGAAGTACAATCCGTTCCTTCACTCCTTTGTGAAATATTAGGGCATTTGTCATCAGTTGCTGGTGTTCAAAATACATTTGAAAACACACTGCAAAGGCTTTTAAATTCCTATCACTCTTTATTGGTATGCATTACGTTGCCACCAGTTAACAATTGCCTCTCTATGGGACCACCTTGATATGTCTGGAAAACATTGTGTTGCCATAAATTCCATCTGCAGGTATAAATATCTGCAAATCCCGATCCTGTCAGCTGGAATTTGATAAAAATACAGACGTGACTTAGGTGAGTCAAGATGTGCTACTGACAACTATGGCAGAGGTTATTTTATGCAACTAAATTTAACTTGCATGCGCTTTTCTCTCTATTCCCATAACCACTGAATTCACTACGATAAAACTTAAACTGTGCATCCCTTTGCTGACGTGTTTTGAGAGATGTTGTTTTGGCTTCTAATAAAGTTTACATACAAAATGTTGGATTTGAACACTTCTAAGCATATAATAAAAGTATTAAAACAAAATGTATGTTTTTTTACATCTGTGCCACAGATGATTCAAAGATGTAAACTCAGCTTAAAAAGCTATGAAAAGAGTGGTGTATGTTGTGGGAATAATTATGGAAATATTTAATTTTTACTCCACAAAATGAAGCCTAGTTGACAGAAAAGATGGAAAATGCATAAAACTATATACAATTATATAGGGGTAAGTTTTAACCTTGGGGTGTTTCCACTACAGGGATTCAGTCACCAAAAAAGACAATGAGAGCTCAAATCAAGTTCTCTAAGTCACCTGAGGCGGAAAACATCATTTTGCTAATACTCACCTATCTACAATCTCACATTGCATACTGTGCAGCCCACTCTCCTGAGCTAGATTGAAGAACAAATAATAGGAGTTAAGGAAGAGTGTTAAGGAAGCAGCCAAGACTTACATAACCAGCACTGGCAGAGCCAATACATCTAGTCAGTAGAAGGCTGCAGGACTTTCATGATGACACATGAATTGCAATGCATACTCATCCATGTATTTTAAAGCATGCGCTTGGATAACATACAAAGGGGCATATTCTCAAGGAGCTATCGCCGAGTTAACGGCACTTTATCGTAGCCAAAGTTGCGATAAATACATCGCCCCATTCACAAGCTGGTGTTAACAGCCCCTAACACCAGTTTACCCGCGATAGCAGCCTCAAAAAACATCGCCACAGATGACTCCGGCAACTATCGCTAATGAGATGCAGAGTAGGCCTACCCGTGCAAAAAGCCGTGAAAACACTACTCCGCAACATTCTCAACGACCAGCCAGATCGGCGATAAGTCCACAAAACATGCGATATGGCGCGTTAGCAGCAGGAAACTAGCACCTGCTCTGACCTGGTGTAAAGTCAGACGGCAGCCGGCACCAGAAAAGGGAGCCCAGCCCACAGCCACACCTGAAGGACAACAGATGCCATGGAGCTACTCATCATGCAGCTCGGAGCCCCAAGAGGGCCACAACACCCACCGCCACAACCACCCCCAGTCCCGCCACCACCCCCCGGACCCCCGCCGCACCACCCCCCCGGACCACCACAGAGGCAGCGCAGACACAGACTGTGGACCTTCAGAAAAACGCACCAGCCTCACAGATATGACACCAGAGTATGTCATTGCCCACTACAGGCTCAAAAGGACAACCATCCTCCGCATCCTGAACATCATTGCCCACAGGCTGACTGTACCAACACAGCGGACAACCAACATCCCTCCGCAGACAAAGCTGCTGGCTGTGCTGCACCTGTTGGCCTCTGGGACATTCCAACCAACAACCGCCAGAGTCGGAGGAGTCTCACAGCCAGCCCTATCAAAGTTCCTCACACCTGTCTTGGATGCCATCATCAGCTTGGTACCCCAGTACCTATACTTCCCCCACACTGCGCAGGAACAGCTGGAGACCAAGCAAGGAGTCTACGCCATAGCTGGATTCCCGCACGTGTTGAGGGCAATCGACTTAACACATGTCCTACTTGTGCCCCCTGCCGACACGGCACACAATTACCGCAACAGAAAGCACACGCATTCCATCAATGTGCAGGCAATAGTGGACCACCGGGGACTCTTCACCAATGTCGTCGCCAACTACCCAGGCAGTGTGCATGATTCATACATATTCCGACAGTCCATCATCAACTGGTGCATCCAGGATGGCACCTACGGAAATGCAGTGCTCGTTGGTAAGTACCAAATGAACACACCACACACCTCAACTCCACAATCATACAACTCACAACTCTGGGAATGCACACGTCACAACCCACATACAACATGCCAAACAACATGCCCACCCACCACACACGACAGCACAACTCACCGTGGGAACCTGGCCTAGCCATGTACATGAGCCATCAACGGCATGGCACCTCAGCCACACATTAGCAGAATGTGGGAAGAGGAGGGAACCAGGCATGTGCGAAGGAGGCTATGTGACCGATGAATGGGACTGCACACAATGCCAAGTGTGGCGTGGATGTGTTGGACAGGCTGCAGTATGCAGACCACACACATATCCATGTCGACATACCCCGCTGGTGTTTGGTGTAGTGGACAGTGGACGCAACCATGTTACACCAGCCAGTGGGGGAGATCATGGAAATGTCGCTTGTTACATCCCCCCCTGTAAGCGTGAGAGGAGTGGGCTGGCCCGGCATACGCCAGGTCAGCATATGGTAGTGAATAAAAAGCACGTAGCCTTGGGCGTGGTCCTCTTCCGGAATGCCCAACGTCCCTGCCAGGGCGGCGCCTCTCAACCCGCCACGAGACCTACGCCGTGAGCGGGGTTGCCTGGGATCCTGTGCGCCTGCTGCACCCCGGGCCGCTGGTCCCCGAAGCTGTCATGGCCGCCCCTGCGCATCCAGGCATCACTGCTCTCCTGCCGACACCGGCATGTGTCAAAGAGGGCCCACCACGTGCCGGTGCAAGCTCCAAGCCCGAGGCCCCCAACCTTGGCAGACTCCTCGGACCATCGCGGCCTCCGCGACACAGGCCCACGGAACTCCTTTCACGTTGACGTACTCCACCGGCATACACAGCGCACAAGTAGGACACACATTTGGAACTGAGCCTTGATTACACCATGGGAGAGTACATGATTTATGGCTGAGTTCATGTCACTATACTCCCTCCGATGTGGTGCCACCAAGTCTGTGCATAGGACTCCCACCAAACGTGTCTGTGGGCCCTTGCTGACTCCGGCCTTCGGCCTGCACTGCGGTCCTGCAGGCCTCACACCAATCCAATGCAGTCCGTCACAGGCAGGACATAGCCTCCTCGCCGGCTGCACACCCGCTCAGCTCTGGTGCCACCACCTATGTCAGCCACAAATCTAATACAAATGTCATTCCAAAGTCGTGTGTGAGAGATCCAGGAGGAGATGACTGGACAGTGGTTGGCCCACGCTGACCGCTGCCTCCGGCCGACACTGTGGCCAACTAGGTCGCCCTTTTGGAACTGAGTCTTGATTTATTAATGGCAGTGACATGTCACAGTACGCAAGGAGAGGAGTAAGAGGAAGACGCGCTTCAGTCCGGAGGAGAAAAGGCTCACCTTTACGGAGGTGATGGGACACTACCAACAACTGCACTGGTGCCACTGACTCTGTGCAGCGCATGCCTACCACACGTGGCTGTGGGTCCCTGCTGACCGCTGCCTCCGGCACACACTGCGGTGAAGTAGGTCACACGATTTGAACTGAGTCTTGCTCTCTACATAGCAGAGTCCATGTCATTGTACAGGCCTCATCACAGACTGCATCCCCTTCCAGCTCTGGCGCCACTGAGTGTGTGCCCTTAAATCCATGGGCAATCTCTGTTTGGACGTCAGTGGCGTCTGAGCCCATGGGCTGGAGGCTGTCTTCATCTACATGTAGCTGATACTGACAAGGTGGAAAAGTGGGGTCTGTAGCATTCAACTCCGCCATCTGCCTGTTCCTGCTCGCTTCTGCCCTCTGCATCATGCCCTGGAAGGACACCTTCCACTGTCCTCCGCAACCCTCCGCGAAATTCCCCTTGGACATCGACGAGTACACGCTCAGCTCGCGGGGCACTACCTCAGTGCACCGCAAGTCACCGTCCCGTGGCGGTGTGCCTGTGCCGGCCGCTGGGCATCCGGGGCCACAAACTCTGTGCTGCTTAAGTCAGGGACCCATGATGTACGTACCTTGTACTGCTGATTGTCTGCTCACTGTTGTGGTCTTTGCCAGCACCAACCAATCCCTGAGTGGCGGCTTACACTACCCAAGACCCATCCAGCACAGGCGTCACTGGAGATGTGAGCCTGTCAATAAGAGGGGCCGGGCGCACGTGCCCGTGGCCAGTCCCACGAACTCACTCAGTGTGTCTGTGTGGTTATTATGTATGCATGAGGGACCGGGGTCATTCCACATGACATTGTGCTGTTTAGAGCGTGCGCATCCATGTCACCGCAGGCAGTGGTGTAGACCTGGGACATGAAACTGTGTCGTACCTCCCTGTGAGCGTAAGCGGGGTGGACAGGCATACGTCAGTACTGCGTAGGGGTGTGGCTACTCCACATGTGGATCTGGGTGTGGTGCAGTGTAGGCCTTGCCAAGGATGTGGCTGATGCGTGTGTCTCTGTTGTTGTGTCTGCGCCACCCGTCCCGCAATCGACAATGTTGCCTTGTGGCATGCCCCCGGTGTGCGTGCTCGGCCGAAGGGGTACATGGGAGACGGCATGCCCGCTAGGGGACAGGGATCACACATGCCAACTGTTGTGTGTGTCGCTATTATCGCTGCATGAGCCAAAGATGTACCCTCAACTGCATGTCGGGTTCAGCCAGGCAGGTGCTCTACATCTGTGTCAGCCCTGTCCTTGCAATGGGCCGACACAAACGTGGCCGGCCACATTCTGCGCAGCATCATCACTGTGTCGTAGTCAGGCTTGTGGACATGCGCAGACAGGCATGACAATGGTGTGCCGTAGGGGTGCATGTGATGCAATCGCCCTGCGCACAATAGTGAATGTGCTCGGGGGTGAGGTGCAGCAGTGAGGCTACGTGATAACCAGTGATGCCGCTCATCAGCAACACGCAGTACATGTCATACGGGAATCACTAAGTCACACATTTCACACACCAATGAACCAGTGAACCTGCCAACACATCATGCAGTACGTAGTCTTGACTCATGTCTCTCTGCACTGTCACAGGTGACCAAGGATATGCACTCTGCGCTTGGATGATGACACCCCTCAGAGCCCCGAACACACAGCCCCAGAGGCAGTACAATTTGGCCCACAAACGCACCAGGGGCATCGTGGAGCGCACATTTGGCATGTTGAAGTCATGTTTCAGGTGCCTGGACGTCACAGGTGGAAGGCTCCTGTACAGCCCAGGCCTCGTGTTTAAGATGATCGTTGCATGTTGTGTGTTGCACAACATATGTGTACGCAGCAGAGCCCATGGATACGAGTGCCAGATGCACCGGACGATGATGATGAAGATGAGGCAGGTGGACCACACCCCACTGCAGCCGCAGCAGGAATTGCCCGTAGGGACTACATCATTGACAATTTCTTCTCTGGTTGACGTCACATTGTGAGGGTCCTTAGCAGTAATGGCACAGTACGTTGACTGACCACAGGCACAGCATGTGCTAATAAATGCATTCCGAAACACATTCCCTGCGTGCATGTCACTCATCTGTACAGGCACTTCACTCAGACACGTGTGGGAGCGACATGTTGTGCTGACAATTTGGGAATTTGTTAATGGATGGTGGGTGTGTCACCTCTGTGCAGTGAGGCTGTTTAGGGTGTCACGTATTCGAACTGCCAGTTCTGTGTGTCACAGTTGTTACGGTATCCCACTCTTCGGCGTTTCACATGTGTCCTAATTCATTCCATTTTGGCTGTCATTTGTGGCCTACAAGTGACAAGAGGGCTTCTTTTGGGCTCTGATATGTGCCGCCATGATGCAGGGATGCACCCTGTGACTCAAGTCCCGGGACATGGGCGACATGTACGTGGGGGGAGTCACTGCCCCTACATTGGTCCATGCTTTCATTATTGTTTGGTCATGGACATGGCACGTAGGTGTGCAGGGGGTGTTGTTTGTCCCTCTGCAATGTGAAGAGGAGATGCGGTTTCACAGTGTGTTCCATGTTTGTTTCCGCATTGGCGCAGGTTACATACTGAATGCATGTCAATGTACATTGTGGCTGTTTGTGGGGAACGGCCTATCTGATTTGGACAATGGTCATTTGTTCTGCGTCACAGCTGTGGGGTTGTGCTCGTACGTTGTCATCTCAACGTTTGTTTGGTCTGCTTTTATGGTGATTCTTCCCGCCTGACGCGTGTGAATTGCAGGCCTGTAGCTGGTTTTCGCTGCTTTTTGTATCGCGCTTGGCCTCATCACAGCTTTTTTTGCGTTCGTGTTTCGCATTTTTGCGGCGTGCATTGATTTTAACGAGGTCATTTGACGCGTTATCTGGGGACTATCGCATGCTACCGCCGTGTTGTGAATACTTGGTTTACACGGCGTAAATTTCCCGCGATAGACTGCGATGTTGAAGGTTGCGTTAAGTTACTTTTGCGATAGTTATCACACGTTCTTGAGAATATGCCCCAAAGATGTCTGCCATGTGTGCACATGTTTATGTTTATGTTTAGGTACTTATTAGGCACATGGCTTCCCTAGGGCTTCCCAGCGCTGAATGAGAATTGCTGACAGAAAAAGAAGTGAATGAACTGATTGGAGAGCTACTGGGGGCACGGAATGTTAGAGCTTCAGGACTTGGTGTGAAAATGATCTACCTCCCCATCTAGTACTCTTAGGGGCATATTCTCAAGGACTCATCGCCGATTTATCGGCACTTTAGCGCCGCAAAAGTGGCGATAGATTTTCCGCCCTATTCACAAGCTGGTGCAAACTGCCGACATCACCAGTTTCCCTGTGATAGCTACCGCAAAAAACATCGCCACGGATGAGTGCGACAACTAACGCTAATGATATGCAGAGTAGGAGTTCCCGTGCAAAAACACACGAAAACACCACTTCGCGCGATTCTCAACGACCAGTCAGATCTGCGATGCGAACCAAGAACAGGCGATAAGGCGCGTTAGCTGCAGGGATTTAACACCTGCCTTCTGCTGGTACTAAGTAGGACGACTATCTGCAGTATGAAAGGGAGCCCAGCCCAGAGCCACATCTGAAGACCCACAGATGCCAAGCAGCCAATGAACATGCAGCTCGGAGACCCAAGAGGGCCACAACACCCACCGCCACCACCCCCAGGACCCCCCCTCCAAATTCCCCCCTCCCCCCGGACTACCACCGAGGCAGCGTAGGACAAGACAGCGGACCTTCCAAAAACGGCATGGCCCCTCAGCCACACAAGTGCAGAATGTGGGGAGAGGTGGGAACCAAGTATGTGTGAAGGAGGCAACTCACCCATGAAGAAGAAAGTACACAATGCCAAGTATGGCGGTGATGTGCTGGACAGACCACAGAATGCAGAGCACAGACATGTCCATGTGGACATATACTGCTGGGGTTTGTAGTGTTGTGGAAAGTGGACGCAAACATGTTACCTCAGGCAGTGGGGAAGACCTTGGACATGTAGCTGTGCCGTCCCCCCCTGTAAGCGTAAGCTCTGGGTGTGGTTCTCTTCCGTGATGGGCAACGCGTCTGCCAGGGTGGCGCACCTCACCCTGCCACGAGTCCGCCACCATGACCTCCAGACTCCACGACACAGGCCCCCAGCGCATCCAGCGGCACAGCAACACAGAGTCATGTGTGTGCCGGATACTGCCTTAGTCCTACACTGCGGTCTGCAGGTCCTACAATTCAAATCGTGCCACATTTCTGTTAATGGAGGAAACCACTAGTCAACAGACATTGCCCCCAGTGCGGCCCGCCCGGACGACGCATCATCGTTGGCTGTGCACATGCTGAGCTCTCCAGTTGCCTCTGACCCTGTGCAACACAAGTCGACGCCACGTGGCAATATTGAGGCAGAATTCAATAGGCCAAAAAACATTGCTCCCAATGCGGCCCGCCCGGGCGACGCATCATCGTTGGCTGTGCACCTGCTGAGCGCTCCAGTTGCCACTGACCCTGTGCAACACAAGTCGACGCCACGTGGCAATATTGAGGCAGAATTCAGTAGCCGAAAAAACATTGCTCCCAGTGCGGCCCGCCCGGACGACGCATCATCGTTGGCTGTGCACCTGCCGAGCGCTCCAGGTGCCACTGACCCTGTGCAACACAAGTCGACGCCATGTGGCCGTGGGCCCTTTCTGACCCCTGCCTCCGGCCTACACTGCGGTCAACAGGGCTCACAATTCAAATTGAGTGTTGATTCATTTATGGCAGAGTCCAGTAGGCAACAGACATTGCTTCCAGGGCGGCCCGCCCGGACGACGCATCAGCGCAGGCCGCGTACCCGCCGAGCGCTCCAGGTGCCACTAACTCAGTGCACCACAAGTCATCGTCATGTGGCTGTGGGCCCTTTCTGACCGCTGCCTCCGGCCTACACTGCGGTCAGCAGGGCTCACAATTCAAATTGAGTCTTCATTTATTCATGGCGCAGTCCAGTAGGACGTACGTAGAGCGTATTTTTCTAGGAGCCTTAGACGCACAAGACACGTTTCACGTCCTCATGGAGCCAGTCGGCTGTTAACCACGGGGAACGCGGTGAGTCTACAAACGATCCGAATTACAACACGGGCAATTTCACTTTTTGAACTAGAACCTAATAGAAGGTTTTCCTCTTTTAGATTACAGGCGTTACCTTCTTTACATTACTTGAGTCCATGACCGCATATCATTGGCATAGGTAAGACTCGCTCATTTTTACATCTGGGCATAAACACAATTGTTTATTTTTAGTATGGACGTTTTTTTCAGATTTTGTTTGTTTTCAGGTATAGATAAATTTTGCGGGGAGTTCGGTATTACCGGGACATCCCTCTGATCCTTTGAGGTAAATCTTTGAATTCCTTGTGGCTACTTTATTGGCACTTGGTTAACACTTCATTTGTCTTTTATGATATCACACACACCGAGGAGTGGTCTACTATTGCACGCAAGGGGCTCTATCTATGTTTTCTTGACTTTCAGTTAAAAAGAAACGTGACACACGAAGTTTTTCCGTTTCCCTTTTTTCTTTTTGTTCTATGCACTCACCTGGACATTGGCATGTTAATTGCATACATCACGCCCCTGGAACTTACACACTGTTCCAGTTGATTTGTTGATAGTGGTCGCAAGCACAGATATTCATTGGTGATCTTTATTGTTTCACGATTGAGCATTGTTTACAGAGACTCATTTATTGCTCTTTTTTCTTTTCATTGTTCCGGCAGGAGGCCATAATGCTCAAGAAAAGATATTAAATAACACAAATGTTTTGCCCCTGAAGAAGGGTTGTACCCGAAATGCATTGGGTTTATTTTCAAAACATTGTTAAGAATCAAAACTGATGTTTGATTTATGATTTCACATAACTCATGTGTTTATTTTTTGAATCTTGGATTTAATTTCTTAATGAAGTGAACATTTTTTTGTCGCAAATCTGTTTTAGTAAAGGAACATATCATAGTGTATTCCAAAACATTATTGATTAAAAGTCTGATCTTTTGAGATAAATGCTTGTACTTTTTGTTACCATACATTGAAACTCTAGGGACTTCTTACTAAGTGCGCTGTGCGTCAGGGACGGAGGTTCTCCGTACCCTTTTTCATACAGCAGTCCAGTAGGCAACAGACATTGCTTCCAGGGTGGCCCGCCCGGACGGCGCATCAGCGCAGGCCGCGCACCTGCCGAGCGCTCCAGGTGCCACTAACTCAGTGCACCACAAGTCATCGTCATGTGGCTGTGGGCCCTTTCTGACCGCTGCCTCCGGCCTACACTGCGGTCAGCAGGGCTCACAATTCAAATTGAGTCTTCATTTATTCATGGCGCAGTCCAGTAGGCAACAGACATTGCTTCCAGGGAGGCCCGCCCGGGCGACACATCAGCACAGGCCGCGCACCTGCCGAGCGCTTCCGGTGCCACGAACTCAGTGTAACTCAAGTCATGGACCCTTTATGATGTAATCATATGTGTGTGAGTCCAGTTCTGGTGCCCCTACCTCAGTGCACTGCAAGTCATGGACCCTTCATGAGTGACTCTGTGTGTGATCCGGTGATCACTGTTCTAGTTGTTGCCAGCACCAACCACTCCGAGGGCTGGCTTACACTCACCCCACACCCATCCAGCACAGGCGTCACTGGACATGTGACCCTGGTAATAAAAAGGGGCCGGGCGCACGTGCCAGTAGCCACTTCCACTATCTATCTAAGTGTGTCCGTGTGGTCATTATGTATGCGTGATGGCCCCTGGCCCTACCACATCACATCGTGCTGTGGACAGCGGACGCAAGCATGTCACCTCAGGCAGTGGGTAAGACCTTGGACATGTAGCTTTGTCGTCGTCCCCTGTAAGCGTAAGCGGAGTGGGCTGGGCCGGCGTACGGCAGTCCAGCGCAGGGGTTTGTAGAATTAGCCCGGGGCTCAGGGCGTGGTTCAGTTCTGGCCTGGACAAGGAAGTCACCAATGCGTGTGTCTCTGTTGTAGTGTCGGTGCCACCCGGCCCGCAATTGACAATGTTGCAATGTAGCATGCACCCGGAGGGCGGTCTCGCACGAACGGAGAAATGAAGGAGCGCAAGACCGCTCTGGGTCTTGGCTCATACATGCCAAGTGTTGTGTGTATCTGCATTGCCGCAGCATGAGCCAAATGCCTAGCCTTAGTCGCAGCGCGAGTTCAGCCAGGCATGAAATCTACATCTGTGTCCGCACTATCCTTACCATAGGCCTACACTCACGTGGCCGCCCACCTTCAACGGCCAAAATCACAGTGTTGTTGTCAGGCTTGTGGACATGCGCAGACAGGCATGACAATGGTGTGCCGTTGGAGTGAAAGTGATGCAACCGCGCAGTGCACACAAGTAAATAGGCTCGGGGGAGGGAGGAGCTGCTGTGAGGCAACGTAACACACAGTGATGCCGCTCATTTGCCACATGCAAGTCATGTCAAACATGAATCCCAAAGTCGCACACATCCCACCCCACACCAAACAAGTTGCATCACACTTCATGAATGCAAGCAGATGACAAACTGACATTAGGGATGGAAGCTCCTTTGTCTGAACTATCAGGCGGAAGCACATCTGCACATCCGACCTCGGAATTGCATGTGCCCGGCACCCCCTGACAGATACAATAGCAGTTGAGGACGACTCCCACACTACGCACAGCCCGACGACAGACCAACGTATACACACCCCACACACAGAAGTCCTTGCTCAGAGTTATCTTGCATAGAATGGCCTTCACACTTACTCCCACACCATCCCAGGCATACAACCGTTGCACACTTCAACAACTCATTGATCCGAGCTGTGGCATTTCATCCACAGAACTGGCGCAGGTCAGAACAGTGCCGCTTCAACCAGAGCCACTAACGCAATGGCAGACCATCCCGGACACAGGCACAACCCCTGTCACGTGGAACTGTACCGTGCACGTATGCTGCATTTACTGGGGCACTGCCATTGGTAGTGCTGCGGATCAGTTACCGGTTAAGCTTCCGCCTTGCCATCGTCACCTGCGTGCAGCCTGTGTTGCATTGCCGCTCATGCATATTCGAGTGTCCATGGATGTCTGCCTATCCATCAGGACGGTAGCCGAACTGGATTTCGACATGTGTGTGCGCCCCCTGTTGGCCCACGACCATGAGTGTCACCGTGACACCCGTCTATGGGATGCCTGGATACTTGGCATACATGCTGGCAGCTGGACCTGGGAGATTGCAGAACTCCTCGTGTGCAGTGACCAAATTGAGCTGCTCCACAATTGGGCTGTAGTGCTAATTGGTGAAAGGGGGTGGACGCAGCACATCTGTCCGGACCTGCTAATGGTTAGCCTCGCCATCCTGTTCGATGAAGTCGACAACGACCTCATGTTGGAAATGATTGCCTACGAAGCTGCACTAGCTTTCATGGACGTGTAACTACGTACCTGCAGACACAACAGTTTGGAACACATTGCACATGTCCCGACACCTTGTTGGAACTTGGGGTTCTGGTCACATCTCCCACGACAACAGTGGACATGGCTGCATTTGCCTGGACTCCGAATACATGAGCGGACAACAACGCGGGTAAACACACACCTGTGAATGGTGCGGCACTCCCCTGGAGTGGACAGCGGCGCTTGGCAACGTTCCACGTTCTGACATACTGCTGCATTGGTCTGCATGTAGTGGCACTTATCTTGGCCGTACTGACACGCATATGCTAATAAAGTCTACGCACCTTCACTTGTATTCAACTGTGATGAGTGTTGATTTGTATGACAATGTGTGTCTCACTGCCTATCTGGGTCATGGCCATACATGCATTTATTTATTTATTTAATGAGTTTTATATAGCGCTGGCTGGACCCGTAGGTATCAGAGCGCTTTACATTTGGTTACACAATGTTACAGAAAATGATAATAATTACACATTAAGTCAAAAATAAGCAACACATTGAAAGAGGAAAGAAAGGTGAGAGAAGTATGGAGGAGGGGGGGAAGGGGGAAGTGTGAAGGGGGAGGATGAGGGAAAAGACGGCAGGAGAGATGAAGGGAAGTCTGCCCAAAGACCGACTGGGTAGGTGACGTCCGAGGAGGGAATCCACAGCCCATCTCCCCTTTAGCTAAACAAGGTAGCTCCATCGGGCATCAGTCAAATAGCTAGGTCTCAACTGACGAGGGAAAGTTCACATAAGAAAGTCCAGTGGATAAACATGGTGGGAACTATGAGCAAGGGCGGGTGAGGGCAGGGGTCGACAGCTGGAAAGAAGAGAAGAGTAGAGCGGTAGGGGGTAGGGTGGAGGGGGAGGAGGGAGATAAGGTCAGGACAGACGCAGGAGAGTTTGCCCAAGGACCAGCTGGGTAGGTGATGGCCAAGGAGGGAATCCATAGCCCATCTCCCCTTTAGCTCGCGAGGTAGCTCCACCGGGCATCAGTCAAAATGGCTGGGTCTCAGCTGTCGATGAAGAGTTCACAGAGTCAATGACTGAGGCGGCCATCTTGAGGTCAGGCAGTGGGGGATGAGTCCTTGATGTACGAATTCAGAGGATCCCCACAATTTTCTATAATCTGGATGAAAGGGGGTGCAAACTAAGCAGAGGATCGGCAAGAAGAACAGAGCCAGGGTCCGCATGTCTTTAGGGGGAGCGCGTGATGTTGAGTGATAACCGCCAGAGGGAGAAACATCCGCCATTAGCAGGACAGGCGGTGCGACTCTAGAGTCTTACTCGCATTATTTATATCGCTAATCAATGTCGTCTCAGAAGGACAGGGCAGTAGTTGTAGTATCAAAACAAATTTTGCTGCCTTTGCGCTAAAGAAGGGGGCAGGGGGTCTCCCTTGGATGTAGCTTTGACCCCTGCCAACGATCGAATGCGGGCGCCATTTTGGCATCCGGCGCAGGAACAAAGAAGGCACTCACTGAAAAAGCCTTGCCCCAAAAGGACTAAAGGAGGACATGGTCAAGAGCCCCAGACTTCCCGGGCTAACCATCAAGCCTCCCAGAGCTCCCGGTGAAGTTACAGATGACCCCGCTCACCGTCTTCGAGCTCGCGGTGAGTAGTGGAAATGGCGGGCGGGACTCACAGGGGATCAGTGTTGTCTCCAATCCACGCTTTGAGCATCCCCAAACAAGCGGCAGGCTTCTAACTGAGCCTCCGCCGTGGATCGCTAAGGAGGTCACCTGCTCAGTTGAGAGCGAAGGTGTTGCGCCTCAGTTGTTCTGCTTAGCTCGGGATCAGCGAGCCCAGGATCGGTCGAACTGCCGTCAGTACAGATATCTCCGCGATGGAAGTACGGAGAAAGACGGCATTCCGCTCCAGGGGATCCGCCTGTATTCCGGTTGAGGAATCGTTGGATTTAGGTGGTAGAATAAGGCAGCGGAGCGCTGCTCGGGAGGAAGAAGGTAGGGTTCCCTACGGAGCTCCAGCTCCGAGCAGCCATTTTCCGAGGCCACGCCCCTGCAATACTACACCATCAGGGATGTGGGGTTGTACTAGTACATTATCATCTCACAGTTTCCTGCTATGCCACATGCGAATGGCCATTTTCCACACACAAGCGGCAGCAGTTGTGTCCTCTGTTCCGTTGTGCTGGTGTTGCTGTTTGTTCAACATTGTTGTAAATGTTGCGATGCTCTGGAACTTATGTGTGTGTGCTGCATTGTAGGTGAGTTGCCCCTTCAGCTCTGATTTGGCTGGCCCTTATCCCTTTCAGGCGGTGTGCCTTTCACTTCTGTACTTATGCAGTGCTGTGATGTTGCAGACTTGGGTAAATTGGGCTCTTGGTTGGAGTTGTGACTCTTGGCCATGGTTTGTCCGCAGATGTGCTCTACTTAATTGTGCATGTGTGCCATTGTGCCCATCTCCCCCCGTCCCCTCAGTCCCTGATGGTTACTCACCCTGTTGCTGTTGTGTCGGGTCATGTTGAGCAGTGTCTGGTCCCCCAACTCCTGCCACCGTCTCCCCACTGATGACTGTGGTCACCATTTCCTCCATCTCATCCAGCTCCTCCTGTGGCGCTGGACTCCCACCTCCAGTCTGCATTGCTGCCTTCTGGTTGTTGGCGAGTTTCTGCTTGGTCTTGCGCTTCACATCATTCCAGCGCCTCTTGACCTCGTCCATTGTCCTCCTCAGCACTCCGACTGCATTCGCCTTGTCCACGATGGACTGCCATATTCCATTTTTTGTTGCCAATGACACAGTGGAGGTGACGAACAGTTGTTGATGGTGTTCTATCACCTCCGTGATCAGGATCCTGTTTTCCTGCAGACTGAACCGCATCTTCCTCTTCTTCTTCTCCTTGCTCTTCCCTGACCCCGAGGTCCCAGGCTGGTCCTCCGTGGGGCTTGTGGGGTTCTGGTTGTCTTCTGTGCTTGCTCCAGCTACCTCCATGGTGCTTCGCAGTTGTTTGTGTTTTGTGTTGCCGCTTTTATTGTGCTTTTTGCAGCCTGACTTGTGGGACTTGCAGGCCTGGCGCTGCTTATCGCTGGATTTTTTTTCGCGGTTGGGCACATCGCAACTATTTTCACGTTCGGGTTGAAATTTTTATCGCCCTCCCGGTAATGTTATCGCGGACATTTGCTGCGTTATCGGGGGTACTATCGCATGTTACCGCCGTTTTGAGAATGCCACGTTAACACGGAGTTATTTTCCCGCGATAGACGGCGATATGAAAACTTGCGTTAACTTAGTTTGGCGTTGATTATCGCACGTTCTTGAGAATATCCCCCTTAATTCTTGAGGTTCTTAGGAGGCGGTCATGTGACGCTCTTAGACATCTAGTTGGTACATGAGGGGAGATGAGCCCTCTGATTTTAAGAGGGCCCCTGCCATTTATTGCTTTGTGTGCAAGGGAAAGTGATTTAAACTTGATCATTGCATCAATGGGCAACCAATGCAGCAATTTCATGGCCTCCTTAACCGGTTCGCAGCTCAAACTTTTAAGGAGCAGCCAAAATGCTGAATTTTGAACAACATACAGTTTTTTTGTAACATATTTTGGTGATCCTAAATAAAGAGAATTGCCATAGTTCAGGCAGGAAACCACCAAGGATCGTATCACAATTCTTGTTAAATGTTCTAGGATGAGCTCCAAAATCTTCCGGATCATTCTGAGTAACCCAAAGCATGTAGCAGCAAGCTTTTTTACTTGATCATCTATCGTTAGCGCTTTATCCATTCATATTCTCAAATTCTTTATAGGTGAGTTAGGGGCAGGGGGATTTCCCAAACAGCTCAGCCAACTGATCAACGGCCTGGGACAAGGATTGTTCCCCAGAATCATCAACTCTGTCTTGTCTTTGTTTAATTTCAAACAGCAACTCGCCATCCAGTTAGCCACTTTTTCAAGACAGGGCACTAGTTCATGGCGTTCCAAGTTCGAACCATTTGCAAAGGAGAACACTAACTGCGTGTTCAAACTCCTGTACAATTTTCGCCAGTGGAGGCATATAGACATTAAACAAAGTGGGGCTCAGTGACGAGTCCTCTGGCACCCCACATATAGGTGGCATATTATCAGAGACACATGTGGTTTTCATGATCTGGAAAGTTCTATTCTTTACAAAATAAGTGAGTCAATCCAGAGCTTTAGTTTAGATCCCCACTTCCTTGAGCCTTTCTATCAGAACACTGCACTTAGGGCTAGAAGCAAAATTGTGGCAGAGCCACCCTGGTCAAGTATGCTTTTGAGCTTCTCTGTGACAACCAAGAGAGCGGATTCAGTGCTGTGCTGTGCACAAAAGCCCAAAGTATGACAACGTATAGTTGACTTGTTTCTCTAATAATTTTCCTAAGACATGTACCAGAGAGATGGGATGGTAGTTGCCTGGTAGTATCTAGGTAGGTAGGACTTCTTCAACCAAGGGATAATGATTGCGTGTTTCCATTTCTTTGGGACTATCCCTGACTCTAGTGATAAATTGAGTAAATCAACTATAGTTGGAAGAATAACCTTCATACCCTTAGATAAAATATGGAGTGGTGCTAGATCTAGAGGAGATCCTGATTTGATTCTACTCATGAGTACAAGGGTGTTCAATACTGAGAAGTGTGCTAAGGCTGCTGAGATTGAAGTCGTAATTGTGCCCTCTGTTTGATTCAATCCTGTGGCTATATTGAACATAAGGAGTCAAAAATATCGACAAATTTTTTCTGAAAAAAGCAGCTAACTCATTGCATCGTTTCTTGGTAGATTGTGGGAGGGTATTACCCTGATATACAATTGTGAGAGCTTTAACTACCATAAGCAGTTCCTTAGGATAGTTGTAGCCTGGTTAATCTTTTCCTCATAGTACCCGGCCTGGGCTTTTTTGATTTCATTATGATAGAGCCTGATGGTCAATTTAAATTCAATATTTAAAGACGGTTCATAGGAATTCCTCCATTTCCTCTAGAGTTTCTTGCAGTTTTCCCTCAGAGAGGCGAGATGGCTATTGAACCAGGGGGCTCATTTAGTATTAGTTTTAGGCCTTATCCTGGACTTTGGGATACTTTAATCTAACATTTGCACAATCCAATTTTCCCTTTGAGTGTATGCTACATCTAAATTGCACTTTAGAATTGGAGTAGAGGCCTCCAAGGCCTTAACAAAATTTTCTGGTAAGAGTTTAGACCAGCTCCGGGCTGGACTTGAGATGAGATTAGATGCCGTTCGTGTTGAGGCTTTACCAATGTGAATTGTATTAAATGGTGGTCTGACTAAGGTACAGGAATCGGTGAGTTGACCTGAATCTTTAAGTCATTTGGAAAGATAGGGTCGAGGACATATCCGTTCTCCTGAGTGGAGGCCCTTATTTGTTGGATTAGCTGAACAGCCTCTAAATCCTGTATTAGTCTCTTAGCAGAGGAATTGTGCATGCATGCATCATAACTTTCTGTCGGCCATTTTTACTTTTACTTTTATTTTTACTTTATTGTTCAAATAAGGCTGGAGGCCATGTCGGATGAGTAAGCTAAAAATGAAAAATAAAGTGCACAAATCACTCAAAAAAGGAAGACAGCAACCCAGTAGCACTGTGCAGCTACCCTTGGAAAAATAAATAAATACATATAGTACTGCTAAACAGACAGGAAAGACCATTTAATTGAGGGGGTGGTATGGCCATCACATATAACTCTCAGTTAGTTGTTACCCCGCACCATCATCATATTGTGAGTCTCTCTCCTTCAGATTTGAAGTCACCAAAACCCAGACATTTAAAGGTAATGTTTTGGCCCACCTGGCCCTAGACATGCTTTTGTACAGGAAATGGGCAGTCTTCTTGAAGCTAATATTTTCTCCAATGACTTTACAATCCTTGGGGGATTTAAATTTTCCCTTAGAGGCTCAAACATATAGCGATAAAGTGGCCCTTTCACTGGCTATGTTTGGCCTTGTCCTCACACAGGTTGTAAAAGGTCCTATGCATCAGGCAGGATACACATTAGATGGCATATTTAGCAACAACACCACCATAGGCAATCTCAGTACCCTTCCTCTGACCTTGACAGATCATAGGGGTATTTTATTTGGTATATATTGTGTGCCATCAATTCATGATGCGTAAGTTCCCCCTCGTACACTGTCCACCCGGGCTCGGCACAAAATCCAACCGGACGCTTTTATCTTGACACTAGAAGAATCAGACCCAGAGTGATCACAGGATATAGAGACAGTAGTAGCTAACTATACACACTGGATAGAAGGAGCCACAAATCTACTGGCCCCAGTCAGAGTCTCAAGGTCTAAGAGGAATAATTCCTCGGCCTTGTGGTTTTCAGAGAATCTCAGGTCTTAAAAACAAAAAAATTAGGAAACCAAAAAAAGATGGCAGAAAGACTGTAATGAGTCAGAAAAAGCAGATGGTGGAAAGACCGTGAGTCAGAAAAAAACAAATATAGAAAGTGCCTGTCGGATTACAAAGCCATGATAATTAAGGAAAAATCTTCCTATTTCACACAGAAGATAGATGCTGTAAAAGATTCTACCGAAGAACTATTTCAGACGGTTATGAAACTAACAACAGAAACAATCAACAAGCTGATAAACACAAGCTTTGTTTTTCAACACTTTAGATGACTTCTTTCAACACAAAGAAGTTTATAATAGGCTTTCAGACTCCGTCTCCTATCCTCCAACAATCTGATAACCCCATTGATAGACTCTACTCAGCCATCCTGATATACAGAGACTGAACTCTTCAAAGAGTTCACCCCTCCAATCAAGGAGGAAGTAGTGACCTTGATCAAATCAATTAAATATGGATCCCCACATGACCCCGTCTCTAAGCTGATGGATATCATTCAACTAATGTTTAGTACAAGGTATTTACCCACCACCTGGAGGAGAGCTTCACTGCTTCCCCTAATCAAAAAGTCATCACTATAGCCTTTGGACCCAAACAGTTATTGTCCTATCTCACGGCTACCCCTACTGGCTAAAACAGTAGAGAAGATCATGAGCAAACAACTGATGGGTTACATTCAACAAAATAACCTACTTGACCCTACCCAATTTGGATTTCAAGGTGGCCATAGTACAGAGACTGCACTAATCAAAGCCACTGACGAGATCAAATGGTCCCTTGACCAAGGAGGTAGGACAGCTCTTATCCTGCTAGATCTATCAGCGGCTTTTGATACTGTTAATCATGAGCTGCTGATAGAACGGTTAGGTAACATTGGTATTGTTGGTTCAGCCCGAGATCTGCTAAGTTCTTTCCTCTTGAGTTGAGAAAAGTCAGTAGCGCTAGGTGAATTTGTCTCCCAGACTTTTCCTCTACCATGCAGGGTCCCTCAGGGATCGTCGCTTAGTCCAACTTCGTTTAATGTCTATGTCACCCCACTAGTCGAAGTAATCAGATCTCATGGGCTCTCTTTCACATTCTATGCTGTCGACACTAAAATTGTTATCTCCATGGCTAGTGGTGAAAATGAGACAGGGTCTAGATTTTGCGACTCTATGGTAGATTTTGTGCTTGGTGAATAGGAACTGTCTGAAACTAAACTCCGGAAAGACGGAGGTCTTGCGGTTTGGCATCCAGCCTTCTTTCTGGACCCTTACCAGGTGGCTGCAGGAGCTTAGAGCACTTCCCTCACAAGTCAGTAAGGCCCGGAATTTGGGGCTGATAATTGACGACAAACTCACATGTCCGGACCAAATAAATTCGGTCACGTCCTCTTCTTTCCACACACTAAGGACCATCAAAAAGATTTTACCTTATATTCCCTCTGATTTGCATAAAACAGTAATCAGTTCATTAGTACTTTCTAAGATAGACTACTGTAACGGTTTGTATTTAAACCTTTGTCAGCACTTAATGAACAAGTTGCAAGTTCTTTAAAATGCTGCAGCACATCTGTTGCTGAAGATCGCTAAATACCAGCCACTGTCTAAATCCATCAAAAAATTACACAGGCAACGAGTCAAAAGCTCTCTGTATCGCCTCCAAAGCGCTACATGACCTATGCCCAGAATTCCTCAAAAACAGTTTTTCCTGGTTCCTCCCTGTTAAGTCTTTATGGTCCGCAACGGCCAAATGCGCTGTAATACTCAGGTTTAAACAATCCTCTTGGGGAGGAATTAGTTTTTCGGGAGGAATTAGTTTTTCGGTAGGAACTGCAAAGGCTTGGAAGTCACTCCCCCTGCATATCAAAGTCATGCCCAATTTACTAATGTTTAGAAAGGCTTTGAAAACGTGGTTGTTTCATGCTAATGGAGTTTATATTTCCCTCCACTCAACACTGAGTACTCCCGATAGCAGCAATGCCAGTGCCAAAACACCTCCGGATATTTGAGCACTCTATCAATTTTTTTAACATAACATAACATAAAATAACATAATGCAGAGCTAGACGGGGACGAGTGGAGGAGCACTGGTTAGATGTGCACACGTGGAAGGTGGGTTTTATGACCAAACGAGGTGACGCCCTTCCAATAAAAAAATAAATAAATAAAGCATGCCATTATTTTTCGTGCGTGTGTGTGTACTACTTTTTAAAGTAGTTCACATCAGCTAAATGCTGTGGACTGATCCCAACACTGATGGACAGCTCTGTCAAGTGTCTGCCAATGCATAAATACAGCAAACCACAATAGCCAGTGGCTGAAAAGGGCTGTTCTAATGCCCATTTCTCTATCTGTATGTGTGTGTTGTGTAGTATTAGGTATGTGGTATGTGACTACATGAGCTCTCCCCAGACAACTAAAGGTGTCTGTAGGCAAATACAGAAAATAACACAGAGACTACTGCCACTTTCATCTACAACACTTGCTACTTTCTGCAAGAGCGATGCAACTCTTAAGTTTGACTTATCAAGCCACGCAAGGCACCCTTGTGTGGTTTTGCGCGGCTTGATAAATCCAGAGCAAATTGCTGCGTTGTGTTACTTTGCCCCAGAGAGGTGTTCCATAGGTGGAGCATGCATGTTCCCACACATCCACCCATGGAGTTTAGCACATTCCCACATTAACCATCAGTTGTATACCTGGGAATGTGTCAAAATGCTACGCCTCCCCAGGTGAGTTGTAACACGGAGTAATATCTTTATTTCTCCTCGTTACTTTCTATTTCTATGTGTGCTGCATAGATAGAAGGAGGAAAAAGCCTCAGAGTATTATTTTCTCATCAAGGAAGCTCCCTCATCGTATATTGGCCCCGCCTCTTTCTTTCCTTGTAGTACTAGTGTGCGTTTGTGGGAGATGCCTGGCTCCCGATTCCTGTTCTAGTCACCATCATTCATGGAGTGGCTATATTTCATTGAGATTTAACGTGTTTTTAGAGTTCCTTCCTATCATTTTAATTTGTGTTTTCTTTACCAGTAGCTGCACTCCTTAAGGGAGCTTGTGGAGTGCAGTCGCGATTGCTAGACCCTTTGTTTAATAATTTCTTTGCTCGCACATTTCTTTGCGCTCCCCACTATGCCCCCTGACACACTCCCGGATGCCGGGCTTCACAGCCGGCTCAATGGCGCGTTCGTGCAGTTTCAGCAAGGAAGCATCCTCAGCGGATACTGGCCTCACCTCTTTCTTTCCTTGTAGCACTAGTGTGAATTTGTGGGAGATGCTTGGCTCCCGGTTCCTGTTCTAGCCGCCATTTTTCACGGAGTGGCTACATTTCATCACTGTGATTTTATGTGTTTTTAGAGTACCTCACTATTATTTTAATTAGTGTTTTTTTTTTACCAGTAGCTGCACTCCACAAGAAAGCTTGTGTAGTGTAGTGGGGGTTGCTGGACACTGTTTGACGATTTCTTTTCCCACACATTTTTAATTTGCCACGTTGAGCAGGTTTCCCTACCACGCCCTCTGACACCCTCCCCCCCGAATGCCAGGCTTCAAAGCCGGCTCGGATGTGTGTCTGCACAGCGGATGCGTGCAGCGGGCGTGAGCTGCGCCCGTCCGCACTAAGACCGTGCTCAGTGCCAGCCACCCTAATGGTTTTACCTCCCATGGTAATTCTTGGACTTGCTACTTAAGGGTCGATCTGCTTAATTTAAGTAATCTACGTAAGAACTGCTCTGGCCCTATCTTAAACCTGCTTAGATGTGATGAGGCTCAGACCTGGTCAACCTGTAAGCTCTTGCTAATCAATGCTAAAATTAAGGCTCTTCACCTTCCTAGAACTTCTAACGTGGAGAGAGGTAAGCATTCTTTTCTCCTGACCTGATCTCGGAGATTCCAGCTGGTTTTTCTATCTTTAAGCTGGACCGTGAGGGGAAAAGGGGCAGTAGCCTAGCCATCATCTATTGGGAACAGCTTAAAATCTCAATCCCAGCGCTCCCCGTAACTCAAGATTGTAGTGCTATCTTTTAAAATTTATCCTAACAAACACCATTCATTCAATGGACTACTTATTTATTGCCCTCCTGGCCCCAGAGCACCATTTATTAATAATTTCTGACAGCTACTGGAAATGAAGGTTGACTCATTATATTTTACGATCCTTGGGGATTTTAATTTTAATTTAGAAAATCCCCTTAACAAGAAGTCGGCTCACCTTATTCATTTAATGGCTAGTTTAGGCCTAGCTCCACTGGTTAAAGAACCCAGCCATGTAGTAAACCATCTACTTGGTGGAATTTTTTCAGACAGTCCACACCTTCAAATGATGTCTTCTCTCCCGCTTGGTTGGTCAGATCACCTGGCGGTTATGTTTGAGCTTAAATGGGCAGCCGGAGATTCAAATACTAATCAGCCTTAATCTAATAGGATATGTTGCCCTTGATACAAGCTCAGTACTGACATGCTACACTAGCATGGACCCTGCCTGTGGCCTCTAATGACTTGGACTCTGCCACCAGCAATTACCATATATGGTTAGACTCTACTCTTAACCAACTGGCTCCATCCAAAGTGTACCACAGCCACAGAGCTACCCCTTCCGAGCCCTGGTTTACTGAAGAGCTTAGGCTTCAAAAACAACAGTGTTGTGGGCACGAACGAAAGTGTAGAAGTAACTATGACCCTAAAGAGTAAGAAATGTATGAACTTACCATCCACTCTATAAAGAAATGATTTATAAGAATAAAGTTCGTTATTTCACCTCCCTAAAGAGCTGTTCGAAACTGTAAAGAAACTGTTGAAGTTCACAAAAAATAAAACCCACATGGTCAACCAATCATTCTGTAATACCTTAGCATCCTTTTTCCAAGACAAGGTTAAAGCAGTTTACAACATCTTTTCAGCCAATAATGAGCCTCCCCGTTCTTTGGCTAAAGGTGCCTCAGCAGGCAATCTAGATTCACTAAAACAGTTGGATAACTCTCTTGATGGAGATACCGCTTCAGAGTGTCTAGCTGACCTCAACTCCAGTTTAACTGTTGGTTCACCATCAGTGGGCAATCCAACTATAGATAAGCAAAAATGGTAGTAGTGTTTTCCTCTCCAGGAAACGGAACCGCACATCAGTAAACTACTCAATAAAAGAACACAAAGTAAATCAGTGTGAATAAATAACAGTGTTTCTCAATAGGATGACGGGGTGCTACTACTGCTCACCACATCTACTACCAAAAGATGCAAGTAACATTGGAAAAAGTGATTTTTCCCCATATAGGTAAATCATAAAAAGAGAGCATCATTCGGCACACCCTTACACAGTTGAAATATCTTTATAAATATAAAACCAGTCAAGATAATCCCAATTCAAAAGTATCCTGTAGAGTTCACTTGGTTTTTTATTGGCTATTAACCAATGTCCAAACAGTTCGAATTCTTGAAAAGATGTTTCTTTATTTTTGTTGATGTAACATCCAGCATGAAAGATTGTGACAATGCCAACACGTGTTTCGTCTCCCCTTAGACTTTATCAAGGCTGGAACAAAAGATTACAGACAAGATTGACATCTTACTCATAACTACAAGGGTGGTATTCAACAAAATAATCCCAGATTAACTACGGATAGAGGCAACAGTGCAACTAAATTCAATCCCCATTTTATAAACATATTTGATTTAAATCAAATCCAGGTGCCCATGTACAAAACATGACAGAAGACAGCAAAATACCATAATTTCCCAAAATATCCATGTGAACAATAAAAGGGCACCTGATAGAAGACAAAAGAAGCACACAAGATAATAGAGAATAAAAGTATATATATGAGAATAAAACCAAAGAATGCAAAAAGTATCATTCAGACTTAGATGCATGAAACAAGAAAGAAAAAACAAAGAAAAACAAAAAACAAAAAACAAAAACAAAAAAGAAGAGATATTCCCGTGTCTTGAAAATTAGACACCCAACAAATAAGCAAATAGTGTGAATCCAAGATGGGCAAAGTGCCTACTCTTGTGCAACCCACCGATTGGTAAAACACTCCTGGTCCACCTAGCATGATACACGTAGAACCAAATTGTCTATTTTTCTCAATAGGTTGAGTTTCAAAGTCTGTAGAGTAAAGTAAAAAAGTAAATCACTGCTGTATTTGAAAACTAATTATATAGTCGGTTAACATTTAAAAAGACTTAACTAAACATTATTCCAAATATATCCACATCTCAATTTAATATCCTACAAAATACTCCATCAAATACATTGTGGTGTATTAAAATAATCTAACCTAGAGGGAGGCCCGGACATATATAATCAGATCCTTCCTTATTATAAAAAATCCATCAAGAATTCAATTCAAAAACTATTGTCCATGTAAAGTTGCATAAGGAACGTTGGGCTTATTAAAAAATACCTTAAAAACATCAGAAAACAACTATCATCAAAACAATCCATAGTATTCTTCAGGGCTCGACAGTATACCCATAGTTGATTACAAGCAAATCTAAATATCCCAAAAACAGGAGGTAAAAAGTGCATAGATAATAATGTTATTCTCCATATCACAAATAACAAGTAATATGTCTAAAGCAAACCCTACTACGAGTCTCACCTCAATGGCAAAGACTCCAAGGTACAAATTTCTTCATGAAGTCGTCCGTAAAACAGGCAGTAAGAGAACCCTGATAAGTTCCTCTCCTAATCGTAAAGCACAAAAAGACACGATTACTCCAAACTAGACAACAAACTGGGAGTCAAGTATACTCCAATACGTGACTAACAGCCATCTAACAAACGGTAACTCACCGTAAAAGGTATAATCTCCTCTCGCAAATACCCGCTATTCGTACTGGCGCTAAAAACCGCATAGCAGCCATCACTATTTAAATCTCCGCTCCCTCTAGGTGTACGTAATGACGTCCTGTACCAGGTGACTATCACGTGACGGGGAAACCTGGCAACCTGGAGTGGCGAAATGAGGCTGCCTAGCAACCCAGAATATCTACAAGTGCCACAATAATATCGCCATCTTGAAATGTAAAGAAAAAGCGCACAAAGGCAAATATATACAGCAAAACCATAATATAAATCCACGCTATACAGCAAAATGCCAGTATATTGACCATAGTCAGCGCGAAGTCCTAAGTATAACAAATCATAAATGGCTAGCTCAACATACAAAAAAAGGGTGAAACGGAATTCAATTGAATAGGAAGGAAAAAAGTACCAGAAAGGACCCCATACTAATAAAGAGTCATTCAAAAACAGAGAAAAAAGCAAATACAATACAATACATCTCTCAAACAGTGTATCAGGTCATCAAAGAAACATAAAATACAAACCCAAGAGGGATAATATTGAACAATTTCTTATGCGTCAGCCGCCAAGCCCAATAATTGCTTATTATTTATCGCTAACAATTGGGATTGGATGAAATCACTTTTAATACACCGATTTCTTATGAGAAAATACAAATCCTTCCCATTCAAGTTAGGTAAGGATCTATATTTAACATCCTAGAGAGTACATGTCATTAACATAAAAACTCAGAATTAGCAAACAAAGTATTACAGATAAAAGGCATAAAAGTTTGTCATATTCACAATTTCATATAGAAAAAGATTTAGACATTCCCATATTCAGAAAAGGGCTAGTCCTGTAAAAAGACATGAAGTTCTCTATCAATGTTAAGACCCAAATCTACCGATCTCAATTTAATCAGCCACTTTGTCTCTAGTTTTCTAAGTGTCAGAGTTCGATTACCTCCTCTGGGGTTATCATAGGCAATCGCAATACCATGGAAATGGATGTTTAATATTTCTGAGTTCCCATGTACGGTATTATAATGAGCCGCTAGTGGGTAGGTATTGTTTTTATTCCGGATTGCCCTAATGTGTTCTTGGATGCGTTCTTTGAGGGGTCGAATTGTACTGCCAATGTAGATCAAGCCACATTGGCAGACAATGCAGTACACTGTGAATTTAGTATTGCAGTTAATGAAATGGCAAATTTGATGTGTTTGTCCCGTATTATAGCTAAAGCTAGTTATTTTATTCATAGCAAATTGACAGATGTTACAAGTCGTGCATTTATAAAAACCAGCCGTTTTTTTTGGCATCCAACTATGTATTTGTCCCATCTTTTTGTTTTTAATAATCGAAGGGCTGAGAATGTTTCTTAGCGTTCTGCCCCTACTGTATGTCACTAGTGGTTTATTAGTAAGATAAGGATCTAGACTATGATCCAGCTTCAAAAGGTACCAGTGTTTCAGTAATACCTTATATAAGACATGACTGTGTGCATTATATGGTGTTATTAATGAAATCTTCTGTCTCTGCTTTTGTTTGCTCTTTCTTCTTCTGAGAAGTAATGTACGTTTTGTCTTATGAATCCTCTCCTGAGCCTTGTCCAGGATTAAACTGTTATAACCTCTAGACTCAAAACGTTTTTTCACATGGGTTAATTCTTTTCGAAATATCTCATCATCACTGCAATTTCGCCTTAATCTAGTCATTTCCCCATAGGGGATGGCTTTCAATTGTGATGCCGGATGTGCACTATTCGCATGCAAGATCGCATTACATGCGGTAGGTTTTCGAAAAAGTTTGCACTCTAATTTATCACCTTCAGGATAAAGAGTGATGTCAAGAAAGTCAATATGATTACTGTCAATATGATATGTGAACACTAAGTTATATTGGTTGTTGTTAAGATACCCAATAAAGTCAAAAAGGGTCCTGTTGTCACCTCCCCATATCATAAAGATGTCATCTATGAAGCGTCCCCAATAAATGATAGATCCAGTCATGTCATGTGGGCCTTCCTTCCAAATATGTTGTTCTTCAAAAAAACCCATATAAAGATTCACGAACGAAGGGGAAAATTTCGAGCCCATAGCTACTCCAGAACATTGTCTGAACCAATTACCATCATGTATGAAGTAGTTATTGTTCAATGTCAGACGAGTAAGATCTAATATCATCTGTGTATGCTCATACAATGTAGCATCTCGCTTGGACAAAAAGTATGTTAGTGCTTCCATTCCTTTCTCTAGAGGTATACAAGTATATAATGCACAAACATCTAGTGTTACCAAAGTAAAATTATTACACCAAACAAGGTCCTCTAATTTATTTAAAAGATCTTTGGTGTCTTCAATGAACGAAGGTAAATTACAGACAATTGGTTTCAGATATATGTCTATATATTCCGAAATTCTTTCTGTAGGGGAACCTATTCCCGTTATGATAGGTCTGCCCGGCGGTGCTTGCTCATTTTTATGTATTTTAGGAAGTATATAAATACTTGCTGCAAGTGGTGTAGAATTAAACATGTATCTATACTCCATATCTGATAAGAGACCAGCATGACAGTAGTATTTTAATGTTTTTTCAATTAAACTTGTTACTTCTTTCATTGGGTTACTAGATACAGTAATATAAGTTGCTGTATTCATTAGTTGTTTGTCAATTTCTTGGGTGTAATAGTCCAGATCCATCAGAACAATATTGCCACCTTTGTCTGCCTCTTTGATGGCTATGTCAGAATATGTAGTTAATTTAAATAAAGCTGCTCGTTCTGCTTTATTAAGATTATCTTTAAAACCCTGATGTTTCATTTGAAGTTTATCTTCTAATTTGTAAAAATCCTGTGTGACTGCTTTGTAAAAACAGTCAATCATATTGTCTGTTGGTAGTGTCGGTACAAATTTAGATTTAGTCCTTAATCCACTATCAAGACTAACATTGGTGTCTATATCTAGATCATATAAGATATCAGTCATACTAGGAGCTGGCCCCAAACTTTCATCCAGTGATAACAATAGTTGAAGATCTTGTATATCTTTAATCGTTTTATCACACCTGCCAATTGTATTCAATGGAATTACACACGGTTTTTGATTTGCATCAAAGAATTTCTTTAATTTCAACTTCCGGACATATTTATACAAGTCAATATGTAGTTGTGTAAAGTTTGGATTTGACAAGGGACAAAAACCTAGTCCTTTTTTAAGCAACGTAACCTCTGCATCAGACAAATCATGTTTAGACAAATTGACAATAGAGACATTATCGTTACCATTTACAGAGGGTACCAAACTATCTGCCCTCTCAGAACAATTTCCACCCATCCCAGCACTCAGTTCTTCTGGGGGCGTGTAGCTGATCTTAGCACTCTTTTTTCCTGATTGGCCACGATTTTTTCTCCCCCCTCTTCTTGTTCTCTTCCTCCTGAGTCCTTCTTTTGGAACCCCACTCTGTTCCCCTTCCTGTATCTTTTTAATTTGTCTAAAAAAGACGAGGTACCTATCCCAGGATTCAGACTACCTCCTGTATTATTGTGGGAATCACTTCGAGCTTCACTCAAATCACTGGTTATGCTCGATAGGTCAGACTCACTGACAGATATAGAAGCCACTTGTCTCTGTTCATTGAGTTTCTCCAGCCCTTTCTTAGGTCTATATTCATCAAATCTTTTAGCAAAGGTATAGATTCTACCATTTCTGTAATCATTTTCATCTCTTTTGAGTTTTCGTATCTTTTTCTCTCTGATGTAATTTTGATGCGCACTCAGTACCTCCTTAAGAATTTTATAGTTTTTCTCTGTTGCTTCTTTAAGGTTCAAGGACTTAATTTCTTCCTCAATCATTTCAATTTCTTCCATTAATTTGGCTCTCTTCCTTTCAGCATGTTTAATCAGTAAATCCATCATCCCATATGAGGATGAGGAAATCAAATTTTCCCAATCAATGAGCAGGTCCGGGTCTAAGTCCTCAAAAGAAGGAAAGATGATAACTCTTAGACCTCTCGGTATCTGCTTAATTTCAATATACTTTTTTAGAGTTGTTGAGTCCCACCACCGTGAGAGTTCTTGTTTTCTTAGTCTCTCAAGTTTAATAAAGAGTTGTTTCAGTCCCTGTGGCTTAGCCTCAAGTATAGTGAGATTTCTACTCTGTATATTTACTCCTGTGAATATATCATTGAAGAGTTTATCTCTGTTATCATCAAAGTTCGCCATTTAAATTATGATTTATAAAGGAATTAGTTGCTCTGAAATCATTAATATCAGATCACACTTAATTTAAAGATCTGAGTGCCGGTGCCCACATAACACAAGATAAGCAAAAATGGTAGTAGTGTTTTCCTCTCCAGGAAACGGAACCGCACATCAGTAAACCACTCAATAAAAGAACACAAAGTAAATCAGTGTGAATAAATAACAGTGTTTCTCAATAGGATGACGGGGTGCTACTACTGCTCACCACATCTACTACCAAAAGATGCAAGTAACATTGGAAAAAGTGATTTTTCCCCATGTAGGTAAATCATAAAAAAGAGAGCATCATTCGGCACACCCTTACACAGTTGAAATATCTTTATAAATATAAAACCAGTCAAGATAATCCCAATTCAAAAGTATCCTGTAGAGTTCACTTGGTTTTTTATTGGCTATTAACCAATGTCGAAACAGTTCGAATTCTTGAAAAGATGTTTCTTTATTTTTGTTGATGTAACATCCAGCATGAAAGATTGTGACAATGCCAACACGTGTTTCGTCTCCCTTAGACTTTATCAAGGCTGGAACAAAAGATTACAGACAAGATTGACATCTTACTCATAACTACAAGGGTGGTATTCAACAAAATAATCCCAGATTAACTACGGATAGAGGCAACAGTGCAACTAAATTCAATCCCCATTTTATAAACATATTTGATTTAAATCAAATCCAGGTGCCCATGTACAAAACATGACAGAAGACAGCAAAATACCATAATATCCCAAAATATCCATGTGAACAATAAAAGGGCACCTGATAGAAGACAAAAGAAGCACACAAGATAATAGAGAATAAAAGTATATATATGAGAATAAAACCAAAGAATGCAAAAAGTATCATTCAGACTTAGATGCATGAAAAAAGAAAGAAAAAACAAAGAAAAACAAAAAAGAAAGCAAAAAAGAAGAGATATTCCCGTGTCTTGAAAATTAGACACCCAACAAATAAGCAAATAGTGTGAATCCAAGATGGGCAAAGTGCCTACTCTTGTGCAACCCACCGATTGGTAAAACACTCCTGGTCCACCTAGCATGATACACGTAGAACCAAATTGTCTTTTTTTCTCAATAGGAAGAGTTTCAAAGTCTGTAGAGTAAAATAAAAAAGTAAATCACTGCTGTATTTGAAAACTAATTATATAGTCGGTTAACATTTAAAAAGACTTAACTAAACATTATTCCAAATATATCCACATCTCAATTTAATATCCTACAAAATACTCCATCAAATACATTGTGGTGTATTAAAATAATCTAACCTAGAGGGAGGCCCGGACATATATAATCAGATCCTTCCTTATTATAAAAAATCCATCAAGAATTCAATTCAAAAACTATTGTCCATGTAAAGTTGCATAAGGAATTTTGGGCTTATTAAAAAATACCTTAAAAACATCAGAAAACAACTATCATTAAAACAATCCATAGTATTCTTCAGGGCTCGACAGTATACCCATAGTTGATTACAAGCAAATCTAAATATCCAAAAAACAGGAGGTAAAAAGTGCAATCCAACTATAGTGACTAAATTTTCTCCATTAACTTTGGATCAAACACAGGGTCTGTTAAGCAAAATAGAATCGGGCTCCCCCACGGATCCGTGCTCTCCTATGATCATACACTTAGAACCCGAGATCACTGCTTTCCATCTTATAGACATCTTTAACAGGATGTTCAGTACTGGTTATTTCCGTAGAGAGTGGAAAAAACCTCCATCCTTCCTCTTTTTAAGAAGCCCAACTTAGATGCTGCAGACCCCAACAACTATCAGCCAATCTCGCATCTTTCGTTCCTGGAAAAATTGTTGAGAAAGTCCTCAACTTGGAACTGACTTCATTTATAAATGATAAGCATCTCCTAACCCAATCCAGTTTGGCTTTAGAAGCCAACATAGAATAGAACTGGTTTTGATCACGGCTTCAGAGGGAATTAGACAGACCCTCGATGCTGGAGGAAATGCTGCTCTACTTATTTTGTCCTCTTGGAAGCATTTGACATGGTCAATCATGACCTGCTTATTGATTGTCTTTTCTCCATCGAAATTAGGGATAGAGTTCTCTCTCTACTGAAATTCTTTCTCACTGAACAAGAGCAATTTGTTCCCAAAGAGGACTTCATTTCAGCTTCCTTTTTCCTGCCATGTGGGATTTCACAAGGCTCATCATTGATTCCTACTCTTTTTAATCTATATGGCTAGCCTAATTAAATCATTTGGCTTATCGCTGGTGTCCTATGCCGATGACACCTAGATTGTGGTGTCAGTGGCTAGTAACTCGGAGGTCACCGCCACCAGATTCCATGTATGCTTCAAGTTGGGAGACGGATGAATGACAACATTCTGAAGTTGAATTCTACTAAAACCAAGGTTCTGTTATTTGGCAGAAACACGTCCTTTTGGTCCCCTAGCTGGTGGCTTCAGAAACTTCGTACTATTCCCAACCCAGTCACGAAAGTGAAAAACCTTGGGTTCTCTTTGACAGCGAGCTGTCTTTTGAAGGTCAGGTCAATTCAATTACCTTCTCTTCCTTCTTTTTGCTGATGTTACTAAGGAAAGTCCTTCTTTTTATCCCATAGGATGCGCAGAAATCAGTGGTTTCCGCTCTTATTATTTCAAAAATGGATTACTGTAATGCGCTTTTCACTAATATTCAGAAAAGGTTCTTAAACAGTTTACAGATTGTGCAGAATGCCACTGCCCACCACCTTTTAGGAATATCCAAGCATAAGTTCGCCTCACAGGCCCTGATCCAGCTCCACCTGCTTCCTATCAAGAAGCGTATAGACTTTAAGTCCCTCTGCATTACATATAAATCCTTGCATTACTCTGGCCCTGAATATCTTATACGGTGCTTTGAACGTTATATTCCCACCAAACCTCTTTATTCATCCTCATCTCTTAATCTAGTTGTCCTTAAAAGGTTTAGCTGGAGCGGCAGGAGCTTAGTGAACTGCACCTCCAAGCTGTGGAATTCTATGCCTTTTGATGTCTAAAAGAAGTCTGATTTACTTGCTTTTAGAAAAGCCTTAAAAACTTGGCTTTTCAATCTCTAGGATTCATTTATCAGGTCTATTTTCCATACCCATTGGTTGTTTACCACTCTTGAGCTAGCGCCTAGACACCTCTGGGTATTAGAGCACTCTATAAATCTAATTTTCATTTAATTTAATTTTTGTGCAGGAAGGTGTCCATGGAGCCGATCGTACACATCCTGCCACTGCTGTACCTGTTTCATCATGTCCAAACCCCACACCGTCGTGGACGCAACCGCCGGTAAGTCATACTATTACCTGTTTCTATAGACTCCTCAGCAAAATGATGTTCCGCCATGGACTAGGCAATAGTGTTGGGGTGGCTTGATCAAACATATTTATGGGACCATGTGTGGGATTATTTTAAATGTATAACCCAAATACATGTTATGTTATGTTACTGACCATTTGTAAAGCGCACATCCACCAGACGGTCTCTTGGCGCTAGGGAACCAGTCAACTTCAACCTACCATTAGTAATAAGCCTGTCTGAAAAGCAGTGTTTTCAGGAGTTTCCTAAATGTAAGAAGGTCCAATGATCCCCTTAAGTCCAAAGGCAAGCTATTCCATACACGGGGAGCAATAAACCTACGCCCACCGATCCTTTGTTTTTTCCAATACGGAGTTGTCAGGAGGTGCAAGATACTAGATCTTAAAGCTCTGGTTGGACAGTATTTAACAATCCTAGATTTCACAAAAGCAGGGTAGTTCAGGTACAAGGACTTAAAAATCATGCAACATGCCTTAAACATTGATCTCTGTGCAACTGCAAGACAATGAAGGTCCATCATTGCCTGGGAGATATGGCAGCGTTTGGGCAGGGTGTAAATCAGCCGAGCAGCCTGATTTTGAATTAGCTGGAGCCTGCGCTGGAGGATTTTAGGAAGGCCCAAGTAAATTGCGTTAGCGTAATCTAATCTAGATATGACTAGAGCTATGATTACTTGGATCAAAGCCTCCTTAGTAAGGTATTTGTTTATCTTTTTTATGCGACGTAGCTGGCAGAAGCAAGCAGAAGTCACTGCTCCTACCTGCTGCTTAAAAGAGAGTTCTGCATCTATTATGACACCCAAGCTTTTTACAGCTTTTTTGGATGTAGGGGGAGAGCCCATCTCGCTAGGCCAGAACGAAGGACACCAATAGTTCACCTTACTTTTCATGAGAATTATCTCAGTCTTATCGGGATTCATCTTCAAATGATTGCAGTTCATCCAATCTCGAATGAACCGCATAGTATCCTGAAACAAATGGCGAAATGAGGAGCTGTCATTAATCGTAAATAGTAGTTGCATATCATCTGCATAATTAAAGATATTGATATCTTTGTATTTAAGGGCATGAATTAGGGGGCAAATGTAGATATTAAAAAGATGGGGGGACAGCGAGGAACCTTGAGGAACCCTGCAGTTCAGTTGCACCTCTGTAGACGAGTAAGGTAGTAACCTGACTGATTGAGATCTGTTCCTCAAAAAGAAAAGAAGCCAGTTCAATGCTGAGTGTCGGAGGCCCGCGGCCCTGATCCGGTCGGCCAAGATAATTTGGTCGACCGTATCAAAGACCACAGACAGATCCAATAGCACCAAGACTTGGGTATTGCCATTATCAACCTCTTTTCGCATGTCATCAACAACAGACATGATCACTGTTTCTGTAGAGTGTGCTGGTCGAAATCCTGCTTGAGCAGGATCTAAGAAGCCTGACTCTTCAATAAATAGACATAGAGGTCACGCTATGTGGGCCTCAAGTAATTTGGCAAAATAGGGTAAAAGCGAGATAGGCCGGACGTTTTTCATATCCGTAGGATCAGCACCAGCTTTCTTTATAATTAGAGCAATAATCGCTTTCTTAAAAGATGAAGGGACCACCCCCATATTGATTGATTGGTTGAGAAATTACAGTATACGGTCAGGCAGCCAAGTACATACTGCTTTCAAGACCTTCGGGGGCAGATGTCAGTTGGTGAACTGGACTTTACCTTTGTCAATAAGAGTACTAGGTCCTCTTTCGTTACGTTAGGGAAGCAGGGAAGCGTTTGACTTTTTACCACATCCGTGAACAGATTATTAGGTGGTGAAGAGGGAGGGATACTGTTCATAATGGCCTCCATCTTATTTAGAAAAAGACATTCAGAGAGTCACACAGATCTTGAGTGGATAAAATCGGCAGAGTAACTCGATCTGGATTAGAAAGATCGGCGACAATACTGAAAATCTCTTTAGATTTATTAGAGGCAGTCATAATTCTGCCTGTAAAAAGCTTACTTTAGTTTGCCGCAAGAGATTTTTATAGTTTCTAAGTTGTTGGGTGTACTCTTTTTCAGATCTGGCGCATATCTTGACCGCCATTTCCTTTCTGCTTGCCTAAGGCTCAACTTGGCCATTTTCAGGTCATCTGAGAACCATTTATTGGCCTCATGGCACCTAGCTGCTCTAGGTCCACGGAGGGGTGCATGATCATTGCTGGCCGCTGTCAGCCAGCTCGTGATGTCCTGCGCAAAAGCGTCTATATCTTCCTTCGGAACGGGAGGAGAGTTACTTAGATCCTCACAAAAAGCTGTGAGGTTAGCCCAAACCCAATTCCTATAGTAGATAGTGGGGCCAATAGGGGACTTACTTCATTTAGGCAGAGATACTGCAAAGGACATCACATGATGATTGGACCATCCACATGGGGCTATACTTAAATTCCGCACAGGGAATTTTGTGGTCCATACCTGGTCCAGGGTGTGCCCTTTGATGTGAGTTGGACAGTTCACTAATTGTTGCAGATTTAAGTCAGTCAAGACAGTCGTCAAGTCTTTGGCTTGCTGCCCCCCTTCATTTGCCCAATAGTTGAAATCTGCAACTGTAAGAACATTAGCATGATCAACAATTAAGGGAGCCAAGGATTCAGCCAAGGCCTGAGAGAAGTTTGGCATGTATATGGGAGGTTGGTATAACAGCACACACGTAAAAGACGAGGACGATTACTCCAAGTGGATAACAAGATTCTCCACCAAAGGTAGCTCTAGAGAGGTCACTTTTACAAAGCGGTGCTCTTTCTTGATGATAGCTGCCACCCCCCTCCCTTCTTCCCCAAATTCCTATTGGTTTGTATGATATAATAGTTGATGGGGAGAGCCGCAAGTATGTCTGGAAAGCACTCCTCCTTGAGCCAGGTCTCTGTTAGTAGCAGGATGTCCGGGGCTTCGGACTCCAGGAGAAAAAAGACCTCATCCTGGTGCTTTACTAGGGAGCCAGTGTTCAAGTACACCACCCGGAGGTCGATAAGATATTGCTGTGATGTTCTAGAGCTAGTGTTTGGTGCTGACAATTTCTGTGAAGGGTTAGAATACCGCCTAGACTCCTGGGCCCCACATTGTGGGGATGTCTGGATCCCTAGTGCCTTTACTACCTTTATGGTTGAGGGGGAGATATCATGCCTTCCATGAATATAACCCAACAATTCATTCCTGGAGTAAGTAACGGCCAGGGCATAGTGACTGGCCCCTGGAACCGTCCGGACGCGGATGGGCGCAGACGGGCCTGCCTTTGGCGCGCCACCGGCGCGGACGCGCCATACTGCTCCTAAGCACAATTATTAAAAGCAAAATTAATAAAAACTCAGTATTTCTCAATATTTCTCGGTCAGATTAAAAGTAAACAGCGTTACCAGCGCGATCGCGCCGTACTGCTCCTTATGTAGGCGTGGTGAAAAACCCACTCCACTGCCTACGACCAGCCGAGCACCTGATTGGTTCTCCCACAGCCAATCAGCACTCGACTAGCCTCGCTGCAACAGACACCATCCTCGAGGTAAAAGACCGTCAGAATCAGATTCAAATGCAGTTTTTACAACAGTAAGCACAATTATTAAAAGCACAATTAATAAAAACTCAGTATTTCTCAATATTTCTTGGTCAGATTAAAAGTAAACAGTGTTACCGGCACGATCGCGCCGTACTGCTCCTTAAGTAGGCGTGGTGAAAAACCCCCTCCGCTGCCTACGACCAACCGAGCACCTGATTGGTTCTCCCACAGCCAATCAGCTGTGAGATGCCCCTGTCCCCAAATCACTTTGACTGCACATGCAAATTGTACGCAAATGGACATTAGTTTACAGCTCCCTTTTATTTTGCCTTTACCTGAGTTACCAGTAATTATCCCTCCTAGGGGAGCCTGGTGAGTGGGTAAACAGGGTTGCTGGACCCATGTTTGGATGTTTATTTTTTCCTACCTGTTATTCTTTAGCGCGCTGCAAAACACGGGCATTTGGGCCAGGCCCACAGATCCCGTGGGATATTTAATGCGGCAGGAAGCACATCCATGCCGAAGGCATGCCAAAGGCAAGCCAGTCTGCACCTGTTTTGGCCCCCATTATTCATCTAGTACAGCCTACTCAAGGGAAGCGCTCCTTGGATTGAATACCAAAGGTAAGGATAGCCATCAACTTGATATAGCATGGTTTACTGAGACCTGGGCTGACCAAGTATCTGGACCAGACTTAGGGGCAGCGACCCCTCCCAACTTCATCCTACACCATGTAGATAGACCACTGAAATAGGGTGGGGGTCTTGCCATGATTCTTAGGGACAATCTGCCTCGGATCATTGAACAAGTGCCCATGCCCGAATGTGAAGCCTTTAAATTTAATGTGGTACTTTCTAAAACACAATCTTTTAAGGGCATTTTAGTTTATCGTCCCCCTGGACCTAGGAACACCTTCATACAAAATGTGGTTTCCCTCCTTGAGGAAGGTCTGACGGCCAAGGACATCACCTTGCTCGGAGATTTTAACTTTCATTTAGAAAACTCCAATGACAGCGATACTGTCACCCTCACTGTGACCCTTGAGGGTTTCAGGCTGTGTCAACTAGTTAAAAGTTGCACCCACAGAGCAGGACACACTCTAGATGGAGTATTTTCCAATAACCCCCAAGTGGTCATGAAAGTTCCAATTCCACTAGTTTGTTCTGACCACCTTGCGGTGATGTTCAATATAAAGCTTACATTGAAATACACCTCTGACACACCCCTTAGTCATGCTGTTAAATCTCGTGCATGGAATAAAATGCAGGTAGATGTCTTTAATAAAACTTAATGGGACACAATGTCTCAACTCTCTGACAATTTGGAGGACTCCTCTTTGAAATACACAGAATGGATTCACTCAGCCGTAGTCATCTCTGTGCCTCTTAAAATCCGCAATTCACAAAGAGGTAAACCATCTGCCCCATTGCTCACGGAGAATCTTAGACTTCAGAAACAAGAATGCAGAAGACAAGAGAGACGATGGAGGAAAGAGTACAACAGGGCAGAAAAAGAGAAATACAAATCCTGCATGAGCAAGTATAAAGCACTTATGCTCTACCAAAAGACCTTCTTCTTTACACAAAACATAACTGTGGCCAAAAATTCCTCTAAAGAGCTTTTCCAGGTAGTGTCTAATTTGGTCTCGACCCCTAGGAATACTCTGACCAAGAATAATCAGGATTTCTGTGACACCTTGGCCAATTTCCTCAGGAACAAAGTTGTCCAGATCTTTAATAAATGTGCTAAAAATGTGGCCACTAGTGTGGAAGGCCCTCCTTAATTGACCTTATCTGAGGAGTGCCCCAAATTCACTGATTTGTGACAGGTGACCACATTTGTCAGAGCCACTAAATCAGGCTCACCCATGGGTCCTCTATCAATCATCAATCTAGCCACGGAAACTGTGGCAAGCTGGTTGACTAGTACTTTTAATTCCATGTTGGAATTTGGATATTTTGCTACAATATGGAAGAAGGCTTCCATTCTTCCTCTGCTAAAAAGTAAAATCTAAATTCCAGTGACCCAAACGATTATCGGCCTATTTACCGTCTGCCCCTTCAGCTAAGATAATAGAAAAGGTCTTGATCCAGCAAGTAACTAAATTTCTATCTGACCACCAGCTGCTAGATACCACCCAATTTGGGTTTCAAAGTGGCCATAGCACCGAAACTGGCCTTATCAAAACCACTGAAGAGATCAGAGCAATAGATAGTTAGTGGTGGTAGCGCGGCGCTCGTTCTCCTCGATTTATCGGCAGCCGTTGATACGGTCAATCACAAGATCGTGGTCGACCGTCTCCGGGCTGTCGGTATTAAGGGGTCAGCTCTATAACTACTGGAATCTTTGCTATCTGATAGAAACAAGTGGTGGCCCCGGATCCATTTTTGTCTATGCCTTTCCGTCTCCCATGCCGGTCCCGCAAGGGTCCTCACTCAGCCCCACACTCTTTGATGTTTATGTTAAACCCGTGGCCGCTCTTATAAGATCGTTTGGGCTGGACCTTACCTCATAAGCTGATGATACCCAATTAGTGGTAGCAATGTCTTCTCCTAATAATCAAACAGGCGTGAATTTCTGTGACTGTATGGTAGCTATTGTCAACTTGATGAACCTAAATTGTTTAAAACTGAACTCAGGGAAAACAGAGGTCATCCTGTTCAGAAACAACCCGTCCCTATGGGCCTCGTTAATGGTGGCCAGAGGAATTAGAAGCCCTTCACACCCCAATCACTAAGGTCGGAAATTTGGGAGTGCTTATGGACAACCACTTGACCTTCGGACTACAGGTTAATGCAGTCACATTTTCCGCCTTCCTTGTTCTAAGGATGCTCAGAAAGATTTTTCCTTTTATCCCTGTCAACGGCCAAAAAACTGTGATTACAGCATTAGTGCTAGCCAAATTAGATTACTGGTTTGCCTTATACTCTAACATGCAGCATCAACACCTTAATAGACTTCAGGTCTTACAAAATGCAGTTGCCAGAATGCTGACTGGGATCCCTAAACATAAATCGGCATCACAAGCCATCAAACATCTTCATTGGCTGCCTGTCAGGCAGTGCATTAAGATCAAAGCCCTTTGCCTTGCCCACAAGGCTCTTTATGGAACTGGTCCAGAGTTCCTTAAACAATCTTTCTGATGGTATAGTCCAGTGAGAAATGTAAGATCTTCGGGCGCTCGGAAATTGTTGGTCCTAAGGTTCAAGGGGACCAACTTGGGAGGAAGAAGTTTTGTGAACACTACGCCCAAGGAATAAAAGTTACTTCCCCCGCACATTCAGAATATCCCTAACTTGCTCCTGTTTAGGAACACACTGAAAACTTGTCTTTTTATTAAGTGAATTTCTCTGAGGGCTCATGTTTTTCTCCCACTGCGCTAGCACCTTGACACCTTCGGGTATTTGTTTTTGCTCTTCAAATCACTGTAATATTAACAACTCATAATCAGTGATAGTGATGTGTGCATTAAATTGTGTCACACAACAGCAACTCATCATCAATATCACACCTATTAATTTCTGTGACACACTCACATTGCAAACATCTCAGGTTTTGGTTTGAAGTCAAAGATACATCTGTATGGATGTGTCATTAAAGTGAAACACACCTTCTCTCCTGCAACTCTGTATTGGACTCTCACACATCACCCACATTAAAAGGCAATGCAGGTAAATGGGATTTCGAAGAATCAGTTTGAGAAGCATTCTAAGAGCACAATGGAAACACTCTTTGCAGAATAGGTATGCCTCTATTTATTTATTTATTTTTTGAATTTATATAGCGCAAAACTGTCACGATACGGGTATCCTGGCGCTGTGACTTGCCCAGATGACATTGTGCATAAAGATAGTCTATACGGTATGCTTATAACGCTAATTCTTAGGGAAAAGCCACGTTTTTAGGCTTTTTCTAAATGGAAGCAAAGATTTCAGTTGCCTGATATTCAAGGGAAGGTCATTCCAAAGTCGTGAGGCTGCTACCCCAAAGGCTCTGCCACCTGTCCTAGTCTTCTTAAATCTGGTGGTGGTTACCAAATACATGCCTGATGAGCGTAAATTTCTCCCTGGTGTATACCAGGTAAATCTCTTCTGCATGGATATTGGACCTAAACCATATAATGCTTTGAACACTATACAGAGAGATTTAAAGTGAATTCTCTCATTTATGGGCAGCCAATGGAGATCTCTTAGAGCTAGAGATGTGGAAGACCTGCGCTGCCTGTTTAACGCCAATTTGGCTGCTATAGACTGAATCCTCTGTAGTTTCCGCAATGCTGATTGTGGTGCTCCCAAATACAGGGAGTTACAATAATCCAACCTACTCAATATTAGACTCCTCAACACTAAGTGTCTGGAGGGGGCAGGCAGGAGCGGGAGGATCTGGCGCAGTGCTCTTAACACAGAGAAGCAAGTGCCGACTGTTTTATTAATTTGTGATTCCAGTTGAAGATTGTCATCCATTAAAACCCCCAGGTTACGCACTGTACTGGCAGGAATCAGTGGTTTATCCATAGGGGTAAGTCTAAATTCGACAGGATAAGGCTGAGCTATTTTGGCCACAGAGCAGTATACTATCTCAGTTTTTTCTCCATTAAATTGTAAGGAGTTTTTCCTGAGCCAGCTGGAGGTCTTAAGCATGCACTCCTGAAATTTCTCAATAGATACTGCCTGGTTTCCTTCTAGAGAGACCACCAGTTTCGTATCATCTGCATAATTGACTAGGTCGATGCCGAAGGACTTAATAATTGGGATTAAAGGGCGCAGATAGATATTAAATAAAATAGGGCTGATTGCTGAGCCCTGTGGCACCCCGTGTCGCACGGGGGTCTTGGGAGAGGTAAACGGTGGGATAGTTACCACCTGTTGCCTGTCCGTCAGATACGATTGCAGCCACTTTAGAGCCTGTCCTTTCACTCTGATGTTCTCTAATCTTTTCAGCAGGATCCTGTGATTTACCGTGTCGAATGCGGCCGACATGTCCAGTAGTACCAATACGGACATATTACCATTGTCGGCTCGCATTGTTAGGTTATCCAGGACCGTTGCTAAAGCTGTTTCCGTTCCATGCCCTGGTCGGAAGCCGAATTGATCCTTATCTAATAATTGATTTTCTTCCAGATAGAGGGACAGAGACTTACTGACTACACGCTCCAGAATTTTTACTGGATACGGGAGAAGAGATATTGGTCTGAAGCTCGATGGGCACTTAGGGTCGAGTGACGGCTTTCTGAGCAACGGGGTTACCACTGCCTGCTTCCAACCTTCCGGGACTGTTCCCTTTTCTAGTGACTGACAGCAAATCTGCCATAGCCATGGACATAGTTCCAGCTGGAACTCTTTCCAAATTGCCTGCGGAAGAGGGTCCAAAGGGGACCCGGAAGAAACGCTTTGAGCTAGGTTGTTAAATATGTCCACGGTGGGAATTTCAAAGCGATCTAAAGCAGGTGGCGGATAGTCCTTGAGTACCTCTTTCTGTTGCTCTGTTACTGATCTTATAGGAGGTTCCTCGTTGAGGGTACTGTCATTATTGGAATTTAGACCACTGACTATCTTGGTGATTTTTTCGTCAAAGTGGGTGGCGATATTGTCGCAAAGTTCTTGTGTTGCAGTTACTTTATTGCCCGTACACGCTGGGTTGGATAGGTCTTTTATGATGGTGAAGAGCGTTTTTGTGCTATTAGGTGCCTGCAGAATTGTTTTGGCATAATACCCTGCTTTGGCCCTTAAAATTGCTTCCTTGTATATGGCCTGTAATGACTTCAGCTTTACTTTGTCTGCTTCCTCATATGCCCTTCTCCACATCCTTTCGGCTTGTTTACGTTTTTCCTCAATAGTTTTAGCTCTTCGTTATACCAAGGAGCTGAGGGTTTTTTTCTATTCTTCATCCTTTTTTCTGGGGCAATCTCGTCTAATGTACCCTTTATGTGGTCACAATAAGTCTGGTAGTTTTCATCTACTGATTTACTGGACATAAATAAATTGTGTTCTGGAAATGTCGGATATTTCCTGTTTTTTAATAACTTAGCCCATTCTCTTCCCTTCCGGAAGGTTACTGACTGATTTGTATTATTATTAGCCAGACTGGGCAACCTGATCCTAAAATGGATTAGGGAGTGATCAGTCCAGCATTGAGGCAGCACTTCAATTACTTCTGTTTCATTCTGATTAGCAAATAGGAGGTCTAAGATGTGCCCTCCTTGATGGGTTCCCTCTATTAGAGGGAACCCTGAAAGGCTGGGGCTCTTGGGGCACATTACATTTTGCACATGAATTAAAAGCTCAATGTACACAGGACCTGTGAATTGAGGTATATCGGGGACAACGAATAGTATTACCAAGTGCCATGCATGTGTAGGTAATATGTAAGTGCAAGTCAGGAAAGCAAACACAATGCTAACAGCATTTCTCACACATCTAGATCAAGTAGGTGTAAGTTACACACTGTAAAATTGACATATTTCCATACAAAATTCCGCAAAGGTATGACGATTTAACACCCTCCATGTGTAAATAAAACAAATCTAACTTCAACACTTTAAACACATATCCAACCTACATCATAGGGAGAAGTGCAACCTTAATGATGTTGACAGTGGCCAGGCCAAGCTGAAATACATACCATATAACATGTCACCCAATGCAATATCTGCCCCATTTGGTTTTCATCCCACAGACATCCATCCAACATTTCCCCTTGTCCTGTGTGACTCCAGCACTGGGTCCGAGGTCACATCATACTAACCACTTCACTGGATCAGCAATCAGGGATGAAACAAACACAACTGTACTCACAGAACACTAACTATACAATAACATCAAATAGTTAGAAAGGTGGCAGGAGCAATGTCTGAAAAATTAGAAACAGGTGTAATTAATGGAATTTTGTGAACCATAATGTCCAACAAAGGCAATGGCCAGTCCATGTACAAATCATGTGCCACAGCACAATGCTGTGCCAACAAACTTGCCCTTTCTGACACTGCCAGGGAACCTCCTCACAAAGGAGCATACATTGGGCATAGCAGGCACCTCGAATATGGTACTTGGGGAGGGGCTGCTGTTTAGGGAGGGACGGATTTAGATTTGAATGGGGTCTTCTTCGATTTTGGGCTGGGTTCAGTTTGGTAGAAATCTGGTTTCTATGGGGTGGAGTGGGATGTGGAAGAGATGGGTTGGCCTTTGGGAGAGGTTTATTTTTTTTTGCTTTTGTGCTGGGTGCAGTGGGGTGGCATCCGGTTTCTTAGGAGTGGAGTGGGATATGGAAGAGATGAATTGGGCTTTGGGGGAGGGTTTTTTTGTCTTTTTTTGCTTTTGGGTTGGGTTCAGTGGGGTGGGGATCCTGTTTCTCTGGGGTGGAGTGGGATGTGAAAGGGATGGGTTTGGCTTTCGGTGGGGTTTTTGAGACTTTGGGAGGGGTCGGCCGGGGTGTCACAGGGCTAAGGGCAAGGGCAAACAACACATTTTCATGAGGAAAATGGGTAGGATGATCGGAATGAAGTTCGGTTTGTGAGGAGGAGGGAGTGGAAGTGTGAGCTGTGTGTGCTGTCTGAACTGTGTGTTTTATGGGTGTCTGTTGTGTGGGTGACTGTGAGTGTTTGTGTTTTTTGCCTGTCTGTTCTGTGACGTGCTGGGTGTTGTGGAGAGGTCTCCACCTGATGCTGTGAGGCCTAGTGTTATGGTTCTGGGAGTGGAGGGGACTGTGTCTGTTTTTGTGGTGCCTGGGGGTATGGTTGTGGCAGGGATTGTGTCTGTTGCTCTGGTGCCGGGGGGGTATGGTTGTGGGTGTGGGTGTGTGTCTGTTGCTGTGGTGCCTAGGGGAATGTTTGTGGGGGTGGAGGGGTCTGTGTCTGTTGCTGTGGTGCCTAGTGGTATGGTTGTAGGGGTGGATCGGTCTACATATGTTGCTGTGGTGCCTGGGGGTATGCTGGGAATGGTGGGGGTGGTGAGGGGGTGAGTGTCTGCTGAGTGCTTGCAGGTTTCTGTTTTTGTATGTATTGTGTTTGTGTGCAGTGCTTATGTCTGTTGAAGTGTGTGCGTGCTTAGGTGTGGGTGTGCTTGGGGCAGGAATGGGAATATTGAATTTGAATGGGGCAGGGGCAGGAGGTGGGGGGAAGGTTGGGATGGGTGGAAGGCTGTCGTAAGGGATGATGCCGAAGCCTGAGAAGATCTCTGTAGACCAGACATTGAAGTGTGAATTTCATTCCAGGTAGGCAACCATCTGTGTCAGCTGGTTGCTTTGCCCCTGGATGGCATTCAGGAATGCATTCTGACACACAGAGATGGTCAAAACACACAAAAGAGAAGTAGGAGTATTTGCAATCACGCTATTATGTTCGGTGGCACGCGTTGTTTGTTGAAAACTGCCCTGACCCACAAATTGTGGAATGCTTCATCATAGGGCTTGCTAAACAACACACTCGCGCAGACCAACACCTAGGGTGGAGCAAAAGGGAGGGGGAAGACAATACAAACATAAAATTTGAGCGATCAAAAAAGAAATATAAGTGCAGAACATAGAATTTAAAACTGGCTCAGGAACATCAACCTATATACTTTATTCCCAGACTTCCCGGTCGAAAAAGCGCAGGCGCGATGGCGGCTCCCTGTCATCAAACATTCGTCAAGGTGAGGCCGCTGTCCCTGTACTTCTCTCTGCGCACCGCGCTTTTTCGAGCTTCAACAACTGTGAAACTCAGTTTTACCGCAGAGTGTCTAAGCAGCTCTAGACCAGAATGGGTCTATCCTCAACCTACTAAAGTAAGGTAGGAAAGGAGGGTAATATAAAGAGTATCTTAGTTCCTGACGAAAGCCGTAAAGACCCGTGTAAGGGCTACATTAAACCGGCTGAAACATGTTGACAGATATGCAGTTAGGAGGGGTGAAGGGCTACTAAAAATCCCTATCACCACCATCCTATATTTATTTATTTTAATCCTGACCGGAAAGTCCGGGAATAAAGTATATAGGTGGATATTTCTGAGCCAGTTTTAAATTCTATGGTCTGCACTTATATTTCTTTTTTGATCCCTCAAAGTTTATGTTTGTATTGTCTTCCCACTCCCTTTTGCTCAACCCCAGGAGTTGGTCTGCACGGGGTATTGTTTAGCAAGCCCTAGGATGAAGCATGCCACAATTTGTGGGTGAGGGCAGTTTCCAACAACCACGTGCCACTGAACATAATAGCGTGATTTCAAATACTCCTACTTCTCTTTTGTGTGTTTTGATATTTGTAGTGGCGGTTGATGTAGGAGACTTTCCTCTTCCTCCTCAGTTGTGTGTGATTTACCGCAGTGGTGGTCCTCAGGAGGTCAATAGTCTCCTCACTCAGGTAAGCGGAGGTAACGGGGACAGGGACTGAGGTGCCTGGAGCGAAGGAGACTGCTCCCTTCTTAGGGGAGTGGGGCTGGCCAACTTGTTGGGGGACAACAGAGAGGGTGGCAATGGACTGGGGTTGGTGGACAAGGATGAAGGTGGTACTGATGCTGTGGGGTCCACCACCACTCGGGAGTGTCCACTGTAGGATGTCCACTTGGACGATGACGAGCTTGAGCTGCTGTCCTCCGTGGCACTCCTTACACCCTCCTGGTCACTGGGTCCCTCTGTGTCTGAGATCTCACGTCTGGAAACACTGTGACTAGCTGTGTCCCCACCGACATTGGCCCCTTCTCCTTCGCTTGCCCTGGGTGTATCTGAAATGACATGTAACATGGGTTTATTGCAACTGCTTTTCCACACATGACCATCACAAATCAACAGAAAACATTGATGAAGTGCACATATCACACCAGCTTCTTGGTTCACTCTATAGGCTTCACATTTAGCATGAGCACATGCATGCATGCTACATAACTTGCAAACAGTTGGGTACCCTCATGTCAAAACCCCAGACAGGCCCAAATGCATTCATGGAGTTGGCTACACTCCATCCTTATGTCCATATAAGGATAGTTGATCACATTGCATTCTTTTGCACTTTTATCATACCATTATAAAACAGCTGTAACCAAATAGGGTGGATACAATTTGAGACACACACAATGCTCACACAAGGCCCAGAGTCCAACCGATCTTCCTTTCCCTCATCACACATGATGATATCATGATCGTCAAGTAAAACACCAATTTACCATCAATTAGTGCTGTGGCAGACATCATGTCACATGGAAATGCTTATTGCACATCAATGAGACTTTGGACTACAAATGACATCATATGTCCACTTCCTGAAATGTCTAATGAAAGCTGTCCAGAAGTAGTTTAGCTATGTATCACATGTAGCATATCAAGTTGCATGAAAACATTGAGGTCCAAACATTTGGGAGATAGTTACTCTGATTTCACACAGCACAATTCTTCATATAGCTAATGAACATCCCCAATTCTGCTTGGTACAGGTGATAACACCATTCATAGATTGTACATCCACACGAATATACACCTTTGAAGGTTTTGGGTGTCCCTGAATGTCAATGACATGAAGATATGGGATCACCAGAGTCCCAATGGGCTGGCACATCCCAGCACTCTTTGGTATTGCAAACTCAGGTTGCCTTATAAGGATCAGTGTGGACCCTCACATATTATCTATATAGATCTACATCTTACTCCCTTATGCATGTCACCAGTCAGTGAATGAGTGTTGTGAAACTATTGCAGATGAACCATCAACTTGCAAATGCACAGTGGTCACCATGTAGGCACTAATGCAGATGGCACCAGTGATGTCTGCACACTCATTTCACTGTATTACCAGCACTTACCAATGGGAACTGTTGTACAGTCACTGCATGTACTGTGCACTCCATGTCATTTCATTTAATGGGGCCACCATCACATGAGAGTCAGTAGTTACGGAACATCACTCCTCACACAACAAAGACACGTTGCCTCTGTGGTATAATTTTCACCCAAAACAACTGACAACATGAGTTGATCACTCACTTCACTCAGCCAGGTGCCTGCTCCAAAAATAACAAGCATTTGCAATGCAATAGGTCTCGCAACTGCGAGTTTTGGAGCTATTGGTATTGTAAATGGTATTGTAAATGACAATGCCTTTAATTTATGTTGTACAAACCAAAACATAAATAAAAGGCATTGTCATTTACAATGCCAATAGTTTAAACTTGCGTAAATGCGAGACCTATTGCTTTGCAAATGCTTGTTTCAGGAGGATTCCTCCTCGCAGGCCCCCAAATACTGTTTCGTTTCTTCACTGTGCCAGTTTGTTGTCCCGCTCCCACATGCACTCCTGACGTTTTATTCGCACCCTCCCAACTGTGAAGCATTGTTCGCTTCCTGTCCAAAAAGTGCTTGCAAAGGTGCAACATTGTCACAGTGACTGGTGGGTTTGAGAGGGGTACTAGGTATGTCCAGGAGGGGTAGCATCTTTGCAAGATTTTCTCTGTAAGTGCTGATCCCATAAATGCACTTTAACTTACTGTGTATACATTTATCTTATGTAGCTATCCCCAAAATGTGACAGGGGTGGGCCAGTGCTCAATTTGTAAAGAAATAATTGCCAGGGCTCTCGCCAGGAGGCCACTGCAGCTTGCACCACCCATTGCCCCTGTCAAAATTGCCATTACATTACCTGCACAACTATTAATCATCAGACTGCTACCAGTGTGACAATTCAGACTGTTAGAGGCCTCCACAGCTATAAGAATGGTTTGGGCTGCAGGTATCTGTTGTTTTTAATGTATAATGAAATAATAAAACTATTGTTCTGCTTATCTCTAAATCACACAAACAGCGCCACCATGTGGCAGACTGTGATAAGTGCCGATGTTGACAATTAATTGCTGGTGTCGAGCACCGTAAACTACTGCCTCAAATTAAGCACTGGGTGGGGCCCTCCTGGGTCTATGTTAGACATCCCTCGCTGAGGAGTTTGACATTCTGAAGTAATCTGGGGGCCAGCAGAGCCCCGATAAAATGCAGGGAGTATTACTGCCCCAGAGTGCACCTTGTGGGGGCAGCTACTGAGTGTTCCTGAATGGAGAGACCAGCTGATGTACCAGGAGAGGATGTGCCAGGAGGCGGGAGCTGTACCTCCTGCAATGGAAGCCACCCCCTTCCAGATTCTTCTAGCCAGGGAGGTAGGGCAGGGAGCCTAGGAAGAGCACTCTAAGCTCGCTCCCCACTTGGTGATGGTGTGTCAGAACACATAGTGACTTGAGAAGTCTGGGTGTAGTACATCCCACTGGTAGTTTGTGTTACGGACTTATTCCTAGACATTTAAACTCACATTTAACCCTGAAGTATGAGACACCCTCCATTGGAGAGTTTCAGTGAGGAGCAGTTGGCAAAGTGGTGACACTTAATAATAAAAAAAGTCCCTTGTATTGTAAAGCAATAAGCAAATATAATGCACCAACTTGACACTTGTACGGTGTTCCAACAGTGCACATGTAACACCTTAAGCACATTTTATGAATGTGATATATCACCCTTATAAATCATCTGTGCTTCAGGAGTCATTATATGTGTATAAGGATCAAAACTGCCACAGGCACACACATCACACACTCACACAGTTATCTACAAGCATCATACATCCACAAGCATCAGCCATCAGACATCATACATCCACCAGCATCAGACATCATACATCCACCAGCATCAGGCATCCACCAGCATCAGGCATCAGACATCCGCAAGCATCAGACATCCGCAAGCATCAGACATCCACAAGCATCAGACATCCACAAGCATCAGACATCCACAAGCATCAGACATCCACAAGCATCAGACATCCACAAGCATCAGACATCCACAAGCATCAGGCATCCACAAGCATCAGACATCCACAAGCATCAGGCATCCACAAGCATCAGGCATCCACAAGCATCAGGCATCAGACATCCACAAGCATCAGACATCCACAAGCATCAGGCATCATACATCCACAAGCATCAGACATCAGGCATCATACATCCACAAGCATCAGCCATCAGACATCATACATCCACCAGCATCAGACATCATACATCCACCAGCATCAGGCATCCACCAGCATCAGGCATCAGACATCCGCAAGCATCAGACATCCGCAAGCATCAGACATCCACAAGCATCAGACATCAGACATCCACAGGCATCAGACATCCACAGGCATCAGACATCCACAGGCATCAGACATCCACAGGCATCAGACATCCACAGGCATCAGACATCCATCAGGCATCAGACATCCATCAGGCATCAGACATCCATCAGGCATCAGACTTGAGGCATCAGACATGAGGCATCAGACATCCACAATCATCAGGCATCAGACATCCACAAGCATCAGGCATCAGACATCCACAAGCATCAGGCATCAGACATCCACAAGCAACAGACATCAGACATCCACAAGCATCAGACATCCATCAGACATCCACAAGCATCAGGCATCAGACATCCACAAGCATCAGGCATCAGACATCCACAAGCATCAGGCATCAGACATCCACAAGCATCAGGCATCAGACATCCACAAGCATCAGGCATCCACAAGCATCAGGCATCCACAAGCATCAGGCATCCACAAGCATCAGACATCAGGCATCAGACATCCACAAGCATCAGGCATCAGACATCCACAAGCATCAGGCATCCACAATCATCAGGCATCAGACAGGCATCAGACATCCACAAGCATCAGGCATCAGACATCCACAAGCATCAGACATCCACAAGCATCAGCCATCAGACATCCACAAGCATCAGACATCAGACATCCACAAGCATCAGGCATCCACAAGCATCAGGCATCAGACATCAGGCATCCACAAGCAACAGGCATCAGACATCCACAAGCATCAGACATCCACAGACATCAGGCATCAGACATCAGACATCAATCATCATACATCAGGCATCAGACATCCACCAGCCACGTGTGCACTCACTACTGTCACAGAGTACACGGCGTGCACGACATCGCAGCCGAAGAGGGAAACGTGTTGCAGGACATGTTCAAATACCATCAGCGCGTCTTAAAGCGTCTAAACCGTTTCACTCAAATCTATTGTTCTTCAGAATGCAGGAAAACACCAATATATGTTTTGGCGGGATATATATACTCTTTATCTACAATGATGAAAATACTGAGTCCCTTTTACATTCCCACACACACGGCATGTCTGCCTTCACACACGGCACAGACTTCCCTGGATAAAAGCATGGGTAATTATAAACTTGGCTTGTTATTTAAAAAGGCGGGCGAGGGCTTTTGAGCGTGCAGCAGCAGTCCTTATGCTGATGTGAACTCCGGTGACAGACCTGGCCGCGAGGACGAGTCGCTGGCAGACGGAGCCGTGAATCACCGGAAACCGGGGCTGCCTCGGGGGGCGGGTGACACGAAGCAGCTCTGGGGGCTATTCCGCAGGGGCGCGGGGGCACATGAGGCTTTACAGGCACTAAGTGGCCCCCATCCTTTCTCTCCACGCACACGTGCTTCCTGTCTCAGGGAGACAGTGGAACATGTAAAAACCCTCGCCCACAGCGAACAAGTAGCCTGAGCATAATATTCACCTTCCAGAGCTCCCTGCGGCACCTCCAATGCTGTACTGCTGAATTTGGCCAAAGAGAATGGCAGCAGGGGTGCTCCCCGTCAGCTGCAAGATAAAGCAACGAGGAAGCACTGAAGTGGATGCCTGCTTGTGCCCCGGGGGACTACTGAGTGCACGCTCGAGCCCGATAAAGCAAAGAGGAAGCACAGAAGTGGATGCCTGCTTGTGCCCCGGGGGACTACTGAGTGCACGCTCGAGCCCGAGCGTATGAATGCTTTTACCGAGGCAAGTTAATCGCACTTAGCCCAGCATCCATAACAGACACCGAGCCAAATTAACAAGCCCTGTCGAGTGCGCCGTGAGCAAGAGACGCCGTGCGCGTGCACATCGGCTGTCCGGGCAGCTGAAATCGTTTTGAGCGACGTCAGTTGCGTGGCGCATGGGCGGCGCATGGAGCGCGCGGCCGGAGGTGTCCGGGGCTCCCGTGAGCTGAGGGAGCCCCGTGTGTTGGAAAAGTGAGGCGGGAGCCCACCCCGCCTTCGTGAATGCCGCATGGTGCGGCCGGAGCAAGATTCAGCGCTGAGTCCCCACAAGAGCCGGTGAGTGGGGTTGAGCGGGAGGCATGCTGGACGCCGCGCCTGGACAGGACATGTGCACGCGTATGGTGCGAGCAGGAGTTGTAAAAGACGCGAGCCGTACGCGTGCACATCTCCTGTCTGTTAAGTTTGAGCACAGACAGTCTATGTGCACGCGTACGGCTTGCGGCATTGTTACAACTTCTGCTCGCACCATACGCGTGCACATCTCCTGTCCAGGACTTGCCGTACGCGTGCACCTGTCCTGTCCCGCATCGGAGCAAAAGTCGGCAACAATAGATCTCGCATAGCGAGCAGCGCTTTGCGCTGCATCGCTAAGCGAGACCTAAAAATTGTATTTGGACAGGACTCTGCTGTGTTCTTGGTCAGAAAGGCACAGCAGCAGGCACCTACTACCAGACCTACACAATGACTCATCTTGTGTGTGGCACATGGGCCACAACCAATCTTGGTTTGGAAATGCCTGCCTGCAACACACAAAGTTGGCAGAGTATGACTCTGGCCGGGACTCATCCCAGTGTAGCTGGTGTTGGGCCCTCAACTGCCCATCAAGCTCCAGGTAGGCCACTGCCTGTATGCGGACATTAGAGGGGTCAGGGTCTGGTGCTCGCCCCTTTCTTGTTGGGAGGACTTCCCCAGCTGGACCTCCATGATCTTCCCGGTCTAGCGTCTAGGGTCCTCTCACCTCTTCCTGCAGTGGACGCTATGCCGTTTGAAGACCCTCAGTGTCCGCACCTTCCCTGCGATGGCTGTTCAAATGGCTTTCTTCTGAGGGGCGTTGACCTGTATAGATGCAATAGATGGAGAAACAGATTTTAACTGGACGTTTAAGGTTATCTGTATCGTTGATACTAAGCCCGGGCGGAGTTTGTGTAGCCGCGCTACGCGAACCTACGCGAAGCGGCAAAAAAACTCTGCAACACTACGCGGAGTTCCGCAAGCATGCAGAGTTGCTTGTTCCGCATGCTCGCAAGACGTTTCTGCCGTTCGGCAACGCGATTGTATGTTCGGGGGAAATATCACGCAAACTTCACCACGCGGTCGCCAATGGACGCGGCCATCTTGTTTTTCTACTCTTTGCATTGTTCTGGGCCTGTTTTTCATCCCTCTCCAATCTTTTCAATCCTTTGTTTCTTACACTGTTTTTCTGATTTTTTTTATTATCTATCCCTCTCTCTCCCTAAGTGTATATTTTGCGTTTTATTTCTACTTTTACTGCGTTTTTGTGCTGTTTTTCTATTACTTGCTTTTTTTTTTTTACTTTCCTGCATTTTCTCCTGACTTTATTTTTTACTTCTACATTTTCTTTTCCGTCCCCCTCACCCCCAGAACCATGGCTAAGGCTAGCAAGAAGGGGAAGGCAAAGGCTAGTGCGGCCAAGAGCAGCCTTCCTTGCAGAAGATGGCGCCTGGAAGGGGTGCAGCCCCGGGCCCTGTTCTCAGAGGTGGAGGTGGCTGCCCTTGTTTTTTTTGTACAGCGCCACCTCCCCTTAACCTTGGCGGCAGGCCTGGCTCCGGCTACGCTACCCAGGAGCGTCACCACCGGTGGGCGAGGGTGCACCGAGCAGTGTTTCGCTGCTCTGAGGTCCGGCGCATCCACAACCAGCTGACTCACCGGTAGCCCAACATCCTGGACCAGGAGCAGGACCTGCTGGACCTGCTAGGTGTTGAGGTCGTGGGGCTTGGTGAGTAGCTAATTATAGTAGTATTGTGTGCTCTGTTCTGTGTTATTGCAAATATAATTTTTTTCCCAAATTGCAAGAATGCTGCTGCTGACATGCAGGTAAGTTTCGTTTAAAAATCTCATATTATGTGATTGTTATTCTTCTAGACACTAGACAGGTGCTCAGCGCTACTAATCTTACTTGTTTGTAACTTTGCGCTCGCTTGGGCTGATTATGTAAGAGAGTTTAGAGAACTTAAGTTAGGTAATGATAGAGAGGCTCCTTTCCTTTGTCCTGTCACTAAGATAGTGGTGGTAGGTAGGTAGTTTAGTTACTTAGTATTAGTTCTTACTTTTTTAGCGGTCCGTGGCGTGACGCGTCCTCCGTCATGTGCTGCTGACTCCAGTCCTTAGTAGAACCTTTTGTAGTTTGTTAGTGAGTGAGTAATATAGCAACTCATCAGCATATCAGCAGCAACCAACAATTTGGTGTATGCAATATGCAAGCTTCCATCTCTGCACTTTTGAGGACTAAAATAAATGGAAATGCAGACTTAGTGAACAATTGGCCCATCAAAGGGGGTTGATTCATTGATGATTTTGAATGAGATTGAAGCTTAGAAGAAGCAAATATATTTTTGGGCAATTAATTTCCAATGTTTCTAGAATAGGCGGTCTAGGCTAGGTGGTACTTACAGGTTTAGGATTCTGGAATCGGAATGGAACATTGGATCAATAAATAATAACTAGACGGTCCGCGATACTACTACTAGTCGATCAGATTAGATAGGTCAATTTTATTGCAATTGTTGCTTCCTGTCCAAAAATGTTTTTAGAGCGTTTTTTAAAATATTTTATTTGTTTCCCACCAATCCATTTTTGTCTCTTTATTATATCTTACATGATCAGCATCCAGGGCAAGAAGACAACTGGGTCGTCTGAGGCAGGAGCTGGAGATGCCTCCCAGGGCCAGGATTGCTCCTCTATCGAGGGCTCTGCTGCTGGCCCCAGTAAGTCCTCCTGTTGTTAATATTAATAAAATATATTTCCCTAACTTTTACTGCACCTTATTTTTTCTGATCTATTAGTTCTGTTTCCTAATTCTTTTTTACCAAATCTTCTTTGATCTATCTGTTTCTAAATTCTTGTTATCCCTGCATTACCTACCTACTTAGTTATATTTTTTTCTAGTGTCTGTTTTTGTTTTACATCAATCTAACTGCCTCTGACTCTGTACTACTATTAGTCTGTCTGTAGCTTTCCCAGTTCGCCACTCTTTATTTTTACAAAGTTTTAAAACTCAAATTCACCAATAGCTCTAGCTGCTGAGTCCAGTCCTTTGGGTTGTCCTCTTCTTAATCTTGAGAGGCTTTTCGACAATTGCCACCAACAAAATGCCCAACCAGATATTTTACTATTTTTGATAGGATAGGACATACTACTGTCTACTCTACTCTAGAACCCAATTTGTACTAGTGATGTATGTGGTATATGTATGTATTGTATTTTCTCAATCTTGCTAGTGAAAAAAAATAAATAGGGGGAGGCGTATATGGCATCTAAAAAATGTGTAATGTTTTTCTAGGCGTACTGACCACCAGTGCCGGGGCCAGCGGCGGGGCAGGCGACGCCAGCCAGGAGGGAGCAGATGCGGCAGCTGCTGCAGGGGTGGGTGAGCCAACAGCAGTGGCGGGCGATGGTAAGTTGTACTTATATTCCTTACTTATTGACAATAGTTACACAGTTGCTGCAAGGGTATACACACTGTACTGTTGAGAGAGACTAAGTTGTTGTGAACAACGGTTGAAGAAGACACCCTTTACTAAGCATTAGCAATAGCATTAGTGGCGGGAGTTGAGTAACTAATGGCCTCTTCTATCTGACTTCAACTCAGCTGGGAAAGTTTTATGAAGAAGACTAAGAGTCATACGGCCTTGATGGATGGGTTGAACGAAAAGGAAAGAAGGATGGAAGGAAGCATAGGTGGCTGATAGGAATCGGATGCATGGGTGGTTGAAGGATGGGTGGAAGGTGAAAGAAAGGATGCCTGCCTGGGTGGGTGGGTGAAACTGTATGGGTGATAGAAAGAATCCTCCGGGGGGGTTTCATGGGTCAAACTCAAAGGCAAGCAAGAAACGACACATGGGTCGTGTTTAAAAAAAAATTACAAATGTATGTTGTTGGTGAAAGGTTTGTTGAGAGATTATTTAAGAAGAATGATAGCCATGTTTACTTTAAATGGATGGATGCCTGGATGGTACAATCATCATAGCATAGGTGGAGACTGTCACTGGATGAAGACAATGTAAAAGAAAAATAAATTGTGCCAGAGTAGCAAAGCAAAGGGGAATAGAATAAGATTTGAATTTAAAAAATATAATGCTAGAAGAGTAATGCAATGAAAAATTGAAAAATCGCTGGGAAGAGAAACAAGGACTGTTTGTTTTTCAAGGTTGTATTTCAGAATACTCCCTTGACTCAGTAGTTTGCAAGCACATATATTGTGTATGTATGTACCCATACCCACCCATTATTATCAAGCGCCTCCCTCCAACTCCGATGCCCACTTCCTACCTATGTCATTTTCGACTGTGTCATCCTGCCATGGGTGGCCTATTGGCTGCATGGTTACACGTCGTCCCATATATAATCAATGATCATTTGGATCAGATATCATCTGCCTTGTTGTGGTAGTCAGGGTGAAAGTGAAATTGAGCAGTTGCCATTGATGTAACAGAGTATGGCCATAATAGAAAAATAAGATAATTGTGTAGTTGTAGACTACAGCTGCCCTACCTGCAGACAGTAGTAAATAAAAATTACGTGAGTCTGCGACACAAGTATGTCTGTCTAGGGCGCAAGCTGACTGAGCTGCCATGCCTACAAGGTTAATTTAGCTAAACAAGAGAGAGAGAGAAGAGAAAGACTTGTCTACTCCATAGTGCATAGTAGTAGTAATGCCTGAAACTCCGACAAATGTTAAAGGCCGAGGAAGTGGGAGGATACCACAAATGTTATGTACTGTGCTTGCTAGTATTACTGTGCCACTATGTGTATAATTGATTTTGTGTTACTGTTTGCTAAGAGTATTGGTTACAATTGTCTTTTTTCTTTCTTGATATAGCTACTCCTTCCCAACCAACCAGGAAGAAGTTAGCAGCCATGGCCCGGCGCCGGAAGATGGAGGCCATCTGCATAGAATATCAGCAGCTGGTGGCTCTGGCAGAGGAGGAGGAGGAGGAGGAGGAGGCGGCAGCAGCTGCAGCCTCCGCCAATGCCCCGGGCCCCAGCCAGGCCCCCCCAGTGGTACTGCGCCGCGGTCCGGCAGCCGCCCGCTGCACTTCATTGAACACTGCTGCCCCCCCTGTGGATGCAACTGCAGAGCATTCAAGCGCCGCATGCTCCTCCGGATGGTGCACCTAGAGGAGCGGATAAAGGAGGCCCTGGAGATTAACCGGCGACTGCGAGCCCGCCGCTAGAAGAACTCCGTTGCCTTGCCCCTTTTTAATTTTTTTTGGGTGGGTGGTGGGCGTTGGGGAAAAGTTGGGGTTTATATTTATGTACAATGGACTTTTGGAGTGGACATTAGATTGGACTCTTATCTTTGGACATTGGTTGGGGTTAGGGAGGGGGGTCAGGTGTTGTGGGTATTGCCATTAGTTTATTTTGTTAGGGGAATATATTATTTATACATACTTTACATGCGATGTAAATGTTTTGTGGGGGGGTTACTCTTTTACTTCACGCGGTTTCCTTTGCTGCTGCAGGGCCGCAGCCAGTTTTTGATTGAAATAATAATCTGCTGATAGTGTAACACACCAACAAATAGATGCAGTGCCCCACTTGTGACTTGTCCTACTAGTACTGTCAGTCTCTGCTCCTAGTCTATGCAATCTGCAACTGGACTCGGAAGGGTGTGGGTGTGGGAATTAATGAATTAATTTCCATATTATTAATTATGCCTCCACAAACTTCTTCTCTTACCTGTGATTGATGTTTATTTATACTTAGGCAAAGCGATGGCTGCATGGTGATGATGGTTTGGTTTCCCAAGATGCCATGGTGGTGGTGGTAGTAGTAGTAGACAGTCTGACAGTAGCATTTGCAAAAAAAAGAAAATGAGACAGTCAGTCGCCTGAGGGAGACTCGGGAACAAGTAATAGAAGTACAGTAGCAGTACACAAGAAGACTGGCAAACAAGAAACCATGATGATGATAAGCAAAGCTAAAGCAAAATAAAACATAATGGTGGCGGGGATAGCCTAGTACAAGTTACAAACCGAAGTTGACTCAACCTATGAAGTGGACAAGCATAACCTTTAGTGCTGGAAGGATGATGAATCGATGCCGGCAATTAATTATGATTATGTTCCTCTGGTAAAAACTTTTACTTGGGAATACTGAGCATGGGTGGGCAAGCAGAAGAAGATCCTCGCCCTGCCTTGAGTTACTGTTGCTTTCACCACATCCGCCCCAGCTAGTGTGTAATCAATTATTGGTGTAAATTTAATTTAGTCACACCTCAGTATAAATCACACAGCCCGGGGGAAGAGGGTTAGGGTTTGGTGAATGGTTGGGAAGGGGGGTTTGAGGGAAAGGTTTGACAAAGACAAACACTACACAAGGACAACACATTCATCTTGGCAGACGACCATCATAAATCTGTTAAGGGAGAAAAAGGAAATCCATGCATGATGATGACTTGATGATGAGTAGTACTAGACTAGTAGTACAGGGCAGCAGTAAATTATTAATTATTATTATTAAGCAATTGCCTTGTCTGTCTGCCCCCAGAGAGACCCACGTTACATACATTTTATGTTCTGCTGTTGTACCGGGCTTCCTTTTAAAGCTAGCAAAGAAAATAAAAAAATATTTGTAGGAGTCAAATATAAGCAAACATAATAAACAACAACACACACAGTCGTAATGATTGAAGAGAAAAAATTCATCAAATGAATTGATGATACTATAACTATGTTATGGTCAAATTGGGAGCTGCATCTCGGCATTCCTCTTGGTCCTTCCTTCCATGGACCCCCCGTCCTTTAATCTTGGGTGCCTGCCTGGCGGATGCAGATTGGTAAGGTAAGTGTGCGTTGTTTTTCCCAGTATAGCACAGAGTAAAGGCTGGCCTGTAAGTGTAGATGGAAAAACAAAAGGGATATTGAAAAACCAAGGAGAAAAGTAAAGTTAAACTGCATAAATTAAGGAGGAGTGAAACAAGAAAAGTTTCAGAGGCGGCATGGCTAAATCATGTCTACTCTGTTTCCAGCATTAACCTACAACAACACAACAGGAGCAGGCCCGCGGCGCCCACCCAACCTCCACTTAGCTTAGATTTATTTGGAGCCAGACAGTACTGAGCACACATACACAGCAACATAGCATTTTCCAAATTAAGTAACTAAATCAATGCACCGCTGTCAGTCATACTACTACACTCGCCTCCACCACTACACAGACATGTAGGTCTGCTGGTGTTGTTGTTTACCTTTTAGGCCACTTCATGAAAAGCCCCGAGTTATTAGTTCCATCAATCATCTCCGATCCTACTGACTGACTGCGAGTATGGTATGGTCATCATGGTGTCCAACTCTGTAGTGTACCAAGAAGGGAAACATTGACTTGAGTCACTTTTTTGTGTGTAGATTAAATACTAGTAGACATCATGCACAACAACAACACAACCACCAATCACTCAGAGACAGCGTCCAATGCATGCCATCATTTACCTGTTCTTACGGGGCAGTCCCTCTAGGCTCAGAAAGGAGGATAACTATAGTCAGGTTCTTTCATGGAGGGACTCGACGAGGCAGGCACACATTTTACATTTCTTGTACTATTCTCCATTCAATGTCTGGCTTGAGGGAAATGGATTTAGGGCGAGTCAGGAGGACTGGAGCAGGACTCGGAGGAGTGGACTTACTTCTTCACTGACTGCACACAGTTGCAACTCCAATCCGACAATAAAAGAGTAAGGCATGGTGATGGATTTGTTGTGATTCGAACCAGAAAGACAGTGACACACACAAATAATAAAAGTAAAAAATATTCCTTAGCTGTATCTTTTTGGTGGGCTTTTTTTGGGGCGTCAAAGCAAGAAAGAAAGTAACAAGTCAAAAGCCTAGTTGTTGTCAGGGTAGTAGAGCTCATCCTCAAACTCTGGTGGTTCACCCAGAAGTAGGTCACCTAACACACTACTTTCATGACCTAAGTTGCCGTCATCATCATCTTCCTGCTGTGCTACTTCAGGTATGGTGTAATCCGGGGGTATAAAGTGCTGATTCATTTTGATCATGGTTAACCTCTCCACGTTTTGAGGCGAGAGACTGGTCCTTCTCACTGTTAGAACTGCACCAGCAGCACTGAAAACACGCTCAGAAGAGACTCTTGGGACAGGGCAAGCCAGATAGTTTATCGCCAGCCTGCTGAGCACTGGCCATTGGCGCCTTTTCCCATACCAATACAGCAATGGGTTTTGATCAATGTAGACCTCTGTTGGGTCATCTAGATAGGCCTGGACCATCCGCTCAATGCTCAGGGGTGCTCCGCTTTGCTCGGCCTCTTTTGCCTTAGTCTCAGCACTGGACCTAACAAGCCCTTGCTGTAGAAACCATTCCTGTGCCGATTTTGGTGGGGCTAATGTTCCTGTTCTTATTGTTGTGGATGTTGTTCTTGGTGTTGTTGGTGGTTTTGGCTGCTGTGAGCCAACCGCACTGCCCACAGGCTTTGAAGTTGAACTGGACGCCGGCTGCCCTGCAGTACCTGTTGTGGCCTCGAGTAGCGGGCCTCTAATTCCCGGATGTTCTTTTTCTAGGCGACTGGTTTCCACAGCTATCCAAGTTTTGTAGTTGGCAACATCCCCTTCTGATAAAGAAATCAAGGTGTTCAATACTGCTTTGTACCGTGGATCCAGAATTGTGGCACAAATGTAATGGTTGCATGACACAATGCCGCTTTGCACCCTTATATTTTCAGATAAGCGAAGGGTTAAGCTCTCCACCAACTCATATGCTTCTTTTTTTCCCTCCATACCTGCGTACATTGCAGACACCCCCTTCAGCTGTTCCTGTAGCATATGCAACAATGGGATAGCTGGGCCCATAAAACAGTCCTCCTTGCTGACTTCACGTGTGAAGAGCTTGAAAGGAAGTAGCATCTCTGTCAGGCATTCAATTAGGCCCCATTGGTCCATCTCAATGATCATGTCTTTCACAGTAGCATCCCCTCTTTGCATGACATATGGATTGATTGGTCAGTACTGCTCAAACAGACGTTCAAGCATGTAATAAGTTGAGTTCCAACGTGTTGGCACCTCCTGGATGAGTGCTTTAACTGGCATTTTATGCTCACGTTGAATGATCCTCAGCTGTTTCCGGGCTTTAAAAGAATGGCTGAAATGTGTTCAGATTCTTCTGCAGGTGGTCAGTAAGTTGCTGACTCAGTCTTCTTTTTTCAGAAAGTATTGAACAATGATTTTAATGCAGTGCGCCAAACACAGGACCCTGAAATAGCCACCATCGGCCATGACCTTAACTATATTACTGCCATTGTCCGTGGCAGCAAAACCAATGTTAAGCCCTCTTGGTCGCAGCCATTCAAAGACCTTGCTATCAAAGTCTTCCAAAATGTTTGCAGCAGTATGAGATTTCTCCATGGTGAACATGGCTAAAGTTGCATGTTTCCGAGTGGCATTAAAAATCTCAGCAGTGTCAACAACACCTGCTGCAGATATCTTTTCTCTAACCCCCACAAAAGAGATCCAGTGTGCACATGTCTGTTGTCAGGTGGATAGTGTGAACAGCACTCTGCTGCAAAGCTTGTCCAACCAATTCCAGCATGTCATGATGTAGTGCTGGAACAGCAACTCTGGCAAAATATGACCGGGTGGGAACCTTCCATTTTGGGCAGATGGCTGTCACAAATTCAAGAAAACCCACTCCTTCCACAAAAGAAAAAGGGAGGAGGTCCAGCGCTAACATTTTAGCCAGCTTCGCGTTGTACAAACGTGCCGTTGGGTGGTTGCGTTCATACTGTCCCTCCGACCTAAACATGCTGAGAATGGTAGCCTGGATTTTTTTCTTTTCTGGTGCTACTGATGCAGGTGACTTCTTGACGCCAGATGTTGTTAGGCTCAACGCATGTTTTTTCGTTGAAGGTACACTCTTGCCTGCGACCCCTTGGTGTCTCAGCCTGACTCTTGTGCCACTGCAATGTTGCTGATGAGGATGTGAGTTATATATCAATGGGGTGACCCGTGAGACCACTGGATCCGGGTATTATATGGTACGACAAAGGAATGGTCACAGTGGCAGTCAATTGCATGATTTGATTTAAATGCTTTTGCCAAGAATTTGGCGGGATAGGTTTAGCAATCTTTGGATGTTTGTAAAGCACATTACCTTCCCCTCCCTTTACACCATCACTCAGTCCTTCCCGAACACTCACCCCTCCCCTTCTGAGCACCATCTTTATGGTTCAATTCGTACATTAATTGTTTTACTTGTTTGATTCATTCTTTCCATTTAGTGATGAAATTAAATCACGTTCACTTGTTGATCTCTTATGGTGATGTCTGAATTGTTTCTTCCTAGTGCATGTTTAAGTCTGCTGTTATTATGTCGAAGTGCAATTGACTGCCGCTGATGAGGATGTGGGTGGTACCACTGCACTGCTGGGGACAGGGCTACTTTGTGTACCAGAGAAAATGTCTCCCTCTTGTTCACCTTCCACCGTGATCGGATCTTCTACTTCTTCAACCCCACCAACAACAATGGGTGCAGTGTTTTGGACGCTAAGGTGTGCCTCCCATTGGCTCAAGTGGTGTTTTTTCAGATGGGTTGTTTGGCCTCCGGTACCATAGTTTGTACTAAGCTTACCCAGACTAACACCTTGTCCACAAATGGAGCATATAGCAATGTTCGCCTCCTTCCTGCTAACCGAAAAGAAGTCCCAAACTGGGGAGATCAACTTTCTGGTGCTGCTGGTGCCACTATCAATGCTGAATGAAATCATAGGTTGGCGTGAAGTTTGACTCTCTGCAGTCAAACTATGGCAAAAGCACACTAACTACCACCACAAAATGGCCACCAGCCACATGGTCACTCACAACAAGCAGGAGGCCTGGAAAACAATGAACTCAAGCAGGCCTATATTGACACAGACTTTACAAAATGGCCCCTGTCCACACGGGGAAGCTCAGTCAAGGCAAATGCTGGCCCACTATCACAAACACACTCACACACTGGCCAGACAAAGGGGGCATGCTAAACAACACAGCTTTAATGCAACAATGCCAAAAACGAAAATCCACAGGGCTAAAAAAGGTTTGCAAGTTACACAACAATCACACACATCCAACAAAGGCATTTATTTAACACACACGAAAAAAAGTGAAATACCCCCCAAAAAAACATTTTGCAATTCTTTTAAAAAAAAAATTTTTTTTAAATAATAATAATACAATCTTTATTCGGCATATAGAAATACCATAAAAGATACAATATGTCAAAAGAAAAAAAAAGGTTACAGATACAGACTTTAAAAACAGTTCATCAATCTGGGTTCTACATAATACAACTTCAACCAGTAAATAAGGAGTTTACACATCACATAAGACCTATCCCTCACCCCTCTAATTCATCTTCAAACTTGGGTTGGGCCTATACTACACCATGATTAAAAGGTTACAAAAAACATTTTAAAAACAGTATAAATAAATGGCAAGCAGGAAATCTATGGACTTCCGCTGCCCCTTGTGATCCTTATTTTAATGCAGCCCTTAAAAAATTAGTGATACAAAAAAGTGTAAAAACATCTGGGGCCAATTTTAAAAATAACAAGGCAACACACGCTTGTCTGAATCTGGCTTTTTTTAAAATACCCTTCAAAAAAAGACTTCTGGGGTGTGAATAAAATGGGCATAATAGGACGAAATGAAGGGTGTCCTGTGGAGACCTGTGGTCGCAGCCACAGGGCCCCTTCATTTCTATTGACAATGTAAACCCTGCCGGCTCTGCTAATACATGATGCAAAAGGTTTAGCCTGAACCGGGTCATCAAGAATCTATCATGGGCACTGCTTATACAAGACAGGTATGGTTCAATGCCCTCAGTAGACTTAACTGCTAGATGTTCTCTCACTGACGGTTTGGCTAACTCTCTGTCTTCCCGGAGCATGGAAGCATACTTGAAGAACCGATCCTTGACCAAGGCCTTATCCTGCATGCTCATTTTAGAAGGATTAGTGAATAAATCTGCACATCCCTTTTTCCCCAAGGACTCCTTCACATATTTTAGCCAGGGGATTTTTAGCCCGTGGTCAAGGGAAAGACAGTCTTCTATAACCTGCCTGCTTAAAGCCACCTCCTCGTTGGCCCAAATCTTTACCCAACAGACTAGGGGTTTGACTGCCATCCTATCCGTGATGTATCCAACACCCAGTTCTTCATGGATAATGTGGGCTGGCGTGCTTTGGGGGACTCTTAACAGGCGCCTGAAATACTTGTTCTCTTCGATTTGCAGTTGGTTAGCCTCAATAAATCCCCACACCTCACTTCCATATAGCACTTTAGCACAACACATGGAGCTATATAATCTCAAAATCTGCTCTGGGGACCAGCGTCCTAACCTATATGCAAAATTCATTATTGATCCTATACATCTGGTCATAGCTCGACATTTCTCTTCTAATAAATATTTAAAATGTAATCGGCCGTCAAATAAAATCCCCAGATATGAAAAGGTCTGTACCTTTCCTAGACAATGAGATCCAATTGTGTAATTATAGGATTTACCTGGCTTCTTCCCCACTTCCATAACATAGGATTTTACAAGATTGGGGGACAAGTCCAGATTGTCCATAAATGACACAAAACCATCTATTAGGCGCTGCAGACCTTTGGGGGTACGAGCGAGAAGTACCGCATCGTCTGCGTAGAGCAGAACAGGAATCCCACGAGTACCTATCCTGGGGGTGTCTACCTTTAAGGTACTTAGTGCGCGATCAAGACCATTTATATATAGCGTGAACAAAAAGGGAGCTAATATACAACCCTGTCTGACCCCGCTGGAACACGTGAAGGGTTATGTTATTTTTCCATCCTGGCTATATCTGACCGCAGCCGTAGTATTCAGATGCAGGGACTTTAAGATGTTAATGAGCCCCGGGTCCACCCCGAGCCCGCCCATAATTGCCCATAGTTTCCCACGATTTACTCTGTCAAAGACCGCTGTCAGATCCCTAAATGCCAGATACATCATCCCTGGATTGACCACTGTGTATTTAGCTGAAATAAGATATAGGTTGAGGCATTGATCGGTGGTAGATTTCCCTGGCCTGAAGCCAAATTGGACATCAGTTATAACTTGATGCTCCTCAGCCCAATCTGTCAGCCGGCTTAAAACCACCCGCCCTAAAACCTTCGCTGACACATCAATAAGACAGATCGGACGATAACATTGTGGACTGTCCTTGTTACCTTTTTTAAAGATAGGGACAATCGTAGCTGTGGACCAAGATGCTGGCATTACTGTGTCCACAGCTGCATTTATGACCCTAGTCAGGATGGGCGGCCATAAATCTACATTGCTTAAAAAAAGGTCGGGTGGGATCCCATCTGGGCCTGGGGCCTTATTCCTGGTTAAACCTTCAATACCTATTTTTACCTCGCCCAATGAAAATATAGGTGGGGGTATGTTCTGCTCCACGTTCTGCTCTTGTGTCTGGTTCGTACTTGGGTGATAATTATAAAGCCCTTGAAAGTGATCATGCCATTGCGTCGGCAGAATGTTATTGCTTAGCCCGGGTTTGTTAGCATCATGAAAACAGGGCTTATTTATGACTCTCCAAAAAGCAGGGGAGTCCTTTAATACCATTGCCTCTGTCAAGTCTTCCCAAGCTTGTAGTTGTAATTGACGCTTGCGTCCCTTGACAGCTAACTTGTATTTTTTTCGGCACAAGGTCACCCGGTCCCTGTCTCTTGGCGAGATCTTTAAGGCAGCTTTCAGCTCTCTTAGAGCGCGTGAGCATTGTGGATCAAACCATCTTGGGTTGTCCATTTTGACCTTATAAGCTGGGGCTCTCAGCAAACTGTCAACTTTTGCGCGACGCCCCTGAAAGCCTCAACTAATTCTGCCCCTTCCACTTCTAGATCTAAACACCTTAAGATAACCTGCTCACCTTCTTTTATAAGAGATCTATAGAAGGCCTCGCCATTGACCTGTGTCCATCGCAACCTCCTGCCTTGATCTGTAGCCCTAGCCACCCCCCTCCTACACTCTGGGGTACCTGGTGGCGGCATGCGTCAACAAGGGATAAGGCCAGGGGATTATGATCACTAAAAGCGCTGAAACCAATACTAAACCCAGATGCGCAGTTTTTAAGTGATGCGGAAACAAAGATGTAATCAATAAATGAGGCACATCCTCTTCCCTTAAAGGTGGGATGTACCATTTTATCCTGCTTAACAACAATTAGATCCATTGTGTGTGTTAGCGCGTGCGTGTTTAATAGGCCACTGAGTTCCCTTCCCTCCTTAGTGTGCTCCAGGTGTGGACCGTCACGGAGCGTACAAGACGACCAATCCCCTTGAGATACCCTCAGATTTGGGCACAAATGACAATTAAAATCACCCGCTAAAACCAGCTGTAGCGCCATCAGCCCTCGCTCCTGTGCCTGAGTGAGTCTGGTGTTCAGTTCGTGCAGGCTTGCGGAACCCTGTCCCTGTGACGTTGCATTATAAAAATTTATAAGAAGTAACCTATAACCTTTATTAAAAAATGTAAGCCCCTGTGCAATTTCTGAACCCCAAGCCAAATCTGACCATCTTACCTGTAGTGTAAGGTCTATGAATATAATCAACCCTCCCTTAGCTCTCCCTGACGCTGCCTTTCGCGCCGGGCAAAAAAAGGTTTTGTATCCCTCTAGGAAAAAGTTGCTGTTTGCTGGTTCCCATGTTTCTTGCAAGCAAATTATCTGGAATTCCCGTATATAATGTAACCATTGTTCATTCTCAAATTTAGTGGATAGGCCTGCTATGTTCCAGGAGACTATTTTTATTTCTCTCCCATAAAGCCTTTCTGCACTAGCTGTTGCCTGGGAACTACAGGTCCTAATAATTATCTTACTTACACAACTTTCCGTATGGTCAATTACATCCTTATGCTCGCAAGTGGTTTGGCCTTCAACTATCCCCGGGATGATATCGTCCCCCCTCCCCCTTATATCTATATTGGTCGCGGGGGTATCACAGGCTCTATCTACTTCCCCCATCGGACCTAGTCAGTCGATGTCATTTAGGTCTCTTAATGGAGCGAAGGAGTTTTTTGTCGGCACTGTATTAGCCCACCAAAATGCACCCTCCTGTTGACCCACATAGCCATGTCGTTGACTAGGTCTATAAAAGAAACCCAGCGGGAGCAGTTTAATCCCTGAATCCGCTTCAGCTGGGTAGAACCCGCTGCTCTGGGAAAGAATCTTGCGCACAAGGTCAGGGTGTCTGAGTGTCACAATCACGCAATCCCCTGAAAAGGCTTTCCTGGTTCTACCGATCCAGGACACCCTCCTTGCCATCAGAATGTGTCTGTGATCTCTGATATTAAACCCTGCATTCGTACACATTCAATGCGCCGCCTTATTAATCAATTGTGTCGTAGATTCCTCTTTTTGGTTAATATAAGCTGGGACACCAGTTAAGACAACTGTGTACGGGCATGTGGCTGGGGGTAAATCTAAAACAGGTAGACCTGGAGTACTCTGGGCGATAAATGAGGACATCTCTTTTAATTGCTGTTGCGCATTGTCTCCCCATTCTATCTTTGCAGCGTCCACCTGCTGTGATAAGGGATTGCCTACAGTCCCTGTCCTAGATTCCCACAGCCCCCTGTTATCAGTGCTTACATTGGGTCTGGTTGCTTCGGGATGTACATGTGGGACCCTACTGCCCATGACCTCTTTCCCTATTGCGTGTTCCCTGTCCCCATTTTTTCTCCCCTCATTCTCATTCACTGCCGATGGGGCTGGAGCCTTAAAAGCTTCAGGTTCCCCCTGAACAACACATATACACCTACATGCCCCTTGATTAACTAATGCACAACTAGGGTTCAAGAGTTGCAACAGTTTATCTTCAATTGACCCTAACTTGCATAAAAGGGGCCCCAGAAGAACAGTCATGAGAGTCTCCAGTCTTTTCCATTGATCAGGATCATCCCCAAAGTCCACCATGGTGTGATCGCCACTGTTGGGAGTTTGGTTCGGGGTCAATCCTCTATTTGATTCTGAGACAAGTTTCTCAGGGTGCCTAGTTGCCTGGTGCTTAGATCTAGGTTTTTGCTTCTGCCTTTGTAAGACTCCCCCCCTTGTGCGCTTCGCAGGCGGCTCTCCACTGCCTGTTGTCAAAGACTTCAATAGACTTATCGTGCTTTCCCTGGAGGCCTTTTTAGATCTGGTGATAACCTCACCCCGGCACGAGCCAGGCGTAATTGCATTGTGAGCCGTGGAGGGAACCGGTGTTTCTTCAGTCAATGTGGACGAAATGTCTGGAAGATCAAGATCCCGGTCCCCCGCAGGGTCTTGGGCAGAATTGGTGGAGTTTATCTGTGCGACTGTAATCACCTCCGATGCCGCTGATGATGAGGCTGGGAGATAGACTAATTCCCCGTTATTGCTAGAACCTGGGGTGGCAGAGCATGAGTGGTCCACAAGTTGCTGCACACCCCTGGGAGATTTGGCCATAACTATGCCTCCCATTGATGACCGTTTTTGGGCCGCAAAGGTATCCAGCGAAAGTCTTTTTTCTGTGAGCTGAATTTGATGAGTCAAGACCGACTCCGCTCTAGTCAAAAAAGCATCCAGGGTTCCCACAACCCCCCCCTGCCAGTAAGCCTGTGACCTTGCGCTTACTCATTCTGTCGGCTAATTATTAAATAATTACTGACTGATCCTCGAAGTGCGCAGAATCAAATGAGTACCTTGTTTAATAGCCGATGTCCACCTTGATGCGTGGGGTCACAGGGGGGTGGCCCAGCCCAGCCTCTGATGGGCTCGGACAGTCCCGGGCTTGGCCCGGGCGTGCCCATGCGCGTCCCGCGAAGCAGGAGCCGCGGGTGCCTTTATGCGCCTCCGGGCGCGCAGGAGAGTGACGGCGCCCCCGGGCGCAAAGAGCAGTCTGGGGGCTGAAGTCCCCCCTGTGGCGATGGTGCTTAGCGGTTCCCGCGAAGCGGGAGCCGTGGGTGCCTTTATGTGCCTCCGGGCGCGCAGGAGAGTGACGGCGCCTCCGGGCGCAAAGAGCAGCAGCAGGGCAGTCTGGGGGCTGAAGTCCCCCCTGCGGCGATGGTGCTTAGTGGTTCAATCCAATGCCATCCATGCCCCAAATGATGTTTAAATTCAACAGACACCACAGAAACAGTTGTTTCATGCACCCATGAGTAGCTCTGGGCCTACTGGCTGAAAGGCCTATTGGCAGGCTACTGGGCTAGTGAATTCAATAAATATTGCTAATTAATTTCAAAAGTTTGAGAAAATGTAGTGAACTGTGCAACATGTTTCCTTTATAAAAGATGAAAAATCACTTACAAAGAAACAACTAGGCCCCTACTGAAACTACAGGCCACCCACCACAATAAATTTTTATAAAACGATGAAAAGTACAAAAAAATGTAGGTGTAATGCCCCAATCAAACAAACAACACCAATTTTCCAATTTACTTGTGAAATCTCCAATACAAAAGTCCTCAAATCCAATGATATATGATGCAGCAGTCACAAAGAGTGATCCTTCCAGCTCCAAATGCAAATGAAAAGTGAACAGGAGATGGACAAAGCACTGGGAGAAGCCTGCTGGACAGGAACAGGAAGTTTGGGGAACTCTGGGGCACCTTCTTCCTGTTACCAAAAAAAAGTAAAAATAGAAAAAGGACTCATTGGCCAAAAAAGTGCAGCCAAATGTCAATCTGAGGAGTTTTTTTAATCCAAATCATCATTTCAAGAAGGTTTTGATGCTGCTCGAGAGAGATTCTTCTCCAGATTGCAAATTCTGCGTGTTCGGGATCGCGATCTTCCCAAACTTCTGCCGGAAGTCCGATGGCGTGCCCGAACGACGTGTTCGCGATTGCACACTCTTGCACACTCTTGCGGGACCGTGCGATGGGCTACCAAATCTCATGGCGCTCGCGAACGGATGGGAAATCTCGTTGGCAATCACAGGCATCCTGGTAAGTCGCTCACGTGTGCGCAAAAATGCATTTTGAGCGCGCAAACTCAAAAAAAACTCCACTCTGGTGCGGAGCGCGGAGTTTTTGGTAACTGCATTCTGCGCAGAATGCGGAGTTGCCAAAAATCTGCAAACTACGCAAGCGGAGCGGAGTTTTACGCCCAGGGTTAGTTGATACACATTTTGTTTACACCTTGCAAAAACATTCATTAAGAGTCAACACAATACATGTGTAAATGTCACATGCTAAGCACTACTATAGCATTAATACACACTTTTGTGGTCATCTGCTGACTCACCTCAGCCCTGGTCGTGACCTAGGCTGACAGAGCCAGCCCACTAACATCATGTAGGCCTGCGCCATCCTAAATGGAATGTGATGTGAGTTGCCATGACACAATAACACACCATGTTTACCTTCTGAAGGATGAGCTACTTTTGCATGCCTGTACAGACACCTTCACTGCCAGGCCCATTGACTTGATGCAGATGGTCCATAGAGCCCAGTACCATGGTATACACAACATCCTGACACTAAGGTCACATTGAAAGGGCTGGCATGTGTGTCCCTGAGAGCTTCCTCTCTGGGGGTTGTGTGGACATGTATTAGAGGGGAGGTTGATCCATTAAAGGCATGACAAGGTTGACGCCTTATCCCAACAACCTCCTAATTGTTGCTGTAGGCTAGAGGAAGCATACAAAGTGGAAAATACTGAAAGCAAAAAGCGTAAATTACATTCCTTTGACTGCCTTGGTGATCTATGAGGTCAGGGGTAGCAAGGGCAGTGCCAAAGATACCACTCTCAATTATATGCCAATTAATGAAAAAACAACCAATTGTGATGGCAGAAAGTCGGTTTTTGAACGTTGCGTTTGAGCAAAGGCCCACGTTACTCTGTCATGTCTTAGAACTCTTTGAGGATTGGTTTGGTGAAAAGATTTCCTGCCAGTGTCAGGTAGATTGGTTAGCTGTTAATTATCATGAATGGTGTGTCCTTGTAAACAGAGGCCAAAATATTTCTCTTTCACAAAATTGGAAGCTTTATGAGCCTACAAATTCGAAAAAGTGGAGTATAGAGGGAAATTGCCAAGAATAGTGTCAACGGCATGTAATTATAGAACAACAGTTTCATTTTGAGGTGTGTTCTGAGCTAGTGCAGGAAGTATACAGGTGTAATATGGTTGGTTATGTTGGGCAGCAGTTGCACACGAGAGCAATCATGGTTGAATGTATTGTGTGGTAGTTGAATTGCATCAAATGCCAGAATTTTGTTGCACAGGTCACTGTGTGAGTTGGGTGAAGAAAAGCCTGGTAGGGAACTTTCAGAGTAAGAGAAGTGAAAAGATATGTTGCTAGTATGAAGGATTCTGAGAGATCATTTGTGGAGGCAATTAATATTAGCAACATTTAGTGAACTTTGTGATATGAGACCTGCACTTACGTGTCTATTGTATTTCTTAAACCTCCATAACAAATCCATCCCCCTAAAATTTACAAAGAAAATAGACCAATTTCATCTCTCAGACTAATGGCCTATTTTTCCTAGGGCAGTTACTCCATTCAGATGTTTTCATGGAATACATGTCACGGTTGACTCAACCTCCTTCTGAAGCCATTTATCTGTTTCAATGATGGAAACATTGTCTTGTTAAACAAGGAGTGATTTATTGTTTCTAACATGCATCATTGGGTTATTTAATAATACCTGCGTAAGAGCTTCATAGACGGTCTTGCAGCATACCATCTGATATTTATAATTGCGTTTTCAGAGATGTTGGCTCCATAGAATGAATATGATAGACTTCAAAGATGATCGTAATTTGGTAATGTAGTTTTGTCATGCCAGTTTTCCTTGAGATTAGCCACTAAACGAGGTTATGGATTGCACTCAGTTCAATTTCTGCTTATTCGCCTCCTGGGACACGATTATTCAATTCAGTACTTAAAGTTAATTTAATACTTTCAGTGATCAACCCTGCTGTGCAATTGAAACTATTGTGTTAATGGAAATTAAGGCACACTGTATTTAATAAATGATGTTGGTATAAAGAGAAAATGCAAAGCGAGTCGATGTATTCCGCTCCTAATACTTTTCCTCTCCAAATTGTCTGTTATCTTTTTTATCTTCCTTTTGAATGACCGTATTTATATGTATCTATGCTTTCAAGTCGACAGCCATGTACTGACAAGATAAGGAGAACTTTTTAAGTCAACCTGGCATTGAGTTCATCCATTAATTAAAAAATACCATACAGACAAATAACGGAATATTACAAAAGTGAAATCACTGGCAATTCCAAAACAAAGCGCGAAAAAAAAAAAAAAACTAAGTTAAAAACCAGTTAAGGAATGCTTAAAGCAACTTTAAATGAACGTTTTGATGAGAAACCTGCACAGAAGTGTGGATTGTATTTTTTAAACTTCCAATAAACATCAATCTAAACGCTTTTACATAGAAAACCTGCTACTGGCGCAGCTTTCCAGAGGTACTAAAGGAAATATTTCCTCATAGCATGCAAACATAATGAATGCAGCGAATTACTTATGATTATTTCAAAAATAAAAACTATGTTACAACATTAGGACATTTTCCATAGTAAAATAGATTTCTAGTATTTTTACATTTGTTATATCTCTTTTATTTTTTTCACTGGGGCATTTTTACGGTCGAAATTATCACATAGAACCGCATCGCATATGTAAGTACGGCAGACATACCAATGCATTATGCTAATATTTTATTTAATGTGTGAGCCTGTTGACACCTTATAGCCTCTTTTCAGAGCTGTGGAAAACCAGGATGAGCCATTTCATATGTGGTAGGCTGCATCAATTCAGTGAGCAGTAAACTCTGTGAAAGTAACCCAAAATCAGTTAAACAGGTGGCTAAACTTCCCCATTAGTATAGTAATAATAATAATGATGAAACATTTTCTAAATGTACCAGTACCTCACTATATGTGCAATCGCAAGCTCATGCAGGAGGCACTAGAAAACTCTGACTTCACACCTGGCTGCTTGAATTAGAGGTGAGGTTTGGGCAGGATGTCACCAGGTTGAAGATGGAAAACATGTCCCCCTACTCAGCCCCTTCCCTGCCATTGGTCATGGGAGCTGCCTGGTTTAGTGCGTGGTGGAGAGGATGACTCTGAGGTTAGAAGGGTTAATGATGAGGAGCTACCCAAATTTGGGCCTGATTCCGATGTCGGACGGACTCCGGTTCGTCTGACATCGGTCAGGAACTGTACCCGAACGACCTCCTGTCGTCAGTTACAGACCTGCAAGTAGGATGCGACCGAACCCTGTTCGGTTGCATGCCTATACCTTTCAATGAAAGCATGCATTCCGAACGGAATGCATGCTCTCATTGAAAGAGCAGGGGTGCAGTTCATCCCTGCAACCGGCGGCAGGCACCTCAAGGTGCCTGCCACCGGGCGCAGGGATCAACAGGGGGGGATCGTAAGTGCCCCCTAGGCCGCCATTCGGCGGCCACACACCCATGGGGGCCCTGCCTGGGGTCCCCAAAGACAGTTTCCCACTGCCTTTTTGTGCCGGAAAGACCGGCACAAAAAGGCAGTGAGAAACTGCCATCGTACTCCCTCGGCTGGAAAGAGCCGGCCGGGGGAGTACTGAAGGGTTTCCGGATGGCAGACTGGCTCTCTGAGCCCGTCGTAAGCCATCAGGAAAACTGAGTCGGATTCCTTTCCGACCGAGCCCATCAGAATGGCTCGGTTGGAAAGGAATCCGAACAGCACATTCCGATGCTGGCAGGAGGGCTCCGACCGACGGTCGGAGCCCTTCCTGCCTGCATCGGAATCGGCCCCTTGAGTTAAAAGAGGTTTCCCTTTAAGCTCTTCCTGAACTTAAGGAAATCCTGGTATTTTTCACCTACACCAGTCTCCCATGTATGATAGGTCATGTGGGGCAATGATGAGCAGTCGAGCTGCTGGTGATGGCTACCACAGGACTGACTCTTGGAACCAGGCATCAGCCCACCACTGCCCTCAATGGCCCAGATGCCTCTTTAACTAGAATAACTTGCATAGGTTTGTAGCAGGATAGGACATTGGCTGAGAGTGGAAAGATATGGCAATTGTTCTATGCTATAACATGTTTTTTTCCCTTTTACAGCACAGTGACGGTGCCAACAGAAACAAGCATTGGCATAGCCAATAGGTCTCGCCTTTGGGTCCTTATAAGTGCTTAGCCAGAGGTTTTGGCTTGGCCTTTGTTTTTAAGCTATGTTGTAGAGCAGTGTGGCTGCTGTGCAGCACATTGAAAAGTTATAATGAACAAGACTGGCCACATTATTTTGTAGTCACATGCATGCATTACCACGTGCAATGACGCAAGCGCCTTTTTACTTTTGTGATCCAAAAAGGAATGCAATAGCTCTCTCATTTGCTTGAAGGGGTTTCTGCCTTCTGGGGGGTGGGGGGTACACCAGTGAAGGTTCTCAGGAACCAAAGGAGGGGTTCGTTTAGGGGGTACACCAGTGAAGGTTTTCAGGGGCAGAGCAGAGGAGTTTGCGGGTGTCCCACTTTCTAACAATAACTCTCTCTAAACTGAGCACTTGGATGCCTGTGTTATCCAAGCACCAGGGCTTTAAGTGGGCCGGGTCTTGCTGGTGCTGAGCACCGGCAGTTCTAAATAGCAGGTGCTGAGACGGGTCTCTATCCGGCTCTCCATTTTTGCCATCACCCACAGGGTGAAAAAATAAATCTTAACTCTGCAGCGGTCCCACCCTTCACTGGCTTTGACTTTATTTCAAAGAAACTTGCTATAGAAATTTCGCAGTCTCCTCATTTCAGAACAGAAGCATTTTCAATATTCTATGCAACGAAGCCATGGTTGTTGCTTATTTATCTTATGCAACTAACAACCATTGACAAAGCCAATAGTCCTGGCTTGTTGTAGGTTTAATGTTACTTGCTGTATCATATATCTGGATGCAAGGACAGAAGCATCAAAATAGCAGTCCGGGGGCACAGTATGCTAAGCACAGATTTTTAGCTTAGGTGTTTTTAAGCCACGCCCTTAATTACATCGGCCACGCCCCTTTGGGAGACCGCCTCCCCCCAGTTTTTTCATCCGACTTAAAGCCCTGCCAAGCACTGAAAATGCTCACCCACTCGGACTATTAAAAAAAAGTATGTCCACTTATCTACAGCTATCTGTAATGGGTGTATTAAGTCAACAACCTATCATTCAAGCAAATATCATGATTTAACGAGGTTAAAATATAGATCAGAAACTCCTGCCCTATGGCCAGCCAAAGTGCAGGAGACACTTCAAACACAGGTCTCAGCACTCTGTGAATCAGCGAGACTAGCCCTCACAGCAGGAGCGCATGTCCTAACTCACTGCAAGACAGCACACGGGATAGGCCTCTTGGACCAGGCGATTCATTCATTATAATAATAAGGCAACTCTTACAAGTAAGGGTCGTGCAAGGCTACTCCATCTTCAAGGGTTGGTGGCCCACGCAGATGCGGTGGATAGCAGCCAGGCAAGCAGCATGCGTCACAGCCAAGAACGAAGGGGCAGAGAAGTGACTGCCCCAAATACCCTCTGACGCACACCAGGGCAGAACTATCAGACGGACCAACGAGGCCCTGAGCAAATAAATACTATGCACTAGGGCACACATCTTACAACATAAATGGGGAATGAATTGGCATTGCCAACGCAAAATGACGTCACTGGGATGTCACGTGACAGGAAATGATGCAACCTCCATATCATACTTTTCAGGAACGAGCGTATTTTACAGGCAAAACAGAGATGGAAACTTTTTACATAGTTCCTACGAAAGTAAATGTGGGCATAAAAGTTAAGTATTGATACACATGCCATTTAATTATTCATTGGCAGTTTTATCTAGCGCCGACAGGACATATGGGTTAGAGAACGCTTCAGGAAACAAGTTTTGTACAAATAGCAGACAGAAAAAATAATAAACTTTCAAGAGGTAAAGTACAGGGTCATAAGATAAATAGTATAGTGACACCCATGCAGTTGTACCCATGTCTGCGAAAGGAAAACATTGAAGGCTTTAGAAGACTATATTAAACAAACAAAAAAAACACATGCAATTATAAACATTTTAACATTCGTTTAGTTGAAACATAAACGAAGTACAATCCTTCTGACCAATTACAAATAAAACAAGGAACGAATATAGTTTCGTAGCAAACTACCCATATTTTATTGTCATTTATAAAGCAAACATCAAGTTGATACCTTAAATGACACAAAGGCGATTAATTTCATTACATTAAAAAATTGTACAGACTACACAAGCTTACAAATACTATTATTTTATCAGATGCCAAAGCTACAATAAAAATGTCCTTGCTAAAATTCAACTGCTGTTTCAACCTAGTTCCGCAGGACATCAAATCTGAACAAGAAAAATACAATTTTAATACAGAGGAATACCGCAAACATTTTCATATTAAACCAAATTAATGGTGGGAATTAATAAAAGTGCTAGGGTTATCTTTTCCTTGAGGTTAGAAAAGCTATGTGTCCTTTAACTAAGAAGGAATGTTGAGCATGACAACCCCTCGTCTTTGCTTGAGGTGTTAATTGGCCCAGGAGAGCCCCCAGAGTCTCCTTTGAAGCAGAGGGCTGAGGAATGTCCGCATTTTACAGCCCCTTTAATAAAAGCGAGGGGGGGGGGGCGGGCATTCTGAGCTGAGTTACACGAGGTGGTAGCCATAAGGTTGTTTTCTGTGAATGGTCATCTAAAAGTTTCCCAAAAATCTGTTTTAGCTGCCCTTGCTTTTCACGAAAGGAGGGTTTGGCAAATGAAATTCGAAAAACTAAATGAAAGGGTCACTTTAATCATTATTTGTGGCTGTCACGTTTCAGATGAGGAAGAACACAGCTGTATTTTTTTTTCCTGCTTCCCCTTCTGGAACCTACATGGGTTTATTGTTGAGGGCACTGAAATCCAAGTTACATACAGATAAGAGAAGCACTTTCCTTACCAACATGGTCTTCGGCAGTGCTATGAAATAAATAGATAAATGAAAGTGGCATTGTGTAATGTAATCCGGTACTTATGCAAACTGCTCCAATGCCGTGAAACTCATTTTGCACTATATAAAAAAAATTGTGAAAGGGGGGCGGGGGGATGGGTGTGTTGGGCCAATGACTTGTTACAGGAGAGGAGGGTTTGGCAAATGAAATCGGAGGAACATTACAATAGGCTGACTTCAATGATTAGTTGTGGCTGTTGCATTTCAGCTGAGTTAGAACTAAGCTGTATTTTAAAGTGTATAAATAAATTAAACTGACCTGGTGTATCGTAATTCGGTACTCATGTACAGTATACCCTTGGGGTGATTTTGCGCCGCTACATTAAGAAGAATTTCGAGCTGAGTGAGATAGCGAATGGGAAAGAAGGAAACGGTCTGCAAAACTATGCACTCTTATGGAGTGCTATACTAGAAAATAAGGAACAAATGATTAAAAATAGCAGCTGCCGTCCATGTGTGGGGGTAGGGGCAGTGTGAGATTGACAGAAATGCACAACCAAGTTGATTCACACTAAGTTACATCATAGACAGCCAAAGGTAATGTCTGGTGAGACAAACTGTGTTGCTGCAGAAATATCAGTTTGCGCACAACAGAGTTGGAGCTGCATAGCCCTTTCAGCAAAACTAGCTCCTAAAAAAGCACAAGAAGCCTTTAACTCGTTATGATTAAATACACAGAATTAAAAGATTCCGGAAAAAAATACGATTAAAAATAAGTTGAAATAATTCTGAAAAGGCCGAAGGTCTTACTTTAACATTAAACTGCCATCCGTGCGGCACGGATCATTTCTGTTGAAAAGGGGAAGAGGGGCCTGGAGAAGGGGTAGATGACAGCAACGATCGCAAAACGTTTAATTCCGTGTGTGGGGGGAAACATGCCGTCAGTTGAGCGCATACACTGAGACATGCAGAACGCAAGGCTAAACGTTAAATACCGTGTGTGGGGAGAAAAAGAAAATGCTGTCAGCTGAGCGCATTTAGAACGAACACAGCACAAGTACATCCCTACCAGCTGGGGCGGTGGCCGACCATTGCCCTCGGGGATGGCCACGGGGAGATTCAATCAGTACCCCTGCAGGCACGCGGGGGAGAAGGGGACTCACCAAATATCATCCCTGATCAGCACAGCTCCGGTTTAAAGGCGCAGGCAACAGCAAGCGCTTTTTAAGAAAATGGGAAAAACAGAGTCGGGGAGAGTAGGGGATCCACATGGGGGAGGAAGGGATTGACATGGGTCAAAAACAGTGGTGCAAGTAACACAGGACGTGGGTAGAGAGGAAGAAAACCGGCGAGAGAGAGCGACGTGAAGCACGCAGTGAAGAGAGAGAAGCACAGAGGGAGACAGCTAAATCACACGCACTCTTGTGGAGTGCTTAAGCAAAAATTAATAAGAAACAAGCATTTGAATGCAATTGCAGCACTTGTGCTTTGGCTTGAGATGTTTAAAGCCAAAGCACGAGTGCCGCGATTGAAAGCAAAGTAAACAGGCGCTGGTCACATGCCGCTCCTGGCACACTAAAAACAAGCGTGAGGGAGCGTGGCGCGGCCCCGCGGCCGCGAAAGAGCAGGCAAATGCACTCGTGCTGGCATCCACCTTGCGGGAGCGAGCAGCGGCGGCGCGAGAGCCCTATGTTTTCAATTAGCACGCGCGCCACTGCTCGCTCCCGCAAGGTGGATTCCAGCACAAGCACGAGTGTGCTTGAAAAGGAGCAGACCGATGGCTAAAGGCCCTCCTAGAGCAGCGCATGCGCGCTGCCTAGGCGAGACCTAATAAGGGTGCAGCACTGCAAGTCATTTAATGTTGTCCCAGTACAGTTGGCCATTACAAGGTGCCCCTGTGGAGTCAGGCACAAGCACTGGATATACCAGTGTGCAGTGCCATGAGATGTTCCTTTATGTCACTGGGAAGCCCTGTGAAGAAAAGGATAGACCCAGGTGCATTTCCACAGGCCGGTTCCTGATGCCACTTTGGCATCAGATACACACAATGGATTTACCAGCAGTAGTACTGTAAAGTACAGCTAGCTTTGATGGTGGCACTAGATCCACGGAAAAAAATAGGGCCTTCAAAGAGTGACTCACTCCCCAACACCCCTGAACTGAATAGTATCATTCCAGACCCAACCATGGTTTAAGCAAGAGACGTTGTGGGAGGGGCACGTACAACTCCAGTGACTGCTGTGTTCCTTCTAATTGGATATAACTGACAGGTGTGGCATCAAATGCAACCCCAGCACGAGTGTGCATAAACAAAGGGTGCAGAGCAAGCAGCAGTTAAAATACCTCACTGAAGACTTATGAAAGGTACTGCACCTGGGTGCAGAAACATTGTATGTCCTACGGGTAGTGCCACACAACACACTATTGGAGTTTTCTTTTTGGCCAAACATAGCCCTACATGTACTACACTAGAATGCTAAAGATGTTTTTTTTTAATAATGTGCAACTAATTTCACTGGATTTTTACACACATCTCTGTTTTCAAAGTTGACGTTTATCAATGTTTTGACATCATCGTCACCTCATAAAAAAGTTCTGCATTAATGAAAATTGTTATCGTATTGCTAACTTTGTAGCATTTTGGGACTGTTATAGTCACTCATGTATTCTAAAAATGAATAAAAAGAGATCAATTCTAACCAGGGATGTAGCTTTTCAGTGATATTCGGGGAGGGTAAATCTCAAATTTCCCAACTAAAAAAATCAGTGGGTTACAGAGTGAATGGGTGAGATGACCAATGTTCTGGATGAACTGTGCCCATGAGTAGCAGGGTCAGTACTGATTTGCATTAGGTGGGCCTTTAGGGCTGACTTAGAGTTTGGCGAACAGGTGCTCTGTAAATTTTGAGTCGGGCGGATGGCAAGTTTTACGCAGATGGACTAAAATTTACTTCATCTGTGTGAAATGTCATCTAATGGAGGAGACGCTCTCAGAGGTAAGTCATCGATCTCTATCCTGGCAGTGACGGACAGGAAGGGAAAAAAACTTACCCCCACAGCATGGAAAAACACTTCCATTGTGTGGGGGTCATTAGTTTTTATTTTTAAAAAATAAGCTCACACTTGGAACATGGCGGAGACGGGGATTGCTGTTAAAAGAGAAATGAGATATCTGGGGGTAAGGATTACCCAAAATATTGCCGACCTTACTAAAGTTAACTTTGACCGGGTTAGAAAAGAGATTTGTGCTAATATTCAGGGTTGGATGCATCTTCCGCTAACTCTGTTTGGCAGAGTGAATTTAGTAAAAATGATCTTGCTTCCGAAGTTAACCTTTTTGTTTGACTCTATCCCCTTATCGTTTAGAAAAGAGTGGTTTGTTAAGTTGCAGAGTGATATAAGTTCGTTTATCTAGGCATCAAAAGGGCCGCGAATCTCCTGGCGCAAACTAAGAAGGAGGCTGCTGAAGGGTGGTTTAGCTCTTCCAAATTTTAGACTTTACTCTTGGGCCTTTTCTCTAAAAAAATGTAGAATGCTATAGGATATCCCCTTAGATTCAGAAATAGGTAGGATGTTTAGAGTGATGCTTATTAAGGAGAAGGGAGCAGGAGTTGGCTTTATGTTTAAATTCGCAGATCCGAAATACTTTAAGAAGATTAGGTTGAAGATTCTGAGGGAGATGGCGGAAACATGGTTTAAAATCGGAAAGGTTTTAAATATACCATATTTTAGTCATTGGGCCCCCAATCTGGGATGCCCCAGGTTCTCCAGAATGGACAAAAGACTCACTGGCTTTACCCTTGAAAGAAGCGGGCATTCTAAGATGGAAGCACTTGCTGTTGGATGGTCAGCTGGTGCCGTGGAACTGGTGCGAGCAGGCGATGGGCCCAAGGCTTTCAAGGTTTAAATACCTTCAGGTTCAAAGTTGGTTTCAGACTGTGGGGGAAAAGTTAGGAGAACCAAATGAGCTAGAGGAAAAACTTCTCTCTACTACAGCCGTTAAAAGAAATCGCTCTATGGTATTGGATGATCCTGGAGATGGAGGATGGTGTATTTACCTTGCCGGCGGATCTGTGGGGAAGATGCTTGCCAGAGACCGAGCTGGAAGACCAATGGCAAGTATCTATGACTACACTTTATAAAACAGTTAAACCTGCATATCTCAGGAGGAATCATTTTTTTACTGTACATAGGGCATACTGGACTCCACAAAGGCTTTCTAAATTTGGGTCAGGAAGAACGGTGGTATGTCCAAAATGCAGCAGTCTGAGTGCCGAGGACTTACATATGTTTTTCTACTGTCCGGAGTTACAGCTCTTCTGGGAGGCAGTAAGTAAATGTCTGGCTAGCGCCCTAAACCTGCAGATTAAGGTAAGCGCTGTTTTGGTTATTTTTGTAGTATTGGAATGCCAAAGTTTTATTACTAAAGACAATGCAAAATTAGTTTTCTATGCTATGCTTTTAGCGCGTAGGGAGATATGTAAACTGTGGGTATCTCCGACACCTCCAACTTTGGATGATTGGTTAAAATCTATGAGTTATACTGCTAATTTGGACATTTCGGATCAGGGGAAAAGAAGATATAAATTTTGGACTCCCTTTGTGTCTAGGGGAACTACATGTTTAGAGGAAATGGTCCAATGATTAAGCCTTTCTCTGCCTCTGCTGTGTATAGTCTTTTCTGCGCGAGCAGAAGGATATGGGGAAGGGTCTATGTTGGATAGAAAGAGGAGCTCTCGTTAAAAGGTAGCATGGTCGCTATCCTGGGAGCCTAGACCTTATTTTCCCTTGTCACAGCGAATGAGGTCAGATAACCCAAGGCTGGCATCGATAGAAAGACAAAGGGTGGAAGCAAGGCAGATGAGGACTAAAAAAAAATAAGCTCACACTTTGGGAGTTTGTTTTTGAAAAATAAAAAACTTTGGAAAAGTTTGACAGCCAGATATCATGCTTGATGATGTTCATTTTCCTACATTGACAGGAACCTCCATTCCTGCCAATGAATAGAAATGTCTGCTGGGCTGGTAGACATCTCTGGCGGACATCTATAAATTTGGAGTAAAGGCATGGTGATGGACATCAAGATTCCACCACCATGTCATCCTTTATTTCATCTACCAAACCATAAATCATGATCTCTTTCTAGAGTGGCACGGTGGGTAAAAAACGATGGTTTGAAATCTTACCCCGGACAGTTTCCAGTGGTTAGACTAGTATTTGCAAGCAATCGTCCCATCACCTTTTGAGTGTTTGATTGCCAGTAGTATGCCTGGAAACCTGAGACTGACACAGCTTTCCAAGCCTGCTAATGCTAATGTTTGTAAATTCTAAAAAAAATACCCTCCTTGAAGTTATGCCCTGATTCTAAAATATGTGTGTCACAAATTAAACTGGTATTTGGACACAATATCGAGTTGTAAATATTGGGAGGCAGAAATATTGGAAAAAATATAATACAAAAATATTGTGAGGCAGAAATATCGTTGTTAAGAATATAGTTGTTTTAACTTTCGTTTACAATAATATAGTTGCAAAAAATATCATTTTCTAATTATCTTAATGTGCATTAGCTCATAAATTCATTGTATGTGTTATTATTGCTTGTAAAATTATTACTGATATTTTAAAATATAGTTTGTAATTTTAAGTGACTTATAATTTGTAATTTTATTGCTAACAGTAATTTAAAGTGTTGTAGCTGGCTGTTAGGTTTGTAGAGGTAAAGGGTGGGAAGTTAATTAAGTAATAATTAATTAACAATTCATTATTAATTTAATATTAATAATGCAATTTATTATTATTTATGTAAATAGTGTAATAGTTGGAATTTGTAGTTATATTTTAGGTGTGGTCTGCTGGGTTTGTAAGGGTATGGGTTTGGAAGCTAATTTTGTAATAATTAATTAGCAATTAATTATTAAGTTCTTATTAATAATTTAATTCGTTATTAATTATGTATACTGGGCAATAATTATATTTTTAGCTATATTTTAGGTATGGGCTGCTGGGTTTGTAGGGGTATAGGGAGGGAAGTTAATTGAGAAATAATTCATTAATTATTAATTTATAATTTAATTGTTTAATAGGTGTTTAAATATTGTAGTAATTATATTTTTTTGTTATATTTTAGGTGTGGGCAGCTGGGTTTATAGGGGTATAGGGTGGGAAGTTAATTAAGTTATAATTATTTAACAATTAATTATTCATGTATTATAAGCTGTTTAATCTATTAATAATTATGTAAATTGTGCAATAACTTTACATTTTAGTCATATTTTAGGTATGGCCTGTTGGGTTTGTAGGGTGGAAAGTTAAGTAATAATAAATTAACAAATTATTATTTATTTAATAATAATTATTTAATTGATAAATATGTACATTATATCATTTTGATTTATTTTAGTTATATCTTAGTTGTGCGTTGTTAGGTTTGTTGGGGAATAGGTTGGACATTAATTAAGTAATAATCAATTAACAAGTAAATATTAATTGTGAATTAATTAGTTAATTGATAATCAATTATGTAAATTGTGTTATACTTATTTATTTCCGTTATATTTGTGGGCTGCTAGCTTTGTAGGGGTATAGTGTGGGAAGTTAATTAAGTAATGAATACATACAAAAAAGATTAATTGATCATTAAATATTAAATAATCATGTAAATTGTTTAATTTTATATATATATATATATGTATATATATATATATATATATATCAAAACAAAACACTTTCAGGCATAGAGTGACACATAAATTATGCAAAAACGATGCAGAGAACTCTGGGTAGTTCTCAAGTTTAGGTGGAAGGCAGCTCCTGTATAGATCACCCCCAACACCAGCAACGCTCTAAATTTGCTCACCTCAATTGTCTGCTTTTCTATCAAAGTCTTTAAGTATAGGATTAGCACAGTGCCATCCACGCCGAGAAAGAAAGGGAGTCTTTTGCCATTTCTACAGCAAAGTCTTCAAGCATAGGTTTAGCACAATGCTATCCATGCCGAGCTGTAAAATGGCCAAAGCCTTTTACCACTCCAGGCACAGTATTATAGCTTTGGATTGGTAAAATACCATCCAAGCCAGCCTGAAATGAATAAAAGCAACCCCTGACACGTGTTTTGCTCTCATTAGAGCTCTTCAGAGAGGTATAGTTCTGTCCAGAAACAAGCGAGCACCCAGTATAAGTCAAAACAAAACCCTTTCAGGCATAGAGTGACGCATAAATTATGCAAAAATGAAGCAGATAACTCTGGGTAGTTCTCAAGTTTAGATGGAAAGCAGCTCCTGTATAGAGCACCCTCAACACCAGCGACACTCTAAATTTGCTCACCTCAAATGTCTACCCAGAGTTACTCACCTGAGTGTTATTTGCAAGAAGAAAAAGGGAAGATTGCTGGAGAGTCCGTTATGTTGGTGTTCAGCTGTGCAGTAAAACCTATGATGAAGGGCGCTAGCCCGAAACGCGACAGGTAACTGCTGGCGGTGGATTTGTGTGGTACCTTCCCTGACCCTATTGAAGCCGACTCGAGAGTGCACCTCGCTTTGGGAAACCTTGTGAACTTTGATGTATCCAGCCATCCCGGTAGGGAGGTGCACCGCTGCAAATGTAGCGGCTCCGCTGCTGTCTCATGGGAGATAGCAGAACGGATTGAAGTGGTGAAGTGGCAGCATGGGGGAAGGTGTCTTTTTGCTATCCAGATTCTATTAGTGACATTTACCAGTATGATGCCAACAGCCCACGTGGGTCTGATTGTATGGACTACCTGTCCCAGATTGCTGTGCGAGATTACTCACCTGAGTGTTATTTGCAAGAATAAAAAGGGAAGATTGCTGGAGAGTCCATTATGTTGGTGTTCAGCTGTGCAGTAAAACCTATGATGAAGGGCGCTAGCCCGAAACGCGTCAGGTAACTGCTGACGGTGGATTTGTGTGGTACCTTCCCTAACCCTATTGAAGCCGACTCGAGAGTGCACCTCGCTTTGGGAAACCTTGTGAACTTTGATATATATATATATATATATATATATATATATATATATATTATCTACTGGCGGTCGCCAGTAGATAGTTATAGTTAGGACCTTTATCCATAGGAAATCCGCAACATTCTATTTGAAATAACTCTTGCGCCGGTTGACGAATCTTCACGAAAGCTTCCAACTTGTTGGGGCGCTCCGCTCCGCTCCTACTGTGAAAGTCTCGGGTTGATTCGTCAAGCGGGGGCCGAGAAAAAAGGGGGGTCCCAAAACGCGTTTTCTCCATGTTAATTCCCATAGGAAATTTTAGCCACGGCTACAGCCCGAACTGCTGAACGGAATTACACCAAATTTTGCAAAAGGTAGCGCTTGGTTCAGAAAGCGACCTTTTTTTAAATGGTGTAAATCCGTTCAGTAGTTGCGGAGAAATTCAAAAAATAAGAGTGAAAAAATCGATTTCCCATAGGAAACTTTATGCAAGGCTACAGCAAAAACTGCTGAACGGAATTACACCAAATTTGGCAAAAAGGTAGTGCTTGGTTCAGAAAGCACTCTTTTTAAAAATGGTGTAAATCCGTTCAGCAGTTGCTGAGAAATCCAAAATAAAAGTTTCGATATTTAGAGGCACGGAGGATCCGCGCACCCTCCCGACCACGAGCTGCATGCTAATTGGCTGTCAACACTCCAAACCAGGAAGTGTTGGCAGCCATCTTGTTCCTCGGTAGAACCGAGGAACAAGAAAGCAGTAAAAAAAGTGCGCAATACGCAAAAAGGGGGCAGGGTAGAAACACCCTGACCCCCTAGGCCTGCTCAGGGCAACAAAATTTTTTTTTTTTTTTTTTTTTTTTTAAATCGGCAGGATGCGCTTACGGTGCGCGGATCCTGCCGATTAAAAAAAAAAAACAAAGCGCGGGCTCCCGCGCTTCTTTGGTAATTGGCCCCCGGGTGGGCCAAGTCCCGGGGGCATGCGGGGGTTAAGTTTTATGTGTGGGGGCCTCTAAGGCCCCCAAGCCCCGGGGACCACCACCCCCGGGGCTTTAATAAAAACAATGATGCAGGAGGGCTCTCGGCCCTCCCGCAGCCCCAGGGACCGCCACCCCCGGGGCTTCTTTTTATTTTTTAAAGTTACCTATGTGGGGGGCTTGAGCCCCCACACGCCCGAGGACCGCCACCTCCCCGGGGCACTAAATATTTTAATGTGGGGGTCCGTTACAGACCCCAGAGCCCCGGGGACCACCACCTCCCCGGGGCTGTGCAATTCAAGGGAGGGGGCCGCGCGGCCCCCTCCCTGGAGCCCTTGATGGCCCTGGGGACCGCCACCCCCAGGGCCGGCTCCTGCAGTGTCCCGGGGTGCCTACCCCGGGACACTGTAGTTTGCTATGACAGGACGGAGCCTCGCGGCTCCCGTCCTGTCATAGCAAACTGCTTTGGATATTGAGGCGAGAGCAGGGAAACCTGCTCTCGCTCCAATATCCAAAGCAAATTGCTTTCCACATGGGGAGCTGCATCTTAGCAGCTCCCCATGTGGAAAAGCAATGCCGGCTCCCAAGGGACGCGGGAGCCGGCGGGACTGTGGGGGATTGGGGACCCCCACAGTCCCCAATGGAGAGTGCCAGCCCGGGGGATGGGGTCCCCGGGGCAAGTAGTGGCCCGGGAGGGGGCCACGCCCCCTTCCCCAAAAGTTTGAAAAAAAACAAAGGCCGGCCCCGGGGGATGGGGTCCCCGGGGCCATAAGTGGCCTGAGGAGGGGGGCAACGCAGCCCCCCTCCAACACAATAATTTTTTTTTAAAAAGGCCATGCCCCGGGGGATGGGGTCCCCGGGGCCGATTAAGGCCTCGGGAGGGGGGCCACGCGGCACCCTTCCAAATTGCTTTTTTTTTTTTTTAAATAAATAGGGGGCAGGCCCTGGGGGATGGGGTCCCCAGGACCAATAAATTAGAAAAAGAAGAGGGGCCACACAGCCCCCCTTCTTAAGAAAAAAAAAAAAGAAAAAACACCGGCATCACGCCGGAGGCCACGCCCCCTTCTTTCACCACTCTGCAAACGCACCCCCTGGCGCGTTTGCAGATGGGAACGAATTCCCCTTGAATACTGGGGTCCCTGGGGCCAACTAGCCCACCAGGAACCTCCAGTATGCGCCAGGGGCTGCGTTGCAGAGAGGTGTTCTTTTGGCCACGCCCCTTTTTACACCTCTCTGCAACGCAGCTCTGTGGCGCATAATGGAGGGAGCTGGTGGGCTAGTTGCACCCCAGGGACCCTCAGAATTGAAGGGAGTTAATCCCCCGACTTAAAACGCGCCACGGGCGCGTTTGCACAGTGGTGAAGGGAGGGGCGGGGCTTGAGATGACATGTGTGCAAACAGGCCCTGTGGCGTGTTTTAAGATGGGGAATTAAATCCCCTTCAATCCTGAGGGTCCCTGGGGACAACTAGCCCACCAGGTACGTCCAGAAAGCACCACAGAGCTGCGTTGCAGAGAGGTGCAAAAAGGGGCGTGGCCTCTGAACACCTCTCTGCAACGCAGCTCTCTGGCACATACTGGAGGTATCTGGTGGGCTAGTTGGCCCCTAGGGACCCTCGGGATTGAGGAGGAATTAATTATCCAACTTAAAACGCGCCACAGGGCGTGTTTGCAGACATGTCACCTCAGGCCCCACCCCATTCCTTCACCATTGTGCAAATATTCCTCTAAAATCAGCCGAACTACGAATTCCGATTTACTCACCTGTTATCAGGAGAGAACCCAGTGCTGCATCTTTTAGCCCAGCACTGACCCTGAAAAGTAATTCTAACCGTACTTACCAGTAACTTGAATTTCCTTCCATAGGCTAACATTGACTGGTTTCACTTGGAAATTCTTCTAAGTGTGGAGTTTTGGAACTTTAGAATATTCCTCTAAAATCAGCAGAACTACGAATTCCGATTTACTCACCTGTTATCAGGAGAGAACCCAGTGCTGCATCTTTTAGCCCAGCACTGACCCTGAAAAGTAATTCTAACTGTACTTACCAGTAACTTGAATTTCCTTCCATAGGCTAACATTGACTGGTTTCACTTGGAAATTCTTCTAAGTGTGGAGTTTTGGAACTTTAGAATATTCCTCTAAAATCAGCCGAACTACGAATTCCGATTTACTCACCTGTTATCAGGAGAGAACCCAGTGCTGCATCTTTTAGCCCAGCACTTACCCTGAAAAGTAATTCTAACCGTACTTACCAGTAACTTGTATTTCCTTCCATAGGAATCCATTGTCTGGTTTTCAGCAGAAAAGTTTCAGTGTCGATTTTCACAAACTACAAATATTCCTTAAAAATCGCCTGTATGACTTAAACGCATTCTTTCAACTGTTTACAGGAGATGCACCAGTGTTGGATCCAGGATCCACCACTGAGTAAGAAAAAGTAACGATAACACTACTTACCTGCTAAGTGAATTTCCTCCCATAGGATAACATTGGTGATTCTATGTGAAAAAGTTTCTAAGTGTCAACTTTTAAAATACAATAATATTCCTTACAAATCATTACTGTAACCAAAACGCTTTTACTCAACTGTTTACAGGAGATGTCCCAGGACTGAATCTAGGATCCAGTCCTGTGGTTAGAAAAGTAATCCATAAAGTAACTAATTGCATTTAACTAGAAATTCACATTGAGCTCAATGTTGCATTGTGTTTGAAATTGTGTTGCCCATTGCAACAACTGTAACTACTGTACTTAAAAGTCTATTGCCTATTTGCAAAGAATTTAAACTAAAGTAATTCATTCTGAGAAAGTATATTTTGTAATGTAATGTATATTGTAATTACAATTTAATTAAAAAAATAAATAGTTTAAAAAAATGTAGTAAATCAGTATCAAAAAAATAAAGATGACAATTAATACATTTAAAAATTGTCATTTACAAAACCTTGGAAATTCACTGAAAAAAACCATAGGTTTCAGACATGTTATAGTTAGGAATTAGCATTTAAAAAACCTTTGAAATTCACTGAAAAAACCATAGGTTTCAGGCACGTTATAGTTAGAAATTAGCATTTAAAAAACCTTTGAAATTCACTGAAAAAACCATAGGTTTCAGGCACGTTACAGTTAGAAATTAGCATTTAAAAAACCTTTGACATTCACTGAAAAAACCATAGGTTTCAGACACGTTATAGTTAGAAATTAGCATTTAAAAAACCTTTGAAATTCACTGAAAAAACCATAGGTTTCAGACACATTATAGTTAGAAATTTGCATTTAAAAAACCTTACAAATTCACTGAAAAAACCATAGGTTTTAGGGACAGTTATAGTTAGTTGGACATTGCACTCGTACAAAACCCGTGAAATTCCCCGTTATAGTTAGTTCAGCTAACTATAACTCGCGCCCATAATGCACTGCTGATGACGTCACATATTACATCACTCATGACATGGTCAGTGACATCACTGATGACATCTCAAATGACATCACTGATGACATCACTGATGACATCATCCACGTGATAATCTGATGCACCTCCTCACACCCTAATATAACCTTTGATACACCCACTCTAAATTACAGACTGCCATTCGCAAAACCATAGACACTCCAACACCAATAACTACATACCCACTCATTGATTCTTAGGTCTACACACACATCCACTCACTCACCTGTACAGTCACTCATACTTACGGTCACTCAGTACAGGACTATCATATGCACTCATACTCCTATATAGACACTCAAACACCGCCACTCATCCATAGAGGTACTCACACACCTAGTCAGTCATGCAAATAATTAAACACACTGCCATTTACTCACCTATACAGTTATACACACACCAGCTCACTTACTCATACAAATACTAGCACATTCTTACGCTCTTATACAATCACTGATGCAAGCACACACTCATCCATACAGTCACTCTCACAATCACACACTCTCGCTTATAGCTATTTATATACTCCAACACACATATATACTGCCTTTCACATATGTAGTTACTCACACATGTACCACTGGGACATACATTCACTCACTAATACACTCTTACACACACTTACCCACCCATACAGTCTATCACAGATGCACTCTTGAAACCATCCACCCAGTGAATCACCCACTCACACATCTATGCACAGAGTCGCACCCACCCCACCCACACAAACACTCAGGCACCCATACAGATACTCAGACAACCAATCAATAACTCATATAGACACTCATGTAGCTATTCACAAACCCATGCAGCCACTTACACAGCAACAGACAGACGGATACAGACATTCACCCAGTTTAGTCACTAACCCATGCATTCAGTAAGATACGTTTAATCACTCACTTATAGAGTTAATCACGCACCTACTAAATCATCCATACAGACACTTATACACCCACTCATTCTTCAATACGCCTTTCCCTATATATATTAAAAATATTTAAACTTTACAGAAACACACAGTCACTGGATGATGTCATCAGTGATGTCATTTGAGATGTCATCAGTGATGTCATCAGTGATGTCACTGACCATGTCATGAGTGATGTAATATGTGATGTCATCAGCAGTGCATTGCGGGGCGCGAGTTATAGTTAGCTGAACTAACTATAACGGGGAATTTCACGGGTTTTGTACGAGTGCAATGTCCAACTAACTATAACTGTCCCTAAAACATATGGTTTTTTCAGTGAATATATATATATATATATATATATATATATATATATATATATATATATATATATATATATATATATATCAAAAGAAGGGTGTCCCCAGCGAGAACGCACTTAACAGGCAGGCGAATACTGTGATTTTAACAGCACTCTTTATTCGAAATAACCGGACATCATGTTGTTTGTCCCATTAAACAGCCCTACGCGTTTCAGCGCTCCTGCGCCTTGGTCACGGAGCTCAATGCAATGTCAGTGGGCGGAGAAAAAAAGCAGGCAACGAGTCACTTATCTTTTAAAGGTCTCAGCTGATACGCCCTCAAGTGGGAGTTTCCTTAGCAGCATTCTGGGACTCGTGGTTTTGCACACTTTTAAATAATGTCCTCTAGTGGATTCCACCTCAACAGACTTCAATATTGCCAAAAATGTTTTGCTCTCCAGTGAGCTCCAAGCAACAGACTCCGGTTGATCTGCTTGAAACCATGCTTGTCCTGCACATCTCAAACACAGCCAGTCTGTGTGAGGCAGCCCGCCGTTTCCTTTAGCAGGAGTGCAGTTCTCTCGGCCGGGACCGGCCGAATTAAATATTCAAAAGAAGGGTGTCCCCCAGCGAGAACGCACTTAACAGGCAGGCGAATACTGTGATTTTAACAGCACTCTTTATTCGAAATAACCGGACATCATGTTGTTTGTCCCATTAAACAGCCCTACGCGTTTCAGCGCTCCTGCGCCTTGGTCACGGGCTCAATGCAATGTCAGTGGGCGGAGAAAAAAGCAGGCAACGAGTCACTTATCTTTTAAAGGTCTCAGCTGATACGCCCTCAAGTGGGAGTTTCCTTAGCAGCATTCTGGGACTCGTGGTTTTTGCACACTTTTAAATAATGTCCTCTAGTGGATTCCACCTCAACAGACTTCAATATTGCCAAAATGTTTTGCTCTCCAGTGAGCTCCAAGCAACAGACTCCGGTTGATCTGCTTGAAACCATGCTTGTCCTGCACATCTCAAACACAGCCAGTCTGTGTGAGGCAGCCCGCCGTTTCCTTTAGCAGGAGTGCAGTTCTCTCGGCCGGGACCGGCCGAATTAAATATTCAAAGAAGGGTGTCCCCAGCGAGAACGCACTTAACAGGCAGGCGAATACTGTGATTTTAACAGCACTCTTTATTCGAAATAACCGGACATCATGTTGTTTGTCCCATTAAACAGCCCTACGCGTTTCAGCGCTCCTGCGCCTTGGTCACGGGCTCAATGCAATGTCAGTGGGCGGAGAAAAAGCAGGCAACGAGTCACTTATCTTTTAAAGGTCTCAGCTGATACGCCCTCAAGTGGGAGTTTCCTTAGCAGCATTCTGGGACTCGTGGTTTTTGCACACTTTTAAATAATGTCCTCTAGTGGATTCCACCTCAACAGACTTCAATATTGCCAAAAATGTTTTGCTCTCCAGTGAGCTCCAAGCAACAGACTCCGGTTGATCTGCTTGAAACCATGCTTGTCCTGCACATCTCAAACACAGCCAGTCTGTGTGAGGCAGCCCGCCGTTTTCTTTAGCCTGCCTGTTAAGTGCGTTCTCGCTGGGGGACACCCTTCTTTTGAATATTTAATTCGGACGGTCCCGGCCGAGAGAACTGCACTCCTGCTAAAGGAAACGGCGGGCTGCCTCACACAGACTGGCTGTGTTTGAGATGTGCAGGACAAGCATGGTTTCAAGCAGATCAACCGGAGTCTGTTGCTTGGAGCTCACTGGAGAGCAAAACATTTTTGGCAATATTGAAGTCTGTTGAGGTGGAATCCACTAGAGGACATTATTTAAAAGTGTGCAAAAACCACGAGTCCCAGAATGCTGCTAAGGAAACTCCCACTTGAGGGCGTATCAGCTGAGACCTTTAAAAGATAAGTGACTCGTTGCCTGCTTTTTCTCCGCCCACTGACATTGCATTGAGCCCGTGACCAAGGCGCAGGAGCGCTGAAACGCGTAGGGCTGTTTAATGGGACAAACAACATGATGTCCGGTTATTTCGAATAAAGAGTGCTGTTAAAATCACAGTATTCGCCTGCCTGTTAAGTGCGTTCTCGCTGGGGACACCCTTCTTTGAATATTTAATTCGGCCGGTCCCGGCCGAGAGAACTGCACTCCTGCTAAAGGAAACGGCGGGCTGCCTCACACAGACTGGCTGTGTTTGAGATGTGCAGGACAAGCATGGTTTCAAGCAGAACAACCGGAGTCTGTTGCTTGGAGCTCACTGGAGAGCAAAACATTTTTGGCAATATTGAAGTCTGTTGAGGTGGAATCCACTAGAGGACATTATTTAAAAGTGTGCAAAACCACGAGTCCCAGAATGCTGCTAAGGAAACTCCCACTTGAGGGCGTATCAGCTGAGACCTTTAAAAGATAAGTGACTCGTTGCCTGCTTTTTCTCCGCCCACTGACATTGCATTGAGCCCGTGACCAAGGCGCAGGAGCGCTGAAAGCAGCGTAGGGCTGTTTAATGGGACAAACAACATGATGTCCGGTTATTTCGAATAAAGAGTGCTGTTAAAATCACAGTATTCGCCTGCCTGTTAAGTGCGTTCTCGCTGGGGACACCCTTCTTTTGAATATTTAATTAGGCCGGTCCCGGCCGAGAGAACTGCACTCCTGCTAAAGGAAACGGCGGGCTGCCTCACACAGACTGGCTGTGTTTGAGATGTGCAGGACAAGCATGGTTTCAAGCAGATCAACCGGAGTCTGTTGCTTCGAGCTCACTGGAGAGCAAAACATTTTTGGCAATATTGAAGTCTGTTGAGGTGGAATCCACTAGAGGACATTATTTAAAAGTGTGCAAAAACCACGAGTCCCAGAATGCTGCTAAGGAAACTCCCACTTGAGGGCGTATCAGCTGAGACCTTTAAAAGATAAGTGACTCGTTGCCTGCTTTTTCTCCGCCCACTGACATTGCATTGAGCCCGTGACCAAGGCGCAGGAGCGCTGAAACGCGTAGGGCTGTTTAATGGGACAAACAACATGATGTCCGGTTATTTCGAATAAAGAGTGCTGTTAAAATCACAGTATTCACCTGCCTGTTAAGTGCGTTCTCGCTGGGGGACACCCTTCTTTTGAATATTTAATTCGGCCGGTCCCGGCCGAGAGAACTGCACTCCTGCTAAAGGAAACAGCGGGCTGCCTCACACAGACTGGCTGTGTTTGAGATGTGCAGGACAAGCATGGTTTCAAGCAGATCAACCGGAGTCTGTTGCTTGGAGCTCACTGGAGAGCAAAACATTTTTGGCAATATTGAAGTCTGTTGAGGTGGAATCCACTAGAGGACATTATTTAAAAGTGTGCAAAAACCACGAGTCCCAGAATGCTGCTAAGGAAACTCCCACTTGAGGGCGTATCAGCTGAGACCTTTAAAAGATAAGTGACTCGTTGCCTGCTTTTTTCTCCGCCCACTGACATTGCATTGAGCCCGTGACCAAGGCGCAGGAGCGCTGAAACGCGTAGGGCTGTTTAATGGGACAAACAACATGATGTCCGGTTATTTCGAATAAAGAGTGCTGTTAAAATCACAGTATTCGCCTGCCTGTTAAGTGCGTTCTCGCTGGGGGACACCCTTCTTTTGAATATTTAATTCGGCCGGTCCCGGCCGAGAGAACTGCACACCTGCTAAAGGAAACGGCGGGCTGCCTCACACAGACTGGCTGTGTTTGAGATGTGCAGGACAAGCATGGTTTCAAGCAGATCAACCGGAGTCTGTTGCTTGGAGCTCACTGGAGAGCAAAACATTTTTGGCAATATTGAAGTCTGTTGAGGTGGAATCCACTAGAGGACATTATTTAAAAGTGTGCAAAAACCACGAGTCCCAGAATGCTGCTAAGGAAACTCCCACTTGAGGGCGTATCAGCTGAGACCTTTAAAAGATAAGTGACTCGTTGCCTGCTTTTTTCTCCGCCCACTGACATTGCATTGAGCCCGTGACCAAGGCGCAGGAGCGCTGAAACGCGTAGGGCTGTTTAATGGGACAAACAACATGATGTCCGGTTATTTCGAATAAAGAGTGCTGTTAAAATCACAGTATTCGCCTGCCTGTTAAGTGCGTTCTCGCTGGGGACACCCTTCTTTTGAATATTTAATTCGGCCGGTCCCGGCCGAGAGAACTGCACTCCTGCTAAAGGAAACGGCGGGCTGCCTCACACAGACTGGCTGTGTTTGAGATGTGCAGGACAAGCATGGTTTCAAGCAGATCAACCGGAGTCTGTTGCTTGGAGCTCACTGGAGAGCAAAACATTTTTGGCAATATTGAAGTCTGTTGAGGTGGAATCCACTAGAGGACATTATTTAAAAGTGTGCAAAAACCACGAGTCCCAGAATGCTGCTAAGGAAACTCCCACTTGAGGGCGTATCAGCTGAGACCTTTAAAAGATAAGTGACTCGTTGCCTGCTTTTTCTCCGCCCACTGACATTGCATTGAGCCCGTGACCAAGGCGCAGGAGCGCTGAAACGCGTAGGGCTGTTTAATGGGACAAACAACATGATGTCCGGTTATTTCGAATAAAGAGTGCTGTTAAAATCACAGTATTCGCCTGCCTGTTAAGTGCGTTCTCGCTGGGGGACACCCTTCTTTTGAATATATATATATATATATATATATATATATTCTGCTCCAAAGGTTGTCCACCTGGTGAGTAGCACTCGATCAGCAGCTTTGTTTATGATAGGTAGGGACGAGGATCTGCTTGCAGAAGCTGCTCCGTAATGGAAATGCCTGACGCGCTTCGAGCTCCATATGCTTCTCTTCAGAGGCTTGAACGGAGACAGTGTGTGCAAACGCTGAACCCACTTCGCCATTTTCATATTGCACACCCACCAATGGGAAGCTCGAATGAGACTGTGCATTGTGGGAAATGTGGTCCGGATAGCACACAAATCTTGTCCTGTATGGACCCTGCAAGTGGACTCGTCCTCAATCCTGTTTGCGGTTGCTGGTCCACGTAGCCGACATGATAGTTACCATGTCGGGTGGCCCCCCATAACATTACGGGGTGGTGCACACTCCGCGGCAGGACGGCCGCGTATTACATTCTGCTCCAAAGGTTGTCCACCTGGTGAGTAGCACTCGATCAGCAGCTTTGACAAGGATCCGCTCGTAGAAGCTGCTCCGTAATGGAAATGCCTGACGCGTCTCGAAGCTCCATATGCTTCTCTTCAGAGGCTTGAACGGAGACAGTGCGTGCAAACGCTGAACCCACTTCGCCATTTTCATATTGCACACCCACCAATGGGAAGCTCGAATGAGACTGTGCATTGTGGGAAATGTGGTCCGGATAGCACACAAATCTTGTCCTGTATGGACCCTGCAAGTGGACTCGTCCTCAATGCTGTTTGCGGCTGCTGGTCCACATAGCCGACATTTCCCCCAATGCGAGCTTCCCATTGGTGGGTGTGCAATATGAAAATGGTGAAGTGGGTTCAGCGTTTGCACACACTGTCTCCGTTCAAGCCTCTGAAGAGAAGCATATGGAGCTTCGAAACGCATCAGGCATTTCCATTACGGAGCAGCTTCTACAAGCGGATCCTCGTCCCTACCTTTCATAAACAAAGCTGCTGATCGAGTGCTACTCACCTGGTGGACAACCTTTGGAGCAGAATGTAATACGCGGCCGTCCTGCTGTGGAGTGTGCACCACCCCGTAATGTCTTGGGGGCTACGTGGGTCAGCAACCGCAAACAGGTAATGTGATATCATTTTTAAGAATTTTAAGAATAAGATCTGAAGAGTATATTGTTATTTTCCTTGGAGTATGAGAAGAGATATTTGCCCACTCGGGCATGATGCAAGATTTAAAGGAATTATTTGACCAATAATGTGAACTGACATACAATTTGCTATTTAAAAATGCAAATGAAAACAAGTATCAGAAAAAAGACTAATGTAACGCTACAGTGTCAATATGTCTTTCACAAGTAGCACTTTTGAGCACATATACACTTTAAAAAGAAGGAGAAAATGGCGCCCATTGTTGTGAACAAGGCTGCATGGCGGCCAAAATGCATCGAGCAGTAGCACAATAATACATTGAATCAAACTACACTCTGGTTTGCTAGCTTCCTTTTAAATGGATGTTTGACTGGAAGGACATTGGTGGGATATATATATATATATATATAATCTATTTTTATTTTTTGTTAACATTGTATTTTATTACTATTTAATTATCTGTATATTTAATAGTTTAGGTACTTACAAAAAACTTAGTATAAGTTTATTAGTTAACTAGATTGGGCATTAATATGTTATATAAGTTTATATGTAAGTATATCCATTTTGGATAAGACTAACATAATGGGGGGGTACATGTTTTAGTCTATGTTATAGGATATATGCTTAAGTAAGTGCTTATTTTGATTAGATAAGTTATAGATATTAGAATGTGTATAAGAATAATATTTGTTTAGATGTTAATAGGGGAGGATAATGTTGTGGGATAATAGTTATTTGGTAAGATTTCTTAGTATAAGTGTATTATTTAGTATTGTAAGGTTAGTTAAGTTAGTTTAGTTTAGAAGTCAGAATAGTGTAGAGTTATAGAATATTTATTAAATATTTTTATTGATAATAGTAATAAATAAAATTGTTAAAAATACAACAAATCTATTTTTTACAGATAAAATGATTTTAGGAAAGAAAAAGAATGTTGAAACAACGATGCATGGGAGTGAGAAAATGGGGCAGAAAAAGATGATTTATCAAAAGATTTTGTAGATGGATGTAAGGATGCATGGGTGGGTGCATCCTCAATGCAGTGTAACATAACACAGGGTAAGGATTTTTTTAATATATATTTTTAAAAGCCACAACCACACAGGCAACGCAAATCTACCCTTGACTGGATGGTAAATTACTACTTAGATTTAGCGCTCTGGCTTTGCCAAAAAATGCTTGGATGTCTGAATGTCAGAGCAATAACAAAACAACAAATGTTGGCCGAACAAATCACCGAGGGCCATAGTGCAGATAGCTCTGGTACAGATCTTCCAAGCCAAGACTCAATGAGTGATGCTAATGTAAGCTCTCTTAGTCCTTACTCCCCAAAGTTCTCTGGGGCGTATGAACAGCAATATTCAGAAGCAGCAATTAATGTAGCTTTTCTGAATTGTTATCAAGGTACCCAATGGAAAGATTCTTATTAGACTCCTTTGATGATCCCCTGCCATACTGGCAAAGAATAATGTTTATGCACACATAGACATCAGCAGCTGATCATGAGAAAATGTCTTTTCCAACATGGTCTACAAATTAATTATATCCTTTGTTAATGGAAAAGTATTCAATATTATCACTTTCAAATGTGTAGAAGTTGACATCTAGGAAGATGACTAAACACCTAGCCAAACTCGGTCATAATAGCATTTAACATAACTGTAAAACAGTGTGGTCTTTGCCTTCACATATTGAGGCACGGGTGCTGTTGATTGGACAGCTTGAAATATATAATATGTTCATTGGTTAGGTTGGCCCAATTGATTCCCACTTCATGCTGGAATTAGGGGTAGATACTCTGTTCTGACAAGGTCTGACCAGTGAGAAACGGGAGTCGAGACACCTGGAAAGGTATCCTTTTTGTATGGCAGAACAGGCTCACCTGCAATTGCTATTCTTCTCCCCTGCTGCTGCTGCCCAATGGAGATGCTGATAGATATGGTCAAAATAAACAGTGGGCATTTCAGCAATGGATGTGGCTTTCCTTGACATCACAACTTCAACTAGACACTATCTGAATAATCTAAAATATGGATGTGTGAATTAATAATGTTTTAAAACAAATTACATTTAAATGGATGTTACAAATTATAAAAATTACTGGTATTATAAAATGAATGTTAACTAAAAAGTATGAGAATAAAAGGTGTATGTTTTTGGGTTTATGGCTATACAGACAAAGAGGGATAAATGTAATAACATTTGACTCAAAGCAACACAACTTTTTTTGGGGGGGGGGGGGGGTTTATATAGTGTGAACTCGACCCAAAGGTATCAGAGTGCTTTACATGAGCACTAGTTGCATTACAGATGGACACATTCATTTTGTTAGGCACTGGGAGATTACTTGATTTGCCCAGAACCACAGGATGTTGAGCGTCTCTGCCGATACTCAAACCCGGTTCCCCAGATTCATGGTCGACCCCTCTAGCTGTTAGGCCACATACTCTCTTTTGCAACTTGATGTGCTGTGTTCCGTCAACAGGATAGAGAGCTGAGCAGCATAAAATATGATAGTATATGATGCAGTTCAGGTGTCTTCTTGCACTTGTGCAATTTGTGCTGCCAAGCACATATTCAGGCACCCTTATGTCACAGTGCAAGTGTTCCTGTGTTACAGGCAGGATACCTTTTGTGCAGGAAGGAACACCTTACTGTACAAAATAAATTCTAGTAGGCATATTCTTCTTTCACAGAAATAGTAGGTAACAAGGAGAAATAAATAACGTTATCCTCATTAGACCAGCCTAGAAATCGGGCACTAACTTGGTGCTAAGGCAGGTTTACTAACTGAAGGAATTCAGGGTTTGCAACAAAAGCCATGGGTCGATGCACAGGAATGCCCATAGTCCACACATGGACCACCTCCTCAATGCAGTCTAGCGCAACACTTTCAATCTTAAAGTCATTTTTAAAGGATATTTGTAATACTTCCGGGATCCAGGCTACCAAAAGGTCAGCAACCGAAGGGGCAGAGCTTTCAATGTTTTCTGGTACCCCAAAGACGCGCAGGTTACTTCTTCTATTGTGGTCCTCCTGCTCCGTGAGATCTCATCTTAGAGAGGAAATAGACTGTTCTAAGTTCTGAATTTGTTTAGCCTGGGAATTTGAGAAGTCTTCCACCGTGCTGATTCTGGTTTCTGCGTATGAAAGTCTTATTGTTAGTTCATTAAAAACCTTACGAATTCCCGCCACTTCCACCTGAAGGCGGTCTGTGTTGGTTTTGGTATCTTGGGCGATATCATATACTCTATTCAGTTTAAGCAGAATGGCCTCAAGAGTGGAGGCAGAGTCCCAGCCTTTGACTGAAGACTCCGGGATTGGAGGAGATTGTTTTGAGTGTTTTTCAAATTTGCCTTAGTATCCTTGTCTTTGGTATGGCCACTAGTACTTTCCGCCATTGTCCTAGCAAGGATGACAAAAGTTGGTTGTGTGATGTAGTTAAGAGTGCTTCAGATGTTACAGGTTTAACAAAGTCACACAGCCACGTCACAGCACGGTCAAGGACCAAAAAGTAGAATACAGCAGAGGATAGCGAAAACACACAGTGAGGGAACAACAGCTCACACTGTAATTTCTTGATGCTGACCCCTCAATTCTATGTGCAGTATATACGCAGTATCATATCTACGACGTTTAGCACAATAGTGTAATTGCTCCTTTTAAGAGAATGCCCAGGCTGTAATCTAGCCCAAACCACTCCGTGTGCAAAACACACTGTTGGCACTAGAAAATCCTTGTTGTGTTGAAGTAGAGAGAATGTATCACCTGACTGTTTGAGTGCTGTGCCGTGTCAAAGACAGAGGGTGTAGTGCGTAACCAGGTGACTCACAAGAGCTCCATACCTCCCCCGGTATCTTCCACAACGTCAACGATGTGGATAACAGAAACAATGCTGTACCACTATCCTACAGGCATTCTGCACTCTGCGCAAGATCGGTTCCGGCAGTAAGGGACTCCCCAAGTAAGGCAGACCAAGCTCAAGACAGCATAAGGGAAAATCACAAGGCCACCATTCTGCCATGCTGAGGAATCATTGCGTCAAGGTGGGAGAGAAATAGTGCAGGGGACGATTAAAAAGTTCCAACTTACTGCATCTGTCCGCGTTATGAGAGGGGTTTACCAGGTAGGGGCACAACCAGAAATGCGCTGTTCAAGCCGCCTCAAAGAGAGCGCCGTAGCCCATAGCGTCTGACCCACAGACTGGCGCCGCCATCTTGATGTGGACGAGGCGAAAGGTAAGGGCTCAAAAAGCGTTGTTCCAATGAAGAACAGCAGTTGCTTGTCCCACCTCCGGGGTCTAAGAAGGTTTCCCTACCCACGGAGATCTTTTTGCCGCATGACAGCAGTCCCGGGTGGTGAACTGCGCTGGCTGTGTAACGGAGCTTAGAAGAAAGCAGCCATCTTAGCTGCGTGCCAAGCCATGCTCCCGAAATTTGGAAACTTTTTTAAAAACTGTTTCATCAGAGCTTTTTTAGGGGACCAAATGCGAAAAGTACCTGACAGGCATTCTACAACATAGGACTAAATGTCAGGGTTTTCTTGAACAGAGAAGAGTTTTTCCTCAGAAAGAAACAACAAGGTCCCTTTTCAGACTGGGACTTAGAAACTTTTTCAAACTTTCCTAATTTGAGCCCTAGGGGGACTAATCTAATTGGTACCTTTAACCAGGGCTCCATCGCAGTCGGCCTCAAATCACACCTAAGTCCCTTTCTACCGCGACTATTAACTGCCATTGGTGCTTTGCACTTTTTGGTGCTATTTTCTCCTAAATATTTTAAAAATTCATAGCTCTGGTTCCCGTATTGGAGTTTTGTCATTTTGATGTTATTTTGTGTATTACATTTTTTTCTATTGTTATAAATTGGAGTGTATTAATTAGGTTGTGTTTTCAACTTTTTAACTGTTTTGGTACTTCTAGATGCTTTACACATTTAAGCCTGTCTGCTCTGTACTATAGCCACAAAGGGCTGAGCTCAGGGTTAAATTACTGAAACCTTTGACTGGCCCTAACAAGGTGTGACTTTATTACTTATTGCACCCAAATATTAAGCCACTTTCTCACTGGAATTAGAGGGACAGTACAGGAATTTTACTAGCTACATGCTGCAGTTAGCAAGAGACCTGGCCCGTATAGCCAAGCTTAGCATAATCCCAAAAATAACAAGCATTTTCAATGCAATAGGTCTCACATTTTTTAGAGTTAGAGCTGTTGACATTGTAAACGCAAATTTGTTATACCTATGTGTTTTGGTTTTGGAGTGTACTGGTGCATGTATGGGTTGTAGAGTGAAATTATGTGCGTTTTGTATTTGTTAGCTGTGGATTTTTGTGTGGTGTGGATTGTGTTTGTGTAGTGGAATTATGTGGCAGGTTGTTAATTGGAAAAGGATTATGGGATTAATAGATAGTGTGAGACAAAGATAGTTTGAGTGGCTAAAGTAAAGTGAGAGAGAAGGAATGGGTAGGTAGATCTATCAAGTTTGTGCACTTGAGAGATGTTGTGATAAAGCCTGGAAGTGGGAACCCCTGGAAAAGAAAGTTATTAGGCATGTGGAGACAGTGAGACTTTGTTACAATAATGCTTTACGTTTTTTTGCTTAAAGAAGTTTTTTATTTTTTAAGTTTAGCAGGTCTAATAGATAATGTGCTCTATAACAGCACATAACAAATTGCTTTATTTACATGTTGTTTTTTTTGATGATTTTTCCACTTTTATGCAATGTTAACCTCTGAAGCTTTGAAGCTGTGGAAATGGTTGGTGAAGTCTGTAGCTGAACACATACAATACAAACAAAAAAATAGAATACAAATTCAATTATGCTTGCGGAAATGCGGTCGGTGAAGTTTGTAGCTCTCCTGCCTGCAACAGTAGCTATATATTATTATTGAGTAAATGCGGGGAAGTCTATAGCTATAAAATAAAATGGGACAGTTAACTGTGCAATTAAGAAAAGAACTGTATGACTGAGAGGCAGAGGGACCCTGCTGCAAAAAAGTTGGAAGCATGTGTTTAGCAGGTGAGAGAGAGAGACAGTATTTGAAAGTGATAACAGAGTGAGCCTGTGGTTTGTAATTTAGAGAGTAAAAGAGCATGGGCTTTGTCTTAAAATAATAGAAGGTGGCTGATGAAAGAGGTGTCATGGGCCTTGGAGAAAAATAATAGGCTTATGGCCGAGATAGACATCTTGCGTTTTAGAGAAAAAAAGAGTGAAAGAGAGAGAGAGAGAAGGAGAGAGAATTATGCGTGTGTATGGGAGAGGAAGAGAGAGAAAGAACCTGGGGTTCAGTTTGTACGTAATGAAGATTAGAAAGAGAGCACAAGTGTGTATGTCTGTGTGTGAGAGAGAGAGACTGAAAATGAGAGTTAAGTGTGTATGAGAGATAGGGTGAAGAGATGATATAATGTGTATGTGAGATAAAAGTGTGTGCATGCATGAGAGAGAAAAGAGCCAGTGAGAGACCCTTTTAGTGCCTATTTTAGAGACAGACTGCATGGTAGTGGTTGAAAGTGGTGGAGTAAACAACAGTATGTTTGGTTTCCAAGAGCACTTAAACGCCACTGTGCAGATGTAGCTTAAGGCAACTAATAACGGCTCTTTCTGCCTAATATTTTTTATGGTTTTTTTTTGTTTGTCATGTTCTGAAGCTTCATAAATGTGCAAAATAGGGACACAATTGCTGTCCGCGTGTTGTTGTTGTTGCATAAAAGAGTAAAGAAACAAACTTTATAGCAATAGTGGAAATTTACCCAAAATTGAAAAAAAGTAATGTTACCTTTCCCAAACAACGTGCACACTATAACTTAGTATAGTAAGAAATCCGCCAAGCACATTGTGCAAAAGCTTCTGGGAAATAAACCTGTTTAAAACACCGCTGTAAACATAAAAATGTTTTCCCTTGCACACTGCCCAGAATTTAGTACACAATTGCTACGAAAGCATTCCTTATTTATTTTGCTTGTGGCTATAAAATATACATTCATATAACTAATGTTTATGTTTACTTTTGCTGTACTTTATGCAAACTTAGAAACAGAGGTGTTCCATAAACCCCCACAAAAAAGGAACAGTAAGAGAACAAATCTAAAGGCTGGAAGAAAAATAAAGAGGACACAAACAGTTGCATCGTTTACCAAATGTGAAGATGTTACAAATACTATGTAGTATAAGATAATATGTTTGGAAGTGGCACATAAAAGTTGTGTGAATTAAAAGGTTAAAAAAATTATTTGTATTCTAAATAAACACAGTCTACTATATCATTGAAAGCAGTGGCAACAATATACACGGGTGATTTCCTATATGTAATTTTGGCGCTATATAAGTTTATAGGCTGTGGGGGCACAAAGAAATAGAGGTGAGACAAGGGTGTGTTGGCATAGAGGGAACACGATGCACAGAAGGTGGACAATGGCATTGTGGAAGAAGGGACAGACAGTGAAAAGATGGGAGGGCGTGGTAGGGAAACGGGGATGGATGAGTAGATAAAGAGGAGATGGCAAGGCAGAAATGGGAATGGAGTCACAGAGGAAGAGAGAACTAAGGGCTTCAGGAATAACGAGACTGAGCGACTTCAACAGGATGGACAAACCTGTGTCAGGTAGGCACTTAGGAAACAGATCTGGAAGGGGCAACATAACTCGCCAGACAGTGGGTGACGGTATGAAGACAGGATGGCAAACATTTCAGACGGCACAGGAAAGGAGAAGAGTCAAATATCCGAATGGGCCTGTTTAGTTCTAGATTATTTTACAAAATAAATAACTATGAATGTGGCTGTCAGGTTAGTTAAAAAAAGAAACAGAGTCCAGAAAACTGAAAGAAAGCCAAAATGCAGGGGTCAGCAAAGAAAATGGTACTGACGGGATGAGAACCAAGTGATTCCATGCCATGTGTGCCACCTTCAGCAGGTGCAGGCCAGAAGACAAATCATACCAAGGAAAGCATACTTTACAGGTTGGGTAATTCAAGCCCAGTGCTTAATTTGTGCCGGTGCTTAGCACCGGCACCTTTTTATCAGGGCCGGGTCTACACTTCCACTGCCAACTTACATCACTGCAGTCTGCACGTCATATGTTAAAGTAAATTAAATATAATTACCGGCTTACTGCAGTGTTGTTCACACTCTGTTACAATCTCAGACAGTCTCCAGCAATAGTCCTTCGGTGAAGAAGAGTAGTGATGACGTGCAGTGCTGCTGCTGAGAGAGCGCAGCGAGCCCGAAATCCATTCAATTATGGGAGTTAATTTGCTTTCAGTTGCAGTGTTGCGGGTGGGTGGGCCACTAATTGGGCTGCATTTGGTTCTATGGGGGTAACATAAGGGGCTACATCGGGCAGCATGTGCCGTGCGTAAACTTTTTCCTTCCACGGATGGTGGACCACGCCCCCCGCACACACGCATTGCAGTGGACGAGTAGCAGCATTTAGCACGACGTTGAGGCGGGCACTTTTATGCAGCAGCGCAGTAGTCCTCTTAGTGAAGGCCAGTACTGACAAAGGCAGTGCCACCATTCCAGCACTAACCGACGACCGGACCACAGTAAGTAATAAAAAACTCAACGCTCACGTCACACTGCTTTTTCTTGCAGGTGGTGATGCCGTGACACTGAACTGAACCGAGTTAGAGGCCTGCCACCCCAGGCCCGAGCAATCATGCCACTGGCGCCGGGTGGGGCACCGTGTGCAATGCTCGGGCCCTCAGGGCAGCCTGGCATAAAGTTCAGGCCTTTCAGCAATGTTTGACGAGCACAATAACTGTGTGCCCGCCAGACGGGAGAAGGCAGGCAGGGCCGGTGCTCCAAGGCTGCACTGGAATTCCTTTGGCCCCGAGTACCAGTGCGCCGATCAGGAGCACTGAGTAGGCAGACTAAAAAATATGAATGACACAATAAGAAACCGAAGAATAGGGTGGGGGCTCGCTGAAAGCCCGTATAAGTATTTTACTTTGTTAGAAACAGAAAAATGAATATACAGATGACACAAGGTCAAAGTTTACACAGGAGAGGCTGAGCTTTGCAAACAGAGGGAGGGAGCAACTTTTCACGGGCTCCCTTTCCACTGTAATTCTTAAGGAAATGCAAACGCCTTTAACGCCATCATGCAAGAAGAAGGGGCTTGAGAAGCCTGCCCTCGTGAGAAGATGCAGTGAAACGATTACGTTCTTTCCCTGCTCATTTTCACTTCCTAAAATTCAGGGACAAAAACAACTGTTATCTGTGGCACTGTTTTCGTTTGGAGTTCTAGAAAAGACAGGATCAGCTGCATCACTTCCATTAGCTCCTGTGCAGCTAAAGCAGGCTGTGTGCCTCTGACCTTCGTATGTTCATGGATCTTTGTGGCAAAGTTTAGGATTTTAAACTGCTTTGCACAGGGCAAATAAATATGTGTTAACTTAACTGTATTTTGCTACTGTTTTTGATCTATACATGGACTACTTTTAAAGCACACAAAATGCAACCCAGTGAAAAAGATATATGAATCAAATACACTAAGTATAAAAAAATGGTTTTGTTAGGACAAAAATGTCATTTGCATGATGTATACCCGTGTGCCTTGCCAGCCCTGCATGCCCGAACTGCATTCCTGTGATCCTGGGTTTCTGATTTTTGTCATGAAACACACTAATTCCATGTGTGTAAATTGCCTGAGGAACAATCTTTTGATAATAATAGGTTCTGGACCCGGTCCTGAACCAGGAGGGGTGCACCAAGCGTACTGTCCCTATTGTGGGTTTCATGCCTGGAGCGCGGTCATGGCAGCGTACCATGATTGGTGAATTACAGTGGCAGGCCTGTACCTGTGAGGCGTGAATACACACTTAGAAGCTCAGTCATGTGAAGTTCTGCTGCTCACGATGAATCTGGAATCCTGAACACAATATTCGTTGTGCATGTTTGTATGTGTGTGTGTTATAGGATGCCATGCACAAGTGATACAGGCCCACGAGTTAGGATGCCCGGAGCAGCGAGACGCGCTTCTTGCACTCACAATGTTATTTATGGCCCTGGAGCGCCCTTTAGTGGGCGTATGTCAATACCGCTCTCACGCTGTCCCGACGCCTTAAAAGTATACACCTCGACTCGACTAGACCGCTGGAGTGCGTTCCCTCAGTGAAAATCCCAAAAACAGGCCAACCTGGAGGCACAACATTAACATAAAGCAATGACAGATGGCTAAGCACAAATATGAAAAGTACGTCTACAGGATAAGTTAACTAAGAGACTCTCGTGTCTTATCTGTGCTCTGCTGGGGCAAGAAAGAGGAGCATAGATGAGAGACAAGGACTATTATGGCACATTGTGTTCTGATTGGTTGAAGTTGTGTTCGACTTCAATTCCTGGTGATTCATGGGAAAGTTAGCTTTTTGTTAAATAGTGAAGCAGCTGTAGTCAAAATAAAGGGAGAAAGATTAGCATAATCCTCGCCTCCAGTCCTGACATAAGATTGGGTGGGAGTTGTTATATACTGGTTTACATACACAGACAGCAACTGATATATATGATCTCAGCCCATGGCTAGTATTAGACTCTGTTAAAAATGGCATGCCCAAGTATTGTCCTTTCCCCAAATCGGCACATAGAGCGCTAGAATGTTTCACGTGTCCCTTTTCAATGCATTAGTCGTTTTAGCTAATATATTCCAAAATTGTGCTTTAAACGCACCTTTGATTTAATCTTTTTTTCAATTTTCACAGGACAGGAGAACCTCCTATCATATCCTTACTTGCGGGAAGTTCCCTTGCTGAAATTCAGATCGGCTATTACATCTGACTTTCAGCAGTGCCAGTTGAGGAGTTGGGTGGAGCCAATAGAGTAATTGGGTGGTGCCAGTGGAGGAAGTGGGTGGAGCCAGGGTGTAAGTGGGTGGAGCCTCTGAAAAATATTTGAGCACCTGGACTTCATATTTTACAAATTAAGCACTGTTCAAGCCCATAAGACTAATGAAAAACGTGAAACTGCAATACAGGTGATATTGGTTAGAAAGAAAAACAGCAATGGCACAATGTGTGTACATGCCATTGCACTTGTGGGCAATGTACTAGAAATAGTGAAGAAACATTGCATTGAATGACTAAGAAAAATCAAACACGAGTAGGCGAATATGGTGACAGGAATGGGCTGTTAGACTCTGGAAAATGTGAAAGGAAAGGACAGTTAAAAGAAAAAAAAGGAGGGTTAAATGTGACGATTTGGCAGCAGCAAAGGAAAAAGCATATGCGTAAGGGCCTGTGAGACCAGGAGTAAAATACACATTGATATTATGAGCAAGTGTGGCAGGAGATGAGGGAGGAACAGGTACCTGAGTAGGGGTGGTACAAAAGGGTAGAGCAGGACTTGGGTAGAAGGAGGAGCGTCATCTGCCTTAAGAGGATGTGGAAGGTACAAACAGTATGGCGAAAGAGGGCCAGTCTGCAGTGACTTAACTGCTGTGTGGACAAACAAGTGATATGGAGTGGATGGGCAGAGTGTGAGTTGGCAAGAAGGCCTGAATATCTGGGAAAGCCAGACGGATTGTAATGCGAAGTAAAATACGTTCGGCAGGGGGCAGGAATGGACAGGGATGCTGGGCGGAGGAGCATAGTTTCTTTGGGTGCAGACTCTTTGCTGGGTAGTGGAGTGAACTATCCAAGGGATGGGAGGAGAGATTTTAAGTGGAGGACAATGTCTGAGAGACACAGTGATTGGGTTGCTAGCAGTGTCTGGAGGAGGGACAGTAACGGTTGGATAGGCAAAGGAAACAAGGGGTCGGTGTTCTAGGGTCAGGTTGGTGTGCCACAGTGTGTGGCTGAGGGAAAAACAGATTTCACTGGTTGGGAGCACATAATAAGGTGGAAGACTGACCGCCCCAGTTACAGGGGCCCAGAGTGGGAGCAGTGATTGTGGATGAGGTGGAATTAATTTCCGTATCTGGTGGATGGGCATCAGTGACCTGAAGGCTCGCAGAGTAGGGGGCAGCGTGTAGAGTGTAGGGGGCAGTGTCTAGAGTGCGGGGCAAACTGCCTTGGGAGAGACAAGCCCGGGTAAGGTGGGTCAAGGAGAGCAGAGGCCGGGGTGCAGGGACTCAGCAGCTGGGTGAAGGACAGTTTGCAGCCGGTGTGAGGAGGGCGGGGTATAGATGAGCTGTGCATGCCAGACATAGTGAGCCAACCTGGATAAACTGAATGGCGAGTGCAGATTTGCCAACGTTGCCACCTCCTACCACCACTAGCCAGTACTTCTCCTTCACTGAGCCACCCTTCCAGTCTGCCATGGAGTAGGGAAGCCATCCTGGCGCTGCCGGAGGGGCTACAGTGCAGAGGGATAGAGGAACAACTCCCGAAGCCAAATCGTGCTTGTTTCTGGGCTGGCTCCGCCTGTGTTTGGCAGGCTAGGACTTGGTGTCTGGACCCACACACTCTGCCCCCTCCGCACACCTTCAATACCGGCGCTGCTCTCGTCACTGCAGAGATAGCAGTGCAGTGAAGAGCCAGTGGTTCCACCTCAACGAAAACCAAAAGTAGTGAATCACACAGTACAAAATGCCATCCGTGGGGAGGTGGAAACCCTGCAATTTGCTAATACACCGAGACACTAGACATCGAGGACTACATAAGAAACAGTAGCCATAGACGAACTCACGGTTGAAAAGTTTACTTTAAATAAGCACTGTTACTTTGGGTTCGGGTTTGTGCAGCAACTCATATACTAAAATTGGAAATTGGGGCTTAAATAAATGGCGAGCAGCCATGAGAGTGCGGCGGTTGAAATGAAAACTAGCAACAATTTTGCAGTGAGGCTGGGAGCACAAACTAGTGTTTGCACAAGGAAAGGCGTGGGGATAGTGTGGGAAGGCAGACTCACAAGGGATTAGTGGGTGCTTCAACTATACGAAGAGAAGTACAGTAATGAAACAGTAGCTGTATTCTGGATACTGGATACTGAAAAAAAATATATATACAGAATCCGTCCCTTAGTAGCTTCCAACCGCCGCTCCTGCTGAGGCTTGCAGATATTCCAGAAGTTCCGAAAGAGGCGTTTCTGCTGAAGGAGCCGGCGAGTCACACTTCTGCTGTATCAGCTCGGGTTTCTCCATCTCCGTTGCAATGCTGAAGGTAGCCCCACGTGCACCAACACATAAACCACTTCCGGGTCACAGGGTAACAGTTATGGAAATTGAAAAGAGAGTATTGAAAAGCAGGGAAGCAGACGAAGGGCGGAAGACTGCCTCAGTTTCCACAACAACACTGAATAAAGCGGCCATCTTAGACGCGCTATTTCCAGTTACGGGACACAGATTTACAATCATAATCTGCGGTGTGAATGGAAAAGATTTTTGACTTCCCGAATGCAGGGAAAGGGTACTGACAAGCAGAGGCAAAGGCAGTTATTAACTGTCGTACATAAGCATTTATATTTTATCTCTGACCGGTAAATAGCTTTAGCGGTCTCGAAGGGGCAGGGACAACGGGCAGGCGGGAGGGGGGGCGAGAAGGCACGGACATTGGGAGTGGTTGGGTGGGGGGGAGTAGAGAAGGCACCAAATCATGTCGTGCCTGCAGTAGGAGAACCTCATTAAAGAAAATAGTGCTCACAGTGTAAATAACACGTACCCTGTAACAACCGAAGTAAAAGGGCCGATCGCCATGGGAGGTGTCAAATGAAGAGGAGGCGGTACTAAGGAGGGACTAACATGCCTGTTGACAAATTAGAAGCCAGCACTTAGGACACACAATGACACAAGCCAATAGCAAATATAGGCGGAGAGTGGCCGGAGCTTCTATTCATCTACTCCTCTACAATAAGCCTCGCACTCTTAACAGGGCGTCTAGAGGCGGGAGCATAGCGGTTATTTTCAAATCCTGCTACTTCTGTACTTTCGTAAAACAGGTTGTAACCGGATGCGAATGCGCACACTTTAAGATTACACTGAGCCCTAACTATACGATGTCAGGGCTCCTAGTATACCGGCCCCCTGGGCCATCCACAGACTTTAGGGAAGTCCTCGCGGAGACGGTCAGCGCGTTGGCGGTCAACACCGCTAACTTTACCGTCACGGGGGATCTGAACCTTCATCTGGACAATCATGATGACACTGACGTGGCTAATTTTGCAGCTGACCTTGCGGCATGCCAGCTAGTGCAACTGGTTCCGGGTTCGACACATATTGCCGGCCACCTGCTAGACCCAGTTTTCACGAACATGCCCTCACTTACAGTGCACGCGCCCATCCCCATGGGATGGACAGACCACTATCTGGTCCCTATGTCACTCCAGGGTACAATCCCTGCACAGAGTGAGGATCGGACGACCTCCCTCAAACGCCCATGGCACAAATTGAACTGGGATCAATTTGACGCCTGCCTCTCGGTTGCTTGTCCGAGTTTGCCGGACGACCCCATTGAGGCATACAGGGTGTTCTCCGACTGGATCAGCCAGCCGTTAGACAGCCTAATCCCTAAGAAATGGTCTATTAACCGCAGATCTAAAACTAGACCATGGTATAAAGGCGAACTGGCCGATATGCGCAAGGGCTGTAAGAGGCTGGAGTGTATATGGAGAAGGGACTTCAATCCTGCCGCAAAGGATATCTACCGGGCGGCGATTAAGAGTTACCATAAGGCCATTCAATTGGCACGAGCGGCATTTTACACCAATCAAATCCGCGAGAGTGACAACCCAGCGAAGAGCGTTTTCTCGATACTCTCTAGTCTTCAATCCCAGCAGACCGCCGCTGGGCCGACTATCAAGTCCAATGAGCAGTGTGAGGACAATGCCACCTTCTTTGTTAAGAAGGTGGATAACATCTACAGGTCCTTTCCGACTGCACATAGTAACGTGCAGGTGGCACGGTGTTGTCAAAAGGCTAATACCTTAGATGCCTTTCCGCCAATCCCTGCCGGCCAGCTGCTAGCATTGTGCTGCAAAATTAAATCAGGATCCCCTGCAGATCCACTCAAACCAGACCAATTTAGGAAAGTACTTCCTGCAATCATATCCTCTTTGGGCCAGGTGATAAACGGGTCCCTTGCCATGGCAACTGTGCCCAGGGCATGGAAACAGGCCAAGGTGATACCCCTGCTCAAAAAACCTTCTCTTGACCCGGCTAAACCGGAGAACTACCGCCCTATTTCCTTGCTCCCTTGGGCGGCAAAGATCACGGAGGCATATGTCAACTCCCTCCTGTCGGACTTTCTGACCATGAACAACACGCTGGACCCCTCCCAGAATGGCTTTCGACCAGGTCACAGCACGGAGTCCGCTCTCCTGGCTGTGACAGAACATCTCTGGTCAGCACTGGACGCTGGTCGAACGTCGGCACTGATTCTATTGGATCTAAGTGCCGCGTTTGACATAGTGTCCCATGCCATACTGCTGCGACGCCTGGAGGAGGCGGGAATTATTGGTCCGGCCCTGGAGTGGCTTGCCTCATTCCTTCATGAGAGGTCGTTCGTGGTAACAGTCCCCCCGTATGCCTCAGGCGAACACCCCATCAAACAAGGGGTGCCACAGGGTTCCTCCCTCAGCCCCCTGTTATTTAATCTTTACGTCCAACCCCTGGCTGCAGTAGCCAAGAGCAGAGGACTGACCATGGTCTCCTACGCCGACGATACACAGTTGGTGGCGGCGCTCTCAAACGACGCCGAGCGGGACGCCCTTAAGTTTCAGGGCGACCTAGCGGCAGTCGCTGAGTGGATGACCACCAACTGTCTCCAGCTGAATGCCAGCAAGTCGGAGGTATTGCTGGTGGGGAAGGACCATGGTCAGTGGAGTGAACTCTGGTGGCCCGCTAGCCTTGGTAGTGCCCCCCCCAAGCAGGTTGTGAAAAATCTGGGGGTGTGGCTGGACGCGTCCCTCAACTTCCGAGTTCAAACCAAAAAGGTGGCAGGGACCTGTTCGGACTACTACGGGGGCTTAGACCCCTATTGGGTTTCTTTGATGCACCCACACGACAGTTCATCATTCAGGCGTCTGTACTGTCAAGACTGGACTATGCCTGCTCTCTGTATCTGGGGTCCAATAAGGCTGAAATTCTGAGGCTACAAAGGGCACAGAACGCGGCAGCAAGAACCCTTCTGGGTTTGCGCAGGTCTTGCCCGCTGTCTGACACCATTCATCGTCTTCACTGGTTGCCCATGGCCAGGCGAATTGAATTCAAGGCTCTATGCATCTCTTTCAAAGCCTTGAAATTGACTACCCCCATTATCCTGGCCAACCTCCTCTCGCCATATGTTCCCTCACGACATCTCCGCTCACAGGGTCAACACCTGGTGGTGGTCCCCCGGACACGGAGAGTCTGTGCTGGAGGCCGCTCCTTTCGTAGTAGAGCGGCCCTCCTCTGGAACGCACTTCCTGCTCACATCCGGGGCCTTAACAACTACCTAGAATTCAGGAAGGCCATTAAAACTCACCTTTTCCCTGCACCGTATTCCTATTATCTGTTCCACCCGCACGTGTCAGTTGCTCTGCTGTCAGCGCCGGGATGCCCCTTTGCTGGGGCAGCTGTTGCGCTTTACAAGTTGTGGTAACATAACATAACAGAGCAGCGCATGCGAGCTGGCTCTAGGCTCGACCTAAAAAGAGTCAGTCCTTGCTGCCAAACCCAAATATAACACATTGATGCTTACATAATGTCATCATCATGCAAAGCATGTACATGGATGACTCTGCACCCTGCAGACTTTAGTGTTGGAATTCATTACAAGTATATTACATTATCTGATTAATCTCCACTAGCAACCACTGCCACAAATTAAGCACTGATTTCCTGCCACGTTTTATGAGATCAATCCATACAGAGGCAGCTCTCTCCTCTGAAATCACAAAAGGAAATTGCCTAATCCAAGGCAAAGGATCCTCATTTCATGAATATCAAGCACTTCAAAATGACTCAGAGATGTGAAAAAGCTATACTAAAGAGAGGAGGCCTAGCGATAGACAGTCTAGTAAATTATACATTTCTACACACACCATTTATTTGAAAACGTTTTCGTTTGAAACTGAAAGATCACCAAACATCAGTCACAGTTATGCTCATCTGACTTGAGCTATCGCACCACCTTACAACCAGGCCCTGATGACCCTTGTACTCTTAAAGCCGAAAGGTTATTGAACATCAGTGGCTTGTTACAGAAGAACGAAATGACCTTGTAATAAATATTACAGATAACAGCTCGTCTAAAGATGAAAGGCTCAGGAATGTCCATCTGCAGCGAAGCTTCACCGAGCTGTGCTGAGAAACAAAGACAATTCATTTAACCATGGTACTCCAAATCCTGAGAACAAATCTATGTTAGAGCAAAAGAGAGGAGTCCCACACCTCTGAAAATGATAGATATATATATGGCAGGGGTAGGAAAAGCTAACATTTATCAAGGCCCCAATCTCAATGAATGGGCAATGGGATCATAGAAGGGACCAGTCTCATGCTACCTTTGTGTGCCACATCAATGCTCTAGGCCACGGCCCTCTGTGGGCTGATCAGGTATACATTTGGAGCCATCTTCATTCGACTTGTATAATGCACCTATGCACCAGACCCTGATTGTATGAGTTGTCCACAGGAGGAGTTGAGAATCCATTGCAGCAATGTCAAGCATGGGTAGAGAAGGTGTTATTGACAAACACAGGCTCTAGATGCAAATGCAAGAGTGGAGACACCCTCTCACCTTTGTCCATGTGTCCTGACGTAATTGCTGAGACTGTACTGGCAATGGAAAATGTCAACCTTTTCCTCACAAGGGTCTTGACGTGCTACATTTTTAATATGTACAGCGGATGAAGAAATACCATGCCTCGTCTCCTTGATACATTTGAACCATTCCCTGTATAATTCACACCTTAAAATATCGAGGAGATGCAACGCTTCGCATTGAGATATCACCCCTTCCTGTTCTCACATGTTGCAGTAACACAGCTAGTTATCGGTGGACCTCTGTCCCACCCCTCAGAGGTAGTGTTCAAAGAGGGTCAACTGCAAAGCCATACACCCACTTGTCACTACTAGAACTTCCTAAAGGGTGAGTGAGCACCTGTGATGGGAAGCCGGGGTCACGGCAAGTATTAAAGTCGTGGTCCCTTCATGTTGCTCCCATGAGATGCCCCCGCGCACCTGGGTGAACATCACCTGGTGCACTGCTCACTAGCTTCGCTAAGTTCTTCAGGGTTCAGAAGACTATCATAGTATTAAACAGTATCAACAATTCATGGTGCAGGACTTAACAGTCTTGCCTACTGTTATTTATGACAGTTTTAATTCCACATACCCTCCCAAAAATGTGTCATTCTGAGGCACCAACACCCGTCATTGAAGCTTCAGTGTAGGAGAGTTGTGGTAACAGGAGAAAGGCTCCTTTCATAGTGGTTACCTATATTGGGCATGCACTCTTTATTCCGATATAAGTGAGTCAAGCGCGTGGGAAAAGGACACCTACCTTCCAGCAAGTCCCACTTTTAATAGCACCCCCAAAGCGGATATGTAAGCAAAGGCATCCCTGCTCACCTAAAAAAGAAGGTGGATGATCATTCATGCCAATGGATCAACTTATGCAGCCCTCAACCCCGGATAAGGAGGCATCCGCATTGAGGGAATAAGAAGGAGCGGTCTAACCTGAACAGCAAGGTGATGATGCTGCGGCCTTGTATACTGTAAGATGGAGCATGAGCTGTGTCTTGAGAACAACCTCAGACTTGGCAGCACAGCTGCAACACAGCAAGGATGAGCCTATCTACTGGACCATATTGTCTATCCGTCTATCTATCCATCCAAGTGGCGTCTGCCATGTACCGAGGGTGGTGCGGCGAGGATGCAAAACAAGCAAACAAAAAAAAAACCCCAGGCTCTGCTGCCACCATATGGCTTCATCACGTTCACACCGTTTGTGACTCTCCTATTAAGTATCTTGTGAATCGCTATGAATATTTACTTTACTTTTTATTCGTTTTCCCTATTGTTAGCAGAATAGCTGTTATTGCTGTTTTTCATCATGGCTCTCATTCTATCACCTACAGAATTCCTCCTGTTTTTACCTACCATGTAGTGGGATACCTTGTCCTATACATAGAACATAAGCTTTACTCCAATATGGTTTTCACCTCTATTTTCCCATTTGCTTCTTACGTTTTCCTTTTTTTTTTTTTTTAATGTAAATTCTCAATAATTTTTTGGAACATAGAAAATGAAAACCACTCAAGTGGTGAATATTCCTACCAACGTTGTGGAACATTCTCTGGACCTTGTGTTCACCCAGCATTGAAAACAAATCTCCATCGCTTGCACATACAATCATGATCATATCTTTCTATAATCTCCTTCCCCTCAACAATCTAACGTATTAACCTTAATCCCATACCAAACCCGAGACTTTGGGGCATATTAGCAAGGGCTTTACCGCCGCTTTAGCGGCACTTTTTGCCGCTAAAGCGGCGATTTTTTTATCGCCCTATCAGCAAGCTGTCGCTAACAGGCGTTAGCGACAGCTTTCTGGCGATAGCGGCCGGTTTTCCCATCGCCTTGCATGCCAGCGATAATTATCGTTAATGACATGCAAGGTAGGCGTTCCCAACTAAAAGCGACTGAAAACAGTCGCTAACACAACTTCCCCCTATTAGCAACGCAGGCGAAGCGATAAAAAAAGTCGCGCTAAGCGCGAATATCGCTAGAATTTAACACTTGCTAAAAACATGACTTACCTGTTTGTTGAATGGGAGGTGGATTGTCAGGCTAAGTCCACCATGGCGTTAATGCGTGAATATCGCTGGATTTCCAGCGATATTCACGCATTTCGCCGCTATCGCTGGATATTTTATCGCATTGGAGTTAAACGTTGCTAATAGCGTGTTATCTCCGCGATAATATCCAGCGATAGGCAGCGATAAAAAAAAACGCGCTAAGCGCGGTTTGCGATAATTATCGCAAGTTGTTGCTAATATCCCCCTTTGTCCCTCTCTTCGAGGCAACTAAACAATAAAAGTAAAGAAGAGTTAAACAATTTTTGTAAAGCTTGGATATGATTTTGCTCCTGTCAATATGTTGGCAGCAATCCGACTTAAAAGGCAAAAGACTAAGGGCCCCATGCATCAAACTGAAAACCGGTCGCAAACGGGCAGATTCTCAGACCGGTATTTTTGCATTTGGGATGCATCATCCCAAATACAAAAATCGGAAATTGCAATTGCATTTAAGGAATCGCAAATTGCGATTCCTTAAATGCAATGCTAGAAGCAATTTAAAATAGCGAATTTGCTATTAGGGGTTGCAATTTACCAAAAAATAAAACAGGTCGGTAAATTGCAAAAACTTTGAAAAATGCACTAAAGTGCATTTTTCAAAGTTACATGTCACACACACACATGCCCTTGGGGCATGTGTGTGCGCAACATGGGTGCACATTTCAATTTCAGGGGTGCAACATGATGTCCTTTGACACCCTTGCACCCTTGAAATTGCATGTGCTATTTGCGAGTACCTAATGGGTACTCGCAAATTGCGCATGCAATTCCCATTCATTCCTACGGGCCTGTGGGCCCATAGGAATGAATGGGAAGCCATTCCTTAATTGCGACTCGCAATTTGCGAGTCGCAATTAAGGAATCTTTAGGAATCGCAATTTTTATAGCGATTCCTACATGCATAGGCTTTTGCGATTCCTTAATTGCGATTCCTTAATAATCGCAATTAAGGAATCGCAAAAACCTTCCTTGATGCATGTGCCAGTAAGTGCCTTATTTAGAATTTGGCACATGGGATACTCCAACACAAACATGGCGGCTGGCCCATCTTCTGTATTACAAGTGCATTATAGCCTAAGCAGTTGTGATCCAGCGGGCGGGATATGCGTCATGTTTTGACATAACACCCTATCTGCCAAACTTTCCATAAGGCCCTAAGTTTAAAACCATCAACAAGTGGTATAATTGTGTCTTGGATAAAATGAAAATAAAATTCCACAAACGCAAATGGTGGACTTCTTGAATTGTATCTGATGAACTTGCCTATCTTTTTTGGGAATTTCCTATTACAAGGCAATAAAGTGAGTAAAAAAAAGCCCATCTAGCTAAACATATCATTGAGGCTCTGAATCAAAGAAGATTTTCAATATTTCTAAAGAAATGTGCAATTCTGAAGACTGCAAAATTCTTCAAGCACATCTCAGCAACCTTACAAAGATCTGATAAACTCATGTGAGGATGAAATAGCTAATAAACATGAATCCATGATTAACATTGGAATGCAGTATCCTTTACAACCACTTACCACCCAACCCCATCTTTCCAATCGTCTTTCTCCTACGTTATTCTTGTATGAGAATGGGCATCTGGATATGGAAACCAAATACTGTTTCACCCCAGTGAAACTTTACCCTGCCATCAGTGCCTAATTTGAGCCGAGGATTGCTGGTGGTTCCCACTGGCACTCATTTTAGGGGATCAGCACTTATTTTTCCTCATCTGACATATCCCAAGAGAAGAAGCTAGAAAACCAAACACAGAGTAAAGAAGGAGAAAGAGAAATCAGAAAAATTGTCACAAAGGGAAAGAGCAGGAACCTGCAAACAGACATCAGCTTCCTTTAAGAAACTGACAGCAGCCCCACAGGTGCTGCACAGCTATGTTCTATATACAAACTTTCTTTAACTAATCAAAATATTTGGAAAAAAGTCATCAGTCATGCTTCACAAGTACTGTTTGATTGATTGATGTTGCCCAACTAACGCTTATTAAAAGGCACTGAGGCCTTTGCATTGTGTTTTTGGGCTTGGGCTGAATTGGATCCTTCTTAAATGAATGAGTCTGGCCATTATATATTACCTCCTTTTTGGTCAGAGTACAAACTACTCACTTGCGCATTCATTACTTCATGGCTCTGCAATGACCCCATTCTTATGAATAGTTATATTTAGCATCTGGCCAAAGTTTGAGAGCCTCAGTATATTCTTACCTGGACAACAACCACTGTTCCCCCTTCTGGCGCACGAGTTCCATCAGCCATACAAATTTAGTTTGATTTTTTTTTCTTTGATAGGCAACCTTTATGCAGTGGCGTTTGAGGATTATATGCTATGATACATCAATATGGTGGCAGTGCAATGTCAGTTTCGTTAGTGTCCTGACACAAGGATGTGTGAAAATAATGCTCGGGGCTAATGTACTCTTAAAACAATGACTGGCTCATTGTTTGTTATATCCTCATTGCTTAGGTTTAGAGTAAGATTACTAAAAAAAATGTGTGCATTCTTATTTTCTTTCTGTGGCTGGTGGGTTTGTTTTGTGCACTGAGACTGTTTGGTGTTTGCGGGCTAGAAGCACTGGCCCCATCTGCCCTTTGCTCTCACCTCCTCCTTTCCCTCTCCCCCTGTCCTGTTCAAGTCATTGTTCTTTTCCACCCTTTGTATCTAGGTCCCATTTCCACCTTGCCAACTCGTGTTCCAGTTGTTCTTCCTGCTATATTGTCTCTTAACCCCACTATCCTAACAAGCCCCTTTTCTAACTCCTTTCTTGCCCAAAGGACATCATACCACCCCGCATTCCTGTTACAGGCACTCCCCACCCAACCTCACTCACCCACAACTGTTCACTCTGACAGTACCGCGGTTCCTTTCTCACGGCTTGACCTCCTTTCCATCTTTTACAACCTAGCCTTGCACCAGTAGCTTAAACCACGCATTATGAGACATGCATTCGCATACTACCCGCAATGAAAAAAAGCATTGGCAAAACCAATTGATCAGTCCTTTAGAGCTGAGATCAGTAGGCTTTGCCACTGCTTGTTTTCTTTTTGCTCATTGGGAAACAGTCGTCTTGGAGAAGCCCCTCTAGCTGCACTTCCAAGATGTTTGGGGGGTGCTCCATTGCCATCCCCTCCATGGTAAGGGATTTACTCCAGCCCTTTCCCAAAGCAAATATCCAACCATTACCAGAGTGGGAAAGGGGCCAAGGGAGGTCCTCATGCATAATTGTACATAGCTGTGATATAAAATTGCGCACACGTATTCGATTTACAGGTTCTAGTTATCTGTTTGTGAAATCACGCTGTTTTCGGCTGTAAACGGCCCATAACGTGAGAAAGATACAGGTCTATGTTCAGCCGACAGGTTAGATGCAGTTCACTTTTAATGGTTTACCAGCAGAGAGCCTATGGGGCATATTAACAAGGGCCGGCGATAAATATCGCAAAGCGCGCTTAGCGCTTGCATATTTATCGCCGGCTATCTCTGGAATTTATCGCCCGGTTAGCGCGTTATCAACAACGCGGATCGCCGAGGCGATAAAAATTCCAGAGATAGTGTGGATATCGCCGCTTTCCATGGTGGAAAATGGCGATATCCTAGATGATAGGGCCTGTGGTCTTAGCCACAGAATCCACCCCCCCATGTTAAGTATGCCTTAGTCAGGAATTTGACAGACGTTAAATTCCTGCGTTAAGTCATACTTAACGCGATTTAAAAAATTGCTACCCTTCCTTGTTAATATCGCGAAGCTGCCTTCGCGATATTTTCCCTGGTTGGTTTCACAGCCACGCCTACTTTGCATCTCATTAGCGATGCAAAGTTAGGCGTGCTGGAAACGGGCGCTAAGTCAGCAAAACACGCGATAGCGTGTCTTTGCTGATAAGGCGATGAAATTATTGCCGCTTTTCGCCCGAAAACTGATGCAAAAGCAGCGATAATTTCATAGCGCCGCCTTGATAATATGCCCCTATATTGTTTCAGAAAGAACAGTGACACTCTTGCAGAAAGAACCAAAACACAATGGTTGAGATTAATAATGAAATACACGGTCTCATACATTTATGCTGCAATGGTGGATTTTTACAGCAACATTTCAGTTGTGGTTACTCAATTTAAAAAATGTCAAATGTGGTAGATATTTAAATATGGTATCCACACATATCCTGCTCTACCATTTCCTTTTCATTTTAATTGAACCTTTGAACTTCACCTTAAAATATTCATTACTAAAGTATTCCGCCGTGTGTGAATTATATGAAGGTTTTACCATCTGACTTACTCTGGATGGTGGGGGAGGGGGGCTGTAAAGAGGGCAAATCAGCTAGTAACATTGTGATTACACAAGGGGGGACGAGGTTATGGGATGGGAGGAGTCCTCTGGGAAAATATGGGTCGGAAGTCTGAACTTCTATCCCTGCATTTCAAGCAGACAAGTAAAGAGGAATATTTATTTCCAGAGCAGAAGCTGGGCCTCACAGCCCAGACATTTTTATTTGTATAGAAATGGTAAATTTTCCTAGCTTGGCTGGATGCATTAAAATAGATTACTGTGGGGGAGTGACAGATGAATACTTGAAAAATAATAGCATTTTTTATGTCATCACCCAAGCCACGATAATTAACTGTTTTTTTCTCTTGTTGCCTTTTCACACCGCATAATATCAGCAGAGTATTTACGAGCACAAATAACCCAATTTCACATGATTTAAAAGCGCTGACAATTAATGTGTTTTATTAACATCATCTTTCTTAAACCATCAACTAAGGTAAATGCTGCTTTACTTAAATGATAATTGAACCATCTCAACTCGAGTGCGTAAATGCGGAAAGTATTTTTCCGATATGGAAACCACTCCTTCTGCACCCTCACAATGGTGCCCACCCTGAAAGCGTGTTCCATCTTGACCAAGACAGGAGTATATTTTTGAGGTTATTCAAGGTTGGACACTACTTGCAAATGTTTCATTGATACTGTGAGAATATGAAAAAGTTTGTTGGTGTCCCCAATGTTTGATGCTTCACCTGCCCGGGGACGCAGATAAATCAGTTGATTTAAATTTGGTCGAGAGGGCACAGCACAGACACTGACAACTTGTAGTGTGAAAAAGGCTGCTTTAATGAAACAGGTGCACGTCACAAAGTTAAACATTCTGCAACAATTTGCCTTACAAAATTAACAACCTCACTATACATCAATGCCCCCTTAACACTTTCTACCCCTACCTTTAATTGCACCCCAATTTGAATACCTATCGCTATATTTGTACTCTACAACTTGACCCAACCTTACTTTGTCCAACTGTAAACCTTAACTTCTTGCCTTCTGCAAGTATAAACTTACTCCCCCCACTTCAAATTGGTTCACCCACCCCAATAGCAAAAGAAACGTTCCACCCCCTGAAGACCTGTGGGCAAACAGCTCAGCACCTGTTCATCAGCGACAACATCCTATCTAAACCTCCTTTTGTGCATCTGTTTCATCATAAGCTTCCACAGGAAAAAACACCCTTCTGAACCCTAAAGAAGCAGGGTGGGTTGATGGGCCAGTACAAAAAATACCTGGCACCCTGACTGAGCTACCAGCCACTGTGTCACCTCAAGACAAAATGGTGGCTGATAGCCCAACTTATCTCCTAAAATGTCTGCTGAACCACCCCTCCCTATCAACTATAGCCCACGGTGAGTACAGTCCTCTTGGATTGCACCACCTCGCCCAAACAGCCCGGAGTGCATACCTCCTTTGTCGGCTGCCTCCCAAACCCCCCATAGGGCGAGAAAGCGCAGCACAGACACTGACAACTTTTAGCGTGAAAAATGCTGCTTTAATAAAGCAGGTGCATGTCCAAACTTAAACATTTCTATGCAATTTGCCTTACAAAACTAACAACCTCACTATACATCAATACCCGCCTATCATTTTCTACCCTGCACCCATAATTAGTCCCCCACAATTCCCCCGAACTCGACTACCTGTACTTTACATCCTGACCCAACTTTACTTCGTCCAACTGTACACCTTAACTTCTTGCCTGAGAACCCATGGGCAAACCACCAACCAGAAATGCTCCTCCAGACTTTTTCTGCCCCACCCATCCTTCTCCCTTCAAACAACTGTTTCTGCTCAACTCACGTTCCATAACTTAACACCCAGTGCATCTGCCACGGCCTCAAGCAACTGCAACAAATAGAGGTCCATTCCCATCATCGATAAATGCACCATATAGCCTCTAAAATATTGCTCAACCTCAGATCAGGATGTTCAATACACCTTACCCCTTCTTCTCTGCAAAGCCTTCTCAGCTCCCTTTTCAACTACTTCTGTGCTATATCTATGGCTCCTAGGTGAACCTTGCCCCAACACACTTCCCTTGGTATCAGCTCAGTCCCCAGAATAAACGTTCCATCTCAAAAAAGCTTAGGGCTTTATTACGAGTGTGTCGGTCCTCCTGTCAGCCCACCAACGCCGCACCGGCAGGAGGACCACCAAGCCCGTCAAGCGCCCGATCGCTGGATTACAACTGTAATCCATGGTGGGCGGGTAGTGCTGCAGTGGTCTCACGGCAGCGGCTGTATAAAGCTCATAAGTGAGCCTTAACTGCAGACTCCGCCGTGACAGCACCTGCAGCACATTCCTGCACGGTGTGGCAAAACATGTGCCCCCCAGCATTCAACCCCAGAACCAGGAGCAGCCGAGGGCCCTGTTAGGCCCCACTTAGTTGCCACCCTTTTCATGGTGGGCTCACCCCCATAATAGGGGCAGTGGACAGGCATCTCATATTATGAACGATGGTCCCACAGGGGCACCACCAGCATATTGCTGCACCCTTCTGCTGTGCGACCACTACAGGATCCTGGATCCCCAGTGGTCCTGTGGCAGTCTGACCGCCGCACTCTGAATACTACGGGCAGACTCGGAGTGGTGGCAGTGGTCGGACCGCCACCACGAGTACAGCTGTCCTGCGGATTACCGTATTTGTAATAAGGCCCTTAATTTCTTGCAAGTTTGCTTTCATCGTTTTTAACAATGCCAAACCTTTTTCACACACTCATTCTCACCTAAGTGGATGGCTAACACGTCTGGCATTCTTTGCACTTTACAAGCCTACTCAACAACAGCAACAATTCCCTTGACAGCATCCCCCTTTCCAAGCCATTTTAACTTCATCCCATGCTCCCCAAAACCCAAATGTTCTCCAAAACTTCTCCTCGCTGCCTGTTTATTTGCCCATGTTACTATCCAGATGTTCAAACCAACGTGTATGGGCCAGGAACAGAACCTACAAAAGAAACAAAAACTGCCACATGCTACCCCCATCATGCTTCATCCCCATCTCGCACACACCTCATGTAACAATCAGATGACAACCTCCCCAGCCGCATAATCTTATCCCTGACCAACCGATCCTCCCAGCTTCTGTCGCTGCCACTATTCTTAATGAATGTGTTCCATATTTTGCTGCTTGATCTGTTCTGCACCTGCTGTCTAAGTCCAAGGTACAAAGACACAGGGCAGAAATGCTGCACCGGAAAACCCCCATCACCTTTGATCCCTTTGCACTTTTATCTGTTTTGAACATCCTTGGTGATATCTCTACTGAGACCTCGCTCAGCTCCATGTCACCCCATTCAGTTTCCCACACTCTTATATCCTCCAACAATTCCAAGACCCAAAATTCCCCCAAAACCATCATGCTCATCAATGCTGAAAATAGCACCACCTCTTATTCGCTATTACAAACCGTCCTCAATGTCCCTAGCACCCGCCACAATAATATTAATAATAATCTTTATTCGGCAGCAGTCACAGCCATAAAAGAAACAAACAACATTAGAAAGCTAAAAGGCAACGTCAAATTCAGTTGTTGGCAGCAATGTCACTTAATGTGTGCAAAGTTCGCAGGTTGGCTGCGTAAACATCGGTCATAACCATTAATCGGGTGCAAATATAAATACAGTTCAAGGTAAACAGGTATACAGTACTCCAAACCATGAAAGAGACCACGATTAAAAAACAACATAAAATTAATTTGTGCAAGCATATCCCGAAGACTGCAAAAAATCGCAGATCCCCTTATACTTTTCAGTCACATCTAGAATATCTTAGCTTTAAGGCTCTTAAAAAGTTAATAACACTAAATAGCATGTGAGCATTCGGCAAGAGCTGTAAATACAGTAAAGCTACACGGGCATGCTTAAATCTCATTTCTTTTAAAAGCTCTTTGAGAAACAGTCGCCTAGGGTGCGTAAAATATTTACAAAGGAACACAAAGTGTAGGGTATCCTGTGGAGACCTATTGTCGCAGCCACAGGGCCCTCCATCTTCTATGTGTGAGACGAAACCAAGGGGAGTTGCCAATATATGATGAAGCATGTTCAATCTAAAATGAGTGATTTAACATCTATCATGAGCATTTGTTAAAATCATTAAATAAGACTCCATACCCAGGACAGACTTCACCAGAACATGCCCTCTTACCATGGGTTTCCTAAGCTCGATTTCCTACCTGGTTGCCATGGCATGCTTAAAAAACAACTCTTTCACAATATTCTTATCCTGTGGTTTCACTGTGTCGTGTATCATAAAAATATCTGCTCCTCCCAGCGCCGTGAGAGTTTCCTTGACATATCTTAACCATGGGAGTTTTATTGTGTGGTCAAGTAAGAGGCAGTCCTGAATTACTAATCAGTTAAAACCTGCCTCCTTACTAGTCCTTATCTTCACTCAACATAACAAAGGTTTGACCGCCACGAAGTCTGTAATGTACTGCATTCCTAATTCTTCATGGACTGAGTACGAGGGGGTGCACTGTGGTACTTTCAAAATTCGTCTAAGGTATTTATTTTGTGTGGTCTGTATTTTGTTGGTCGCCGAAAAACCCTATATCTCACTTCCATATAAAACCTTTGAGATACAGAAGGAGTTGTACAACTTTAAAATTACCCCCGGTGACCATGTGCCTAGTCTGTGGGCATAATTTGCAATTGCACCTGTTGGGACGGGAAGTCTCCTGCATGTCTCTGGAGAGAGTGCTTCCCCTGCCTTATGCTAATCTCCAGGCAAGTCACTGAAAAGCTACTGTATGGTTTCTAGATCCCTACCTCAGTGAGCATGACAATCATACATGTCCACTGAGGGACTCCCTGTTTTCATGGGTTGAGACCCTAGAGCTTGGCTCTGAGGTCGAGGGGGCAAGCCTAGTGCACCCCTATTTTTCAGAGAGTGGCTACTGCCCTCTCTACCCAGGCTGTGGTAGACTGACAGTGGTGGCAGCAATAAATCTATAGCCAGGAGGGGTGAGTCACTAGCCACCCTCCTGATCCAGTCTATGCAGTCTGCCGTGCCTGTGGTCCTGTTGCCTTTGTCTACCTGACGTGTGGTTGAGAGCCCGTGGGTGTACTGGGGAAGAATGGTGAGTTGAGCCAGTGTGTGGAATGCGAGCTGTTTTGCTGGACATCTCAGCTCCCCCCGTGCCCCTCCCCATTTCCTTGGAGCGGCCTGGTGGGCTGGGGTAGACACTCAGCTCTTATCTGGGTTTAGCAGCACTAACTCTGCTAAGAGGACCCTCCCCCCACTGGTCAGTGCCTCCTGGTCTGGAGTTAATTAAAATTCCTCTTTAGGGAATTGCACAGGCAGGTACCAGGGAAGACTGTAGGTCATCTGTGCATGCTTTAGTCATGCATTGAACATGCCATGAATGGTTTGTGATTGGAGGTCTATTCAGGATGCAAAAGTAGCAGACCCTCTGATTGGATGAGCCTATCAATCAGAGGTGATAAAAGTCTGGCCTGAGTGGTCAGCTGTTGTTCAAGACTGGTTTTATGACTGAAGAGGCGGCCACATCAGGTCTGTCCAAAGAAAGCCAGCCGCGACCCGCAGTGTGAAGGCAAGAGATAAGACACTTGCTCACTGCTTCTGGAACTTAAGGAAGCATGGAGTCTGCTGCCAAGAGTTCAATGAGAATCCAGGGCATCAGCAGCATGGGAGAAGACCAGCTGTTTCTGTGAGACTTGTGGAGTGTGTGCTTTTGAACAAGGAAATTGCAGACAGCTGCCCAAGGTGTGGAAAGGAAGCTTACAGCACATCAAGGGAGTTGGTGTGGAAAGGAAGCTTGCGTCACATCAAGGAAGCTGGTGTGGAAAGGAAGCTTGTGGCACATCAAGGAAGCTGGTGTGAAAAGGAAGCTTGCAGCACATCAAGTGAGCCAGAGAGGGGGAAGCTTAATTCTAGTCCTTGAAGGTGAGATCAAATCCCCTCTAAGCTCCTCCCCTGCACTGTGGGAGCCTGTACAAGCAGTAGCTGGGAATAGAGGCCAGTGAAACAGGTCCCCACCTTTCTTTTTGTGATCTCTGGGGGTATCAGGGTGAACTGGCACTCTGTCCAGCCACTACCCTCCTACAGCTAGCCAGTGGCTACTGGACTAGTGGGACTCCAGTAAACTGTGCCAAGACATCAGGCACCTGTGGTCAGATCCCTGACACCACTAGAGCAGTGTCCTCACACAGGACGGGAGGGCACTTCTGTTGCTTTGGGTGGGGGGTTATGGGGCTGATCAAGAACATTTGACTTCACATCATATGCTGAAACTATATCCTTTCAATCCAAAGATTGGTATCAAGGCTCTAGCGAATGAGAGCAGCCCTGTGAAACATGGTCTGTAATATGCAATGCTAACTGTGTGTTTTCATGTTAACTGTGTTTTTATAGTGCTTGACGTCTAGGTGCTATAATACTGTTTGGGGTCAGAACTCTGGCCCAGAGCGTTGTAGAGACATCTGGTTTTCACTGTTTATCCTAGTTTTTTATGTAGTATAATTATCTTGTGTGTATTAATGTACTTTTCTTTTATAAAAAGTAAAGCACGGACTGGACATTGAGTTTATAAGCTGGTAGTACGGTGTGCAATGTATTCTGAATGTCTAACCCCACCTCAACTCCTTGAGTAAGCCTTGGACTGCTCTGTCTCGATACCCTGAGAGAGTCAAGTGCTGGAGAGGAGTACTTGGTTATCCAGTTTTGCGTCCACTAGTATTGAGGCCCCAGGACACCAGTGGGGAACACTCCAGTTGATGCGATTGGAGCGCAGTAACCCCTGAGTGCCCTGGTGCCCAGGAAGCCGGGTCTAACATTGGTGGCAAGCGGTGTTGGATCACTAGACTTCAGGCTCAGTGGACACTGAGGCCAGTTGATAAGTCCAGCAGATACCCATAAGCTATATGTAAAATGGCAGATAACATTGAAGAGGAATTGGAACTGTAGAACTTGACTGTGGAGCAATTAAAGCAAATGTGTGCTGACAGGGGGTGGAAAGTCCCAAGGTCTAAGGACAGGGAGCACTTGATTAGCCATATGACAAAATGCTTTGAGCAAGAGGTCACTGTTGTGCAAGAGGTGCAGAGCACTGTTATCACAAGCCTGCCAAGTCAGTCAGTGCAGGCTTCCCCTATACCAGCCCCTAGGCTTTCCCCTATGCTTTCCCCTAGGTTTTCCCCTAGACCTGCCCCTAGACTTTCACCTCCCCCTATCTCAAGGACTACCTTTTCCCCTGTCCCAGGATTCGCCTCCTTAGGAGGGACTGAGCTAGCAGAGACCCTTAAACTTCAGCTGAAACTCCAGGAAGCTAAGGACTTAGCAGAGGAGAAAGCAAGGGATTTTGAGAGGGAGAAACTAAGGATGGTCCGCCAGGCAGAAGAGGAGCAGCGAAGGGTCAGACAGGAAGAGTGGGCTTGGAAGGAGAAGGAGAGGGAAAGGGAGAGGCAGGAGAAAGAGAAGGAGAGGGAAAGGGAGAGGCTGGAGAAAGAAAGGGAGAGACAGGAGAAAGAGAAGGATAGGGAATTGGAGAAAGAGTGGATAGCCCTGGAGAAAGAGAAGCTCAAGTTAGCGGCTGATAGAGGGCTAAGCTCTGTGGATGGTGAGTCCACTTCAAAGTCCCAGGGAAAGGAAAACACCACCAAGGTATCAAAAGAATTGATACACATGTATGTCCCCGGCACTGATATTCTCAGTTGGATGCGTGCCTTTCATCTAGCATGTAAGGCTCAAGGTCTTATGGTCAGTCCAAAGCAGCGCCTTTACTGAGTCGCCTCCCTCAGGAAGGGACTGAAGTCATTGAAAGGATGCCTGAGAAAGACAGTCTGACATATGAGTGCATGAAGGACACTTTGATTAGGCGGTTTGGGTTGAAACCAGCCCAGTACTTGCAGAGGTTCCGTGAGAACAAGAAAGCAGAGGGGGTTCCTTTTGAGAATTGGGTCCATGACATATTGAGAGACTGGAATGAGTGGGTGAGAGGGATGGAAGCAAATGATTACCAGTCCCTAAATCAGGTGATGATAGCAGAGCGTCTCTGGGAGGAGTGCTCTATTTCACTCAGACAGTATCTGTCTGACCTTCCTGAGAGGGATCCTGAGAAACTTGCAGTGATGGCAGATAAGTGGCTTGCCAATAGAGTGAACAGTGGGCAAGAGCAACCCATTTCTAAGACCAAGGGGGAGAAGAACTCCCAGCAGGCTGGCCTTGAACTAGAGGGGAAGGGCCAGAACAGTTCCCAAGACTCTCAGTCAGGACAAGAGTCTAAGGGGAATGGGGCCTCTAGTCAGCACCAGAAGGGGAGAGGAGGTAAGGGTCCTTTCACTCCCACAGGGATTAAATGCTAACAGAGAGGGACACTTAAAGCCAGACTGCCCAGTGAAGGACGTGGTGCCAGTGGCACCCGTGTTAGCAAGTGTGCTTTCAGTGGGGGCAGAAATGAAGGGAGGCTCAAGTGAGTTTAACTTAGTCACAAGGGACATCTGGGAACTCGACCCAGAAACCCTTAAGCATATTCACCCTAACTCAACGGGGTATATGAGTGTGGCAAGTATCAATGGAAGGAAGGTTCCTGCCATGAGGGATACTGGTGCCCACAGGACTATGGTTGAACGCAAATATCTCAAACCTGAAGAGATCATCCCTGGTTCCAAGGGTTATGGACTTGTAGCTAGTGGTGATGACATGGAGTACCCTCTTGCTAGAGTGCAGGTAGGGGTGAATGGCAAAAAGGCCATGGTCAATGTCGGGGTGCGAGAGAAGCAGGGCGCTGGGTGCTTTCTCGGGAATTATCTTGTTGAACCCGGGTTAGTACCAGGCCCTGAGGCCTATATGACCTGGATTTCATCAGCTGTGCTCACTAGGGCACAGACTGTAAAACTGCTTCTTAGTGAAGTGGGAACCACTCTAGTGGAAGAGACACTAGAGGGGAACAAGCCAGAACAAGAACCAAGGGCAGATTCTGAGAAGGCACCTGTCCTGGTGTCTGCACCTCCTGCTCCAGTTGGAGAGGAGGGTGAGCATCCAGAGGCAGTTAAGATGTTGGAGTCTGGGTCCCTGTCAGAGCTACAGGAGCTGCTGGTGGCAGGAGGACCGTCCCGTGAGGAGTTGTGTAAGCCACAGGCTGAGTGTCCTACACTTATTGGCCTGCGGACGACTGCTCAGGAACAGGTCTCTACTGGAGTAGTCGTAAAGCACAAGGTGGCTTGGGAAGATGGACTCCTTTACATTGAGCCAGCTGACCCAGAGCCAGGAGCCAGTAAAAGGTTGGTGGTTCCTCAGGTGCACAGGAATTTCCTGCTGCAACTAGCCCATTAAGTACCCCTAGCTGGTCACTTGGGCATCAAAAAGACAAAGGACGGGTTAGCACCTCTGTTTTACTGGCAAGGAGTTGGTCAGGATGTGGAGAAGTTTTGCCATACCTGTCTGGTTTGTTAGGCCAGCAGCATGTCTGGTGGCCCGATGAAGGCACCCTTGGTTCCACTACCTGTTGTGGAGGTACCCTTATAGAGGGTGGCATGTCTTCCCAGGAATGACACGGTTTCTTTACTTGCAATGGCTGAAGAGTTGGAAGAGGAGAGTGAGTCCCTCCATGACTTATTGCAAGGTGATGAGAAGGATGGTTCAGTTGAGGGAGTTAAGCTCGCCTCTGAACTGACACCTGAACAGCAGGTGGAGTGTAAAGAGCTGCTGGGGAGATTTTCCCATCTCTTTTCTCTCACCCCTGGGCTGACGCTTGTCTTTGTACATGACATAAACACAGGGGACACCCTGTCTGTTAAGAGCAAGCAGCCCAGGAAGGTGATATGGACTGAAGAGTGTCAGAAGTCATTTGATGAATTGAAGACTGCACTATGCAATGCACTTGTGTTGAAGGCCCCTGATTACAGTCAGACCTTCATTGTGCAGACAGATGCTTCAGACAAGGGATTTGGGGCAGTTCTTGCCTAGCTCAATGAGAAGGGAAGGGAGCATCCAGTGGCCTTTATCAGCCGCCGACTACTCCCCAGGGAGCAGAACTGGTCGGCTGTTGAAAAAGACTGCTTTGCCATAGTGTGGGCCCTTCGAAGATTTAGGCCTTACTTGTTGGGTGCAAGGTTTGTGGTACAGACAGATCACAAGCCCCTCAAGTGGCTCATGGCAATGAAGGGGGAGAACCCAAAGTTGCTCAGGTGGGCCATATCTCTGCAGGGACTAGATTTCACTGTGGAACATAAAGCTGGCTTACAGCACGGTAATGCAGATGGACTTTCCCGCCGGTTTACCCAATCAGATGATCAGTCTTCTCCCACTGGGAAGTAAGTACCGGCCATTCTGATCTGGGGAGGGCATATGTTGGGACGGGGAGTCTCCTGCATGTCTCTGGAGAGAGTGCTTCCCCTGACTTATGCTAATCTCCAGGCAAGTCACTGAAAAGCTACTGTATGGTTTCTAGATCCCTACCTCAGTGAGCATGACAATCATACATGTCCACTGAGGATCTCCCTGTTTACATGGATTGAGACCCTAGAGCTTGGCTCTAAGGTCGAGGGGGCATGCCTAGTGCACCCCTATTTTTCAGAGCGTGGCTACTGCCCTCTCTACCCAGGCTGTGGTAGACTGACAGTGGTAGCAGCAATAAATCTATAGTCAGGAGGGGTGAGTCACTAGCCACCCTCCTGATCAAGTCTGTGCAGTCTGCCGTGCCTGTGGTCCTGTTGCCTTTGTCTACCTGACGTGTGGTTGAGAGCCCATGGGTGTGCTGGGGAAGATTGGTGAGTTGAGCCAGTGTGTGGAATGCGAGCTGTTTTGCTGGACATCCCAGCTCCCCCTGTGCCCCTCCCCATTTCCTTGGAGAGGCCTGGTGGGATGGGGTAGACACTCAGCTCTTATCTGGGTTTAGCTGCACTAACTCTGCTAAGAGGACCCTCCCCCCACTGGTCAGTGCATCCTGGTCGGGAGTTAATTAAAATTCCTCTTTAGGGAATTGCACAGGCTGGTACCAGGGAAGACTTTAGGTTATCTGTGCATGCTTTAGTCATGCATTGAACATGCCATGAATGGCTTGTAATTGGAGGTGTATTCAGGAGGCAAAAGTAGCAGACCCTCTGATTGGATGAGCCTATCAATCAGAGGTGATAAAAGTCTGGCCTGAGTGGTCAGCTGTTGTTCAAGACTGGTTTTATGACTGAAGAGGCGGCCACACCAGGTCGGTCCAAAGAAAGCCAGCCGAGACCCACAGTGTGAAGGCAAGAGATAAGACACTTGCTCACTGCGTCTGGAACTTAAGGACGTTTTCTCTATGACGGATGGAGTCTGCTGCCAAGAGTTCGATGAGAATTCAGGGCATCAGCAGCATGAGAGAAGACCAGCTGTTTCTGTGAGACTTGTGGAGCGTGTGCTTTTGAACAAGGAAATTGCAGACAGCTGCCCAAGGTGTGGAAAGAAAGCTTACAGCACATCAAGGGAGCTGGTGTGGAAAGGAAGCTTGTGGCACATCAAGGAAGCTGGTGTGGAAAGGAAGCTTGAGGCACATCAAGGAAGCTGGTGTGAAAAGGAAGCTTGCAGCACATCAAGGGAGCCAGAGAGGAGAAAGCTTGATTCTAGTCCTTGGAGGTGAGATCAAATCCCCTCTAAGCTCCTCCCCTGCGCTGTGGGAGCCTGTACAAGCAGTAACTGGGAATAGAGGCCAGTGAAACAGGCCCCCACCTTTCTTTTTGTGATCTCTGGGGGTATCAGGGTGAACTGGCACTCTGTCCAGCCACTACCCTCCTACAGCTAGCCAGTGGCTACTGGACTAGTGGGACTCCAGTAAACTGTGCCAAGACATCAGGCACCTGTGGTCAGATCCCTGACACCACTAGAGCAGTGTCCTCACTCAGGATGGGAGGGCACTTCTGTTGCTTTGGGTGGGGGGTTATGGGGCTGATCAAGAACATTTGACTTCACATTATATGCTGAAACTATATCCTTTCAATCCAAAGATTGGTATCAAGGCTCTGGCGAATGAGAGCAGCCCTGTGAAACATGGTCTGTAATATGAAATGCTAACTGTGTGTTTTCATGTTAACTGTGTTTTTATAGTGGTTGGCGTCTAGGTGCTATAATACTGTTTGGGGTCAGAACTCTGGCCCAGAGGGTTGTAGAGACATCTGGTTTTCACTGTTTATCCTAGTTTTACATGTAGTATAATTATCTTGTGTGTATTAAGTACTTTTCACTTATAAAAAGTAAAGCACTGACTGGACATTGAGTTTATCAGCTGGTAGTACGGTGTGCACTGCATTCTGAATGTCTAACCCCACCTCACCTCCTTGAGTAAGCCTTGGAGTGCTCTGTCTCGCTACCCTGAAAGATTCAAGTGCTGGAGAGGAGTACTTGGTTATCCAGTTTTGGGTCCACTAGTACTGAGGCCCCAGGACACCAGTGAGGAACACTCCAGTTGATGCGATTGGAGCGCAGTAACCCCTGAGTGCCCTGGTGCCCAGGAAGCCGGGTCTAACAGCACCCATTGATTTTTCATGTCCAGTAACTTTCCCTCCCTCAAGTGTTTAAAATTAAGTTTCTTGTCAAATAGGATGCCCAGGTAAGAAAAGGCCGGGACCTTCGCTAAACTGTGAGATCCCACTTTTTAAGTGGTATGTCTGATGGCTTGCTTGCCATATTCCATGATGTACGATTTGGTCATATTCAGTGACAGGTTCATAAAGGCCACAAACCCACCAAGTAAAAAATGTAATCATCTTGGGGTTCGTGCTAACAGTACCGCGTCATACGCGTACAACAAGAAGGGGACTAGTCTCCTGCCTAGCCTGGGGGTGTCAGCTTGTAATGCGATCAGGGATGATTCTAGACCGTTGATATACACAGTGAATAAAAAGGAGCTAGTACACATCCTTGTCTGAACCCACTAGAGCATTTAAAATGATCAGTGATATGCCCATCCTGAGTGTATCTGACTGTGGCAGAGGTGTTAAAGTGCAGGGTCATTAAAACATTTATGATGCTGGATCAACCCCAAGGCCACCAAGCAAAGCCCACAATTCGGTGCGGTTCACCCGGTCAAATGCCGCAGTGAGATCCATAAAACCCAGGAAAAGTGTATTGTGTATTTCGAAATAAAAAGGTAGAGGTTTAGACACTGATCTGTTGTTGACCTTCCTGTGTGGAACCCATATTGCACCTCCGAGATAATTTGGTGAGTGTCCGCCCACTCAGAGAGCCTGTTTAAAAAGACCCGTTTAAGGACTTTGACAGTAGCATCAATAAGGGATATGGGGCGATAACAATGGGGGTTATCCCTGTCCCCTTTCTTGAAGATTGGGACAATGGTGGCCGTGGACCAGGAAGGGGGTATTACTGTTGTGACTACAGTGTTTAATACCCTGGTTAAGAATAGGGCCCAAACCTCTATATAGTCACGAAAAAGGTCCGGAGGCATCCCAGGAGCCCTATTCCGTGACAAACCCTCAATACCCAGCCTAACCTCGTCAAGAGTGAAAGTGATGGATCCAGCGCTAGAAGGGGGACTTAGATCCTCAGTGGATTGCACGCTAAATCCATAATTATAGACACTCAAAGTGGGCCTTCTATTGCCTTTGGGGTAATGTTATGACCCAAGGCCGGTTTGTCCGGTTCTGAAAAACAAGGGCTATTGATCACACTCCAAAACAGAGTACAATCCTTTTGTTCGCAAGCCTCTGTTAGCTCTTCCCATGCTTGTTTTTGTAGCAAGAGCTTCCGGGCCTTGATGGCCCCCTTATAATTACTGCGACAAGTTGCCGCCCATGCTCTAGCATGTGGGGTGTGTTTCAAGGCCTTCTTAAGTCGGCGCAAGGCCCGGGAGCACTCACTATCAAACCATCTCAGGAAATCAGTACAAGGGGTAGCTACCTGGGCTGTTCATAAACTAACAACTGATTGCGCAATTGCAATAAATGCATGTATGATATCTTCTCCAGAGGGTAGCAATTCTAAACACTTTTGAATCTCCAGTTGTCTCAAACTAAAAAGAGCATGGTTAAAAAAAGTGGTGTCCAGCTGTGACCACCTCAGGCGCCTCCCTTGATAAGTTGCGGACAAATAGCCTGCATTCATCCTATGAGGTGCAATTTGATTTCCTGGCACTTCAAGCACCAAAGTCAAAGGGTTATGATCACTAAAAGCACTTAGATGGAAGTTAAAGGAGGATATAAACCGCTTCAAAGGAAAAGAAACAAATACAAAATCAATAATAGTTGCGGATCTCCTACCTTTATAGGTCAGCGACAGGGTAGAATCAGGAGAGTTCATGTCCAGGGTGTATATTAAACCATGAGGGTTTAGAAGTGCATTCAGTTCCTGTCCGTCTAAGGAGTGGTCCATGTGCAGGCCATCTCTAATCGTACAGGTGGACCAATCTCGCATATTCAGGGTAAGGTCTGGGCATAGATGGCAATTAAAATCTCCTAGTAGAATTAGATGCGCCTGGGGCAGACCTTCGCCCTGCATCCACTCAAGGCAACAGCTTAACTCTACAAGACTTGAGGGCCCATGAGAGTTTCGTTTCACATCATAAAAATTAATTATAGTAAAAAGAAGTGATTTATCTGCCACTATTATCAGACCTTGTGCTACCTTGGAATCCCAATTCAAATACTTCGTCGATCCACAGATTTTAAGATCTACAAAAATAGTAAGGCCACCCCGTGATCTACCTGTTGTTGCGCCCTCTGCCGGACAAAAAAAGGTTTTATAACCCTCAAGAAAGTAGTTATTTTCAGTCTCCCATGTCTCTTGAAGACAAATGATATTAGAGGACCTGATAAAATAGAGCCACTTATCATCCGCAAATTTTGCGGCTAGACCTGCCACATTCCAGGAAACAATTTTTTTATTTTATCCCCTGCCCTGTGTGTAGTTTGAAAATGGCACAGTGAAGCCCAACTTTGGGTTACCAGTCCCCATGCTACTTAACCCTGAGCCACTTATACAACTAAGATGATGGTCAACATTAGTACCAGGCTGTGTCTCCCTGATTTCTGATCTCTGTGACGGAGATTCCACAGACATAACAGTGGCTAAACTGTTCCCCTCAAGCTTCTGCAGTCAGTCTGGGTCATTAAGGTCCCTCAGGGGAGCATAAGGATTGTGTGTTGTCAGTATACCCCTGAGGGAAGAAGGAGCTCCCCCCTAAAATGGGGGGTGATTGCTGGTTATGATATTTTGAGGGGGCCTGTAAAAAAAGCCCAAAGGTAATAACTTAATACCCGACTCTAGATAAAGGGACTGGGAAGTCTGTTGCAAGATGTATCGAGCTAGTTCTGGGAATCTGAATGGGACTATCACGCTATTGCCCCCAAATATTTTCTTAGACCGACCTATCCAAGAGACCCTCCTGGCCATCAAGATATGCCTATGGTCTTCTACTTTAAATGTGGCATATTTGCTTAGCCATTGTGTAATTTTATTGATAAGTTGGTCAGTAGGTTCGACCCTTTGAGGCCTGGCACCCCTACCAAAACCACAGTATAGGGGCAGCACGCTGGGGGGAGATTAATTACTGGTAGTCAGGGGCTGTTGAGGAAAGAGGAGGCTCTTCTGTGCCTCTCTCCCATGCCCATCCTTCCAGAAACCTTTGGCAAGGCTCTCCTGCCAATGGGGTGTACCCCCACAACAACTTACAGACATAGGCAATACCTGCCAATTTCCCTGCAATTGTCAACTTTAACCATCCTTTCCAAATCATGGCCATTATAAAGTTAACCACATCCTCATGTTGCAGCCAAGCCTCCATCTCTGATTCTCTCCCTTAACCTTGAATTGCAAACTTTTCCCTCCACGCCTGCCCATATGCCCACTTTGTCGACTGTACTAATGAGCCCACTACCAACTACAGCATCTTCTTTCTCCTATCTGACACAGCTCTGCTAGCATTGGTGTTTCTGTCTTGTCCATGCCTGAAGCTAGACCACAGAACCTCTGCCACTGGAAACAAGACAAAGCATCCGCAATGTTGTTTTCAATGCTTGGCACATGTCTCGCTTTGAACACAATTTTTTGCTTAAGCAACCTAGTGCAAATACCATTAACAGTTTTGTTAGAAATTGGGGTTCTGGTTGACTTGGGTGTGAGCCCCGGTCAAGCAGCAACCACAATCCCAGTCAGGGTAAGGCACAAGCAAACCCCAATTTAAACTGTGCTCAACCCCCTGCTAGCTTGGCACAGAACAGTCGGGCTTAACATAGAGGCAATGTGTAAACTATTTGTGAAACACTTCAAACACTAAAACAGTGAAAACACCACCCAAAAAGAATTGCACACCAGGTTAGAAAATAGATCTTAATTTAATAAATAAAACAAGAAAAATCCAATCAGTAGAACAGGAGTTCTACATTTTTAAAGAATAAACAGTAAAATAGCGCTTAAAACCATAAAGCGCCAACAACAGCTATCTGCTCGGGCTGAACCTGGTCAAATTCAAAACTAATGGCCAACTGTGATGGAGCGTGGGTTAGAAACAGTCCCACATTAGTTCCTTTAAAGATTTACTTTCTCAAGTTTTGTGTCAAGAGTCCCAATGGTGTGGAAGAAGGTGGCCGGGAGCAAGGAGAGCATCGCTGGCGAATGGTCGGTATGGCCCGCAGAGCAGGCCAGGCATCCCGGAAGGGCAGGCTGGAACTTCACACTGGCCCTCCAGCAGGATGATCGATGTGAAGAGGCGGATTTGCAGCAGCTCATGCTCGTTTTCCATGCAAGCATCGCTGTTCTGGTGCAAATTGGCCCATTCGCGGTCGCAAAGTGCCCAAAAAGCTTGAAGGCAAGAGCTCGAGAACCACACTAAAGGCCAAGGACCTGAGAGGTGCCACTTGGGGGTCAGGAACTCGCTGAAGATGGGTCCAGGAGTTGTGGGGGAGCCTGTTATGTCCCTGAAGGCTCAGATCAGGCCAGCAGACTAGACCATTGAGTCACTCTGGGCTCCTGGGTTCAAGATGGAGCTGCAGGTCTAGTTCTTCTTCCCCAAGCAAGAAGACAGCAGGCAGCAGGTCAGCACATCAAGACAGAAGCTCCTTCAGAGTAGCTGTGCAACAGAGTGGCAGTCCTTCTAGCCGTGCAGCAGTCCTTCTTCCTGGTAGAGTATCCAGAGGTCCAGAAGTGTCTTGAAGTGGGGGACTTCTTTTATTCATCGGTGACAGGGTTTTGGAAGGTGGGAGAAGCTTCTAGACAGTGTCTTTGAAGCGCAGGGAATTACCTATGTCCTCTGCCCTTGCATTAAGCTGGCTGAAATGACAATGAAGGGTTGTTAAGCATTTTGTGTGGAGACAGGACACAGCCTAGTCAGGTGTAAGTGGGGCTGGCCTCAGCACCTCCCACCCATCCTGCCAGTTATGGCCCATCCAGTCACACCCAACCTTCCATTGTGTGTGGCTATCTAGGAGGAATACACAAAGCCCAACTGCCAACTGCACCCAGTCATGTGACAAGTAACAGGCCGCAGGCACCAAATGGCTATGGCAAGAAAATGTCAACTTCCTAAAAGTAGCATTTTCAGAATAGTAAATTCAAATCTGATATCACCATGAATTAGGTTTATAAATTAGTATTCCAGAGACACCAAACATGAACCAGGCATATCTTCCCACTGAACCAGGTATATCTTCCCAATGTAATAAAGCAACTCCACAGTTATTCTATGGGATAGATAGGCCTTGCAGTAGTGAAAAATGAATTTAGGAGTTTTTCACTACATGGGCATGTCAAACTTAAAAGTACATGTTCTACCTTTTAAATACACTACACCCTGCCCTCTGGGCTGACCAGGCCCTACCCTAAGGGTGACTTAAATCTACAAAAAGGAAAGTTTGGGCCTGGCAAAAGATTTATTTTGAGAGGTCAGCAAGGCAGTTTAAAACTGCACATATAGGTTCTGCATTGGCAGGTCTGAGACATGTTTAAAGGGCTACTTAAGTGGGTGTCACAATCAGTGCTGCAGACCAACTAGTAGAATTCAATTTACAGGCCATGGTTACATGCATTACCACTTTACTAGGGACTTATAAGTAAATTAAATATGCTAATTGAGGACAAGCCAGTACTACCATGTTTTAAGGAGAGAGCACATGCACTTTAGCACTGGTTAGCAGTGGTAAAGTGTGCAGAGTCCTAATGCCAGAAAAAATTAGATTAAAAAAAATGGAGCAGGAAGGCAAAACGTTTGGAGAGGCCCCTGTAGAAAGGGCAATTTCCAACAAATGTGTATCTGTGTATCTATGGCTGATTGTCAGTTGGTTATGTAGACCAACCAACATATTATCCACATTGAATAGTTTTATCTTGTTAGCCAAATCATCACCCCAGAGGGTCAAAGCCACCACTAATGGAAAAAACTCCAAAACGGCTATAGTCCTTCCACCATTCACCATCCAATACGTGGCATGCAGGCAGCGCCCTGCCCCCTCCAAGCTTGCTGACCTCCATGCTGGGAACAATGAGGTCTGTCCGGCCTGTTTACCGGAGTAGTCGGAGCGCCTCCACGACCCTCAGGTCCATCAATGCTAGCACAAGGGAGCCTTGCCACAAAAGACCTGGACCCCTGACTGAACAACCAGCCACTGTGTCACCTCAAGACAAAATAGTGGCTGGTAACCCAACTTATCCCCTAAAGTGCTTACTGAACTGCCTCTCCCTGATATGCTGGTGGGCATTCCTCCCTTGTCAGCTGCCCCCTAAGCCCCCATTTTAGTATACTGTTGGAATTTATTTTTGAGCAAATCTCATTATCGATGGTAAAATCTCATTAATGAGCTTCTGTTCAGAGACCAGCAGTCTCTGAAGGCAAGTCAAAGGAGCTGTAAATAAATATGTAAAGGTTTTATATTAATCAGAACTGCTTAATAGCACTCATTCCTGCTCAAGTTGCTAAAGTGAGGGGGTACACGATGCCCCTGAGCAGATAGCTCTTGATGGCACTGAAGAATTCAACCATAGAAGAAAATAAGCCAAACCATTAACAGCATGTAACACAAACAATTAGGTAACACCTAGTACATGATGGCACAATGAGAGCCAAAATGTACCTAGGCGTAAACAAAGAAAGACACATTCTAGAATCCTTACTGTAAATTACTGCTGATCATTCACATAGCTGTGATCATTTAAGCTTCCCAAGCTTGATCATTTAGGGTCACACACATTAAATTGTACTGCTATTAAAATGTCTTAGATAACTAGATAATTTATGGTGTGTTTGTCTGGCATCAGCACTGATGGAAGGAGGGCAGTCATTAACCTACATGGATTTTTAGTTAACAGTCTACATTCATTTGCCTCCACACAAATACATCTCCATCTAACGATTCACATTACCATATAACATTCCTTTAAAGTCAATCCAATTGGAATGGCCAATGCTTGGTTATTTTGCTTAGGTGTCCCACCTTGATTGTTTTTTTGAGAACTGAGGGGCATATTATCAAGAACAGCGTTAAAATTATCGCCGCTTTAGCGGCAGAAAACTGCCGCTAAAGCGGCGATAATGGGCTTGATAATATGCCCTTGAGAATTCCAATAGAAGCCCATGTTTACACCAGAACATGGGCTTCTATTGGAATTCTCAAGGGCATATTATCAAGCCCATTATCGCCGCTTTAGCCGCAGTTTTCTGCCGCTAAAGCGGCGATAATTTTAACGCCGTTCTTGATAATATGCCCCTGAGAGATTTCAATTTGTCTTGTGGACTAGCCCGCACCTATCCTCATTCCACCAGCATCCAAGATTCCCTGCAGAAGAATTCATAGGAACAAAAATACTCACTATTCCAAAAATATCTCGAAGATGAAATCTCCAGCATTGTACCTTTGTGCATTGCTAACCAGCCCTGCTTGGGCAAGATTAATCCTGATAGCCTACTCTGACTAATGAAAAAGACCTCGGGTTTAATGCAGGGCTTTGGTACAAACCTAACAATCATGCTATTCTGTGTAAAATCACTTTGTCTCACTATGCTTTAAATTTCAAATATGTGCTGTAAATGTGTAAAAATTTACTTGTTACTAATATAGAAAATGTGCAGGCAAAGTATTGTCCCATTCATCAGCAATTACCTTCACCAGTCAGTGAATGTTGTTGCTCAATTTGAGCTCAGATTCTCGGACCAGTCTCTAGTAACAGAGTGTTTTTATCTCCATCCTAAGGAATATTTTTTTTATGGAAAACAAAAAACACTCAACTTCTAAATCATTACATTGTTTTAATTTAAAAAAAAAAAAATCTTTTGAATAATGGGGATTTCATCCTTCCCCAAACAAAATCTGTCAAGAAAAAGAGTACATATTTACATTACTGTCTTCAAGAGTCATGCTTGCCCGCTGTGCAGAGTAATAATTCAAGTTTGATAAAATAATCAATACAATCATTCGATCGTATTTTTCAAAGCCTTTGAATAAAAAAATAGAAAAACTACCTTCATAAAACTGTGGATGCTCACAAAGTCTGACTTCTCACTTGTGCAAAAAATGTTTCAAACATTGGAGAAAATAAACTGGTTGGACATCGTCCATTTTGCCATCTTGTCCAAACATGTTACCTTCTTTCTATAGACTGATTCCCTCACTCCATTTTCGGGACTCCAGAATAATTGTTTGGCGAAAATCGGTGAATTGGTGGGAACCACCCTCAACTTACATTACTTTGCATGAGAACTTCCTTTTGTCTACTCGACTTAGCCTTGATTCCCTTGTGGCTCCTTAGCAACAAAATTGCCCCTAGTGCACTAACTCTGAATCACACTTTAACTCAAGCTTCATAATGATTCTTGACTTGGTCACCTGACCCGGATATTCCTTTTTACCCATTACTTTGAGCCTTACTACACATTGAAAATAGTCCCTCAAGATATTAGGACTTGCCCCCAGTTCTCGCTCTCTCTTATTGTCTCCCTTTCCTTGTGCGCCTCACCATTGCCAGAAGAACTTTTGTTTTACCTCGCTTTGTTAACATAATGACAAGAAGACAACTCCTTATTTGTGTTCCATCTTATCGTTCTACCAATAACTTGCTATAAGATCCATGACTTTTGAATTTTCAAAATCAATTAATCTATAGTTTTACTTTTTCACTATACACCTGTGCTAGCACTAAAATGCTCTTTTAGAACTTGATCTAATCATAACTGCTCACCAGCATGCCGTGTCCCACAATTCTTGACACTTTTGCAGTGAACACATAACATTGTACAATATTAAGGTTTACTATAAATGACACACACTGATCTATCCTGTTTTTTTATTCTGTGTCTTTTTTGTCTGTTTCTGTCCGTCATCTCCATGATGATTTCCCTACATGTTGGTTGTTTTATTTATAATGTGATTATTTTTTTATGATTTGGATATTTATGTTATTTGTATATAGTCTTGAAAAAGTCCCAAGCCTGCAGGCTGAAGAGATGAAACACGTGTTGGCTGGTCCTAGCTCACAAATTTCTATGTGATGTCAAAAATGCTTGTAGCACTCCATGTATTACAATATTAAAATAATGAAAAAGCAAGTTATTTTCTATATTATCCTAGAATAATTTAAATAATATGAATATTACTTTAAAAATAAGATATATACAGTGTTCTTGACTAACCTATACTCCTAATCACTGTTTAAAATTGTTCTGCAGGTTTTCAGAGGTGTGACCCACTTATAGGTTTAGTCTTCAGTATACCACACATTGCTCTGTCCTGGAGATGTAGACCCCTATGATTGCTACCCCTATCCTTAGTAGAGATCACAGAAGATAGCAGGACATTTTTTGAGGAAAAGAATACTAGTGAAAACGTACGCTGCCACCAGCAGGGGGTGTCATATTACCAGTACAAGCAGCAAACATGGCAATATTGCTAAAGTGGGTGATTAAGAAAAATGTACCTTGAACGAAGATGACAAAAATGTTGTGCTGGCCCTGGTGGTGCAGATGGAGATTGAAGTAGTAAAGAGCAAGAAGCAAGAGAGGCGTCAGTGAAAGGAAGAGAGGGTGAGAGAGTAGGGAAAAAAAGAGAAGAGTCTGATAGATGGTAGGTGTAATAGATTATGTTGGGATAGAAGAGGGCAAGAGAGATGTGAATGAACAGTGTGAGGGAGTCGTGGTGAGAGAAAATAGTGAAAAGATAAATAAAGGTGAAAGGGGAGAAAAGTGAGTAGACTCAGACGAGAGATACATGTAAGCCAAAGAGGTGATTATGAGACACAAGTAGAGAAAAAGAAGAGAGAATAGAGAGGAAGAAATACATTGTTGGAAAGTGGATTATTAGTGGTGATAAGTAGTGACTAACCACTAGTAATAAGGCCACATTCACAATAATATGGTCAGTGAAGTTCTCAGTAAAGTATTCCCTTGCTCAACCCTTGGTACCTAGCAACGAGCAGGCAGGCGTAACTTAGAAGACAGGTGTGTAAAGCATTTCAAACACCAATAAATTAAATAAGGATGACACAACACACAATAAAAATCCAACACCAATTTATAAAAATAGATTATATTTTTATGAACAAATAGACACCAAAAGGGCAAAAACCCAAGGTAGGGAACCGGAGACATGATTTTTTTAAAGAATAAACACTTTCTTTTACTTAAAAACATATGGCACCACTTTGGAACATCTGGTCGCGCTTGACTGAGGGACAAAGTCAAAGTTTGAGGCCGATCGCAATTGAGCCCTAGTCGGATACACTAAGCGAGAGGCCTCAGTCAAAATTTGAGCTTCGGACTTAGAAACTTTTCTGGAGGATTGTTCTCTCAACGTCGAGTGGTCCCCTCCAGCAGGCCAATTTTGATGTGATGTCTTCGGATTGCTTTTCCAGGAGGCCTTGGTCAAATCCTGGAAGGCTGGAGCTTTCAGCGGGACGAACCTGAAATCCAGGCCGGGTCGTGGTTGAAGGTTGCCTGCTTGACTCTCGACGTTGAGTCGATCACTGTAGTAGGCTGGCTTAGTATATGGTGCTCACTTTTTGAGGTCTTTGAGGACGAGAGCCAACAAGCCTTCGCAACCAAAAGTCGACGCACTACCCTGTGACAGGATATCTTTTGTTCTGCCTTCCCCTGTGTAGAAATGAGTCCAGTATTCATTAGTTTTGAAGAACGTTTATTTTCAGTTTCAGCACAGCAATGTAGGTCCATCCATTAACAGCTCCAGATGCAACTGGGCAACAGACAAGATATCAGTATTAAACAAACCATGTAGAATCTGGAATGTCAATGGAAAGTAAACATAGCGCATGCCAGAGCTGGCAAGGAACCAGGTGATGTAATAAAGGAGGGAGGATAGAGAGGGAGGGAAAGAAGGAGGAAGAAAGATGTAACACATCCCCCTTATTAATAATAACAACAATATCAATGTAACACTCTTAAATAAAATCATTAAATCTTTTTGGCATTTGTCTCATTCGATCAGATAATTTGACTCTTGAGGCCACCGTCTCATTGTTTAGTCCATTGCATGTCTTGGTATCCAACTGATTGTTTGTCCTATAGTTGTTGTGCTGGATAATGTCATTGCTAGGACACTTAGCTATTTTCCTTACATTCCAAACCTTACCATCTTGAGTAATTACACTATTACTGAAAACCTTTTTGATCTGAATGGGTTTTCCAAATTTATTTGTACTCTTATTCATTATTCCAGGTCTAAGAATTCTAACCCAATCTCCAACTTGGAAACCGTGTACTCTGGTTTTCCACTTATCATTGTACCATCTCACAGTTCTGTCTTGTTTTATTTCCACTCTTTTTGCAGTATCATGCACACATTCCTTATCATTAAACTTAGTTTGGCATTTGTTCCTGAACCACCATGGACAAACACGTGATGCAGGATCTCTTCCTTTGAGTAACTTGAACGGGCTGACTTCTGTCGTAGAATGAGGTGTGATACGATAGACCCATAATTTTTCTCTCAAGGAGTTCATCCAATTACCCCCAATTTTAACGAATCAACAACAAAAGTTTTTAGAACCCTATTAAAGCTGTTCCACTTGCCCATTTTCATGTGGTTCATACAATGATGTACATTTATGTTCAATACCACATTCTTTAAGAAAACCTTCCATTTCTCCAGATGTTAACTGTACCCCATTATCTGTGACTAAAATGGAGGGGCATCCTTCGCGTGCAAAAATTTCTTTAAAAAAACAATTACTGCATTAGTTGTGGCTTTGGAAACAAATTTCACCTCTGGCCATTTGGAATGATAGTCAACCATGACCAAAGCAAAACGAGAAAACTCCGGTAAATCATTAAAAGGACCTGATATATCAAAAGCCACTTTTTGCCATGGTACTTCAGGCCACTTAACCACCTTCAATGGTGGTACGTGCAATTTTAGCATTTTTTCACTAGATACACATTCATGACATTCCCTGACAACCCGATCTATAAACCTATCCATTCCTGGCCACCAAAAAAAACTTCTAACTAAACGCTTCATGGATGATATACCAGGATGTGTTTTGTGGGCTAAATTAAGTATGATGTCTTGCATGCCTCTTGGCGGTACACATTTTCCTGATTTAAATAATAAATTACCCTCAAAGTCTAGTTCTCCAGATACATTAAAAAATGGTACAAGGTCTGATCTCACCATATTTTTTTTTGGCCATCCGCTTAAAACATATTTTTTAAGTTCACTCCACCTATCATCATGTTGTTCACAATAATTCCACTTGTCTTCCGTGATTTCCTGAAATTGATTTGAAACAATATCACCAATGCTAACAACAAAATCACATTCTTTGATGGTATTGGCCTTATCTTGGTCACAGGGTAAGCGAGAGAGGAAGTCTGCAGTGACATTTTTCTTACCAGGAACATACTCTGTATTAAAATTATATTCTTGCAATTTAGACGTTAACCTTGCAATCCTGGCTGTGGAGTTCCAACCCCCACCTGTAGATAAAATGTTGACTAACGGTTTATGGTCCGTTCTAAGGGTAAACTTGCTGCCCCACACATACAACCTGTAATGTTCAACTGCCCATACGCATGCAAGAAGTTCTCTTTCAATTACAGCATATTTCCGCTCACATTCATTTAAAGTGCGCGAGGCAAAAGCGACATTCCATTCATCCTTCCCTTCCTTTTGTGAAAGCACTCCGCCTAAACCATACAGACTTGCATCAACTGTAATAATGCATTCTTTCTTCATGCGAAAAGGTTTTAATGTGGGTGCGTTCACAATGTCTTTTTTTATACTATCAAAAGCTCCTTGTTGTTCTTTTGTCCAATTAAATTTTACATTCTGCCTTAACAAAACTCTTAGAGGTTCCATTTTGGTTGCAAATCCCTCTACAAATTTACTATAGTATTCGCACATTCCTGCGAATGACAAGAGTTGTTCCTTGTTCACTGGTGACGGAGCTTTAACTATGGCATCAACATTAGTTTTTTTTGGAATTACTCCGTCCCCGGACAACGTATGTCCCAAATACTCAACAGATCGTTTAAACAACTTGCATTTGTGTGCCTTTAGAGTGAGCCCATGGTTCTCTAATCTCTTACAAACCTCATTTAAATGCATTAAATGCTCAGGTTCATCTCTTGAAAAGATTAAAATATCATCCTGGAAGCATTTAACATATTCATCTATGTCCCTGAAAATGTGAAACATTACCCTCTGAAAAACTGACGCTGCTGACGCCAATCCAAAGGGCATTCTAGTGTATTGATATAAACCAAACGGTGTGATGAAAGCTGTATATTGTTTTGACTCTTCCATTAATTCTATCTGATGATAAGCAGAACGTAAATCAAGCGTGGAAAAAATTTGTGCCCCCTCAAACATAGAAACTACCTCGTTAATATTCGGAAGAGGGTGACAATCCACCACAATGTTTGAATTTAGGGCTCTCAAGTCCACACAGACTCTCAATTTTTGGTCAGGTTTGCGGACCAGAACAATGGGTGAAACCCATTCAGAAGATTCAATAGCTTCAATAATGCCTTCATCAGATAGTTCCTTCAACATTTCCCTGAGTTCTTCCCTGATGTTAATCGGTACTCCTCTAATTTTCTGTTTAATTGGCACAACATTCTCTTTCAATATAATTTTATGAGTAAAATTCTTCAATTTCCCTAATTCATTGCAAAATACTTTGTTATATTTGCTAACTAGATTTCCTTCCCTGCAGTTCGATTTGAGTTCTGTGTTGACAACTGCAATATTGTTAAATAATCTATCATCACATAATGACACTGGTTCGTTAGACCTTGGGTTTAATGTTAAACCTAATTTATATTGATCGCGCCATCCTAATACATTAACACCTTTTGGTGTAATATATAACTTCACCACTGCACATCTACCTTTGAAATATAACTCTACCTGGAAAAAACCCTCAATCTCAATTTTTGTGCCATCAAAACTCTCCGCTATTATATCAGATGGTTGTAAACTGTCATACTGTATCACATGACCTAATAGTTCATGGAAGTATTCACGTGTGATGATTGTCCACGGAGAACCCGAATCAACCATAAGCATGAGTTTTTCCCCTAAAATTTGGAATTCACAATTTGGAGATTTCATTATATTATCTGGAACACCATCAATAATAGACACAACAAATCCCTTGTTCATTTCTGATATATGATCACAAGGTTGTGTAAAATCATTACTATCTACAACATAGGATACTGCACCACGTGCCTGTGTAATGTTGCGTCTGTGATCCCTGCATACACTACTGAAATGTCCTGTTCTGCCACAGTTTTTGCATTCTCTACCTATTGCAGGACATCCTGGAAAAGAAGCAACGTGCGACTTGCTGCCACACCTATAGCATACACTATGATTAAAGGCTGTGTCGTTTCTTTTGTGAAATTGTGTGTAATTTGATTTGTTGCCATTGAATCTCATGTTAGGCATGTAACGTGTTTGGTGCTGTTCACTTTTGGGTTTAATGGCACATATCTCTTCTTCCTTAGTGGTTATATTAGCTTTTTGTTTAACAACTTCCATCCACTTTTCAGATTGTTCTAATGCTTTAGCTTCAGTTATGGCTTGAGCCAAACTGGGATCTCCCATGACCCATAATTTTTCTTGAATTTTCTTATTCTTTACATGTACGATTATTTGATCTCTTATCATTTCATCAGTGATAAGGCCAAAATTACAATGTAAGGACAATGCTCTTAAAGCTGTCAAAAAATCATCGAACGATTCTTCATCTTTTTGTGTCCTGGTATAAAATTTAAATCTGTTTAAGGCAATGCTTGTAACAGGTTTAAATCTTTTCTCCATTCTCATTAAGGCCTCAGTGTAAACATTGAAATTATCTCCACTTTCGTTGTCAGGTGCAGCCATAGGTGGTAAAGTTCTAAAAATTACTTGTCCCTCAGAGCCTAGACAATGTAAAAATATACTTTTTTTCCTTTCTGCACCCATTCTTTCCCCATCTATGGCCTTCATATATGTACTGAATTCTTCCCTCCACCTTGACCATGGTATAGGTGGGTCCCCTTTTAATTGTAAAAACTTAGCTGGTGGGTCGAACTGCATTTTGAATCGTATAATTAGAATAGACTGATTTATGGTACAGTAAGTAATAAGTGGATAGTACTTTTAGCGTGTGACATTTAAAATATAATAAATACCAAGTGTATGTATTTGTCCTTAACACTTAGTAATACCTTAAACATATGTATTCCATTTTTCCCAAACAACAAAAAAAATACTTTAGACAGTATAACAATAATAAATATTTTGCTTTGCTTTCTTTGCCTTTTTTAAAAAAAATTATTGTTCAGTCATGGAGATAATGAGTTAAAGCAATCTTGACACCATGCAGTGAGAATTCCACGAAAAGTTTTGAAACAGACCCACTTTGTGTGAATTCGTATTATATATTCCTGAGTAAGCTTCGTTGCAAAAAAAAAACGGTCCCGATATGCGTCTTGAAAAGAGTTTCTGGTTACCGCGGTAACCAAGATGGCCGCTGATGACGTTGCACGTTTTGGGCGTCCTAACGTGAGCGTAGATTGTAGAGACAGCCGGGATTGAAGTCGGAGTGCACGCACTGCAGTGACGTGTCTGGAAATGGAGCGCGCGTAAGGAATTCAAAGGATGCCCATGAGAAAAAAAACTGACCGAGCAGGCCTTGAAAGAAAGTACGGTATGACTGAGATCGTTAGTGAAAATTTCTCAATTATTCAAATGCTGTAAGAGTAAGCGGGCTGCAGCGGCGCTCGCTAAGATACAAAAACGCAGGCTGTAACAGTGATCGCTTGGTGACGATATGCGGTGCAGAGCTAGCACAAAACACAGTTGACATATTTGAGGGAAATAGACATAATCTCTGCTGCGGGTGCAATCAGAGCACAACACAGTTATTAAAACAGCCGCCGGTGCAGTCAAGTCACTAAAGTACACATTCCAGATGATACCGCTATCACCCAAACTCTCCCGCTGGTGCAATCAAAACACAATTAGTAATAAAATACAGCCGCAGGTGCTATCAGATCACTGGCAGAAAGAGTTTAAGGTTGAGCAGTAATAAGACGAGTAAGGGATATACTAGTGTGCTTTTAGATTCCAATCAAATTGATTCACAAGGAGAATTTCCAATAAAGTATGGTAGAACTTAGTGCAAGAATTTTAAATTTTCTTCATGGGTTCAAGAAACACTCTGTACCTGTGCTGATGTATATGACAAGAGTGGTTCTTCAGCTCGTCGCCAAATGTAGAAATGAGTCCAGTATTCATTAGTTTTGAAGAAGGTTTATTTTCAGTTTCAGCACAGCAATGTAGGTCCATCCATTAACAGCTCCAGATGCAACTGGGCAACAGACAAGATATCAGTATTAAACAAACCATGTAGAATCTGGAATGTCAATGGAAAGTAAACATAGCGCATGCCAGAGCTGGCAAGGAACCAGGTGATGTAATAAAGGAGGGAGGATAGAGAGGGAGGGAAAGAAGGAGGAAGAAAGATGTAACACCCTGCTTGAGCTTGGCTCATTAGCAGGAGGGCAGAAACATGTCTCTCGTCGGCAGCAGCCCTAGCTTGCTGTCCGGTTCTGGAAGACTGGTACCGGGAGCACTGAGGGCCTCCCAAAGAAACTGTTACAGTGCATGGAATCATACCTCCCACATCGTTTACGATGTGGGAGGTATGATTTAAACATGTTTGATACCAAACATGACAGGGTTCGTTACAGACAGTTTAGAGATGGTCATCGCGTAATGACGCATGGCCCCTCTATGTGTTATATGGCTGCTTCACTTATAACCCGGGAGAATAGACTCCCTAAGTTATGGGGTGCCCCGCTCATGCAGGGACACCCTCACACTTAGAACTGAGCACCCTGCCTTCAGGATTGAAAGGCCTGCCTTAGGGGCGACTTATAGGTATTAAGTGCAGTGACCTCAGATATAGGGAAACCTACATCTGTCATAAGTGGTGCTAGCACCAGCTTACACAGGCTGCAATGGCAGGCCTGTAGTTACAGTTTGAGTGGTCTCTCATGGGTGGCATAATACATGCTTCAGCCCATGGGGCACCCCTGGTGTACCTATGGCCTGGATACCTCAATACCATATATTGGGGACTTCTAAGGGTACACCTGTATCCAATCTGGGATGTACCTAAGTACTTACCAATTTAGGGGAGAAAGCACAGAGACTGGGGTCCTGATTAGCAGGTTCCCAGGCAGACTAGTCATAAACAGCATAACACCAGGCAAAAAGTGGAGGTAACCATGAAAGCAGATCCTACTTTCCTACAATCACCTTATGGAGCTTTTTGACAAAAAGTTCTCAAGCTTCACCAAACTTCTGGAGCTTCTTCTTGAAGTTCCTTTTGAGGGTTCAAAGTGTCCAAACCACAAATCCAAGGGTCTGGAATCTCATCTCATAGATGGCCCATGGGATGTCTGGACAACAAACCCTACAATGCACCAGGCCATATCCTTAAAAGTCCACTTGACACACACCAGGTTGGGGACTGTTGCTGGAGATGATGCAGGTGGGCTCTGTTAAGCTGTAGCTTGCAGTGAGTCCACTCCTTAATCCTTATTGAAGCAATGCAAAGTTCTTGGGGCTGTGCTACCAGATTGTGCAGCTGGTGCAGGCATTCAGAGTGCAGACCTTTAGGTGCAATCCAGATTCCAGCAGGGCAGTCCTTATACTCCTTGTTGTTTCAGGCAGCAGATCTGAGGAGCTAGGCAGCTCTCCCACATTTATTCACTGTTCCTGGATGTCAAGCAGGGGGCTACCGCTGACCAATGCAGGGTTTCACCCTCAGGTATGACCACTTCCTCCAAAGTGTGACACAATATTGTCCCCGAAAGCAGTATTCTCAGAAAATCCAAAATGGAGAATGTCTCTCATTGAAGGTTGGATTAGGCTAAGCCAACTTACTGGTGTGGCTAAGTTTCACTAACACACCCCTTCTAGCCCCTTGACTAATCTAATTACTGAGGCTCCTGTGTGGCTGGGGGTGCAGGATGTGGGGGATCAGCCTGTGCTAGTCCCAAACTGTCATTCTCCCTTTGAAGAACAGTTTGGCTCCTCCCATCCTCTTCCTGCCTTTTGGCTTCTGCACCTAAAGTTCTCCACCCACAGGAAATTCATTGTCTACTCTGACAGGACACGCCGTACCTCATCAATCAGCTCTGGCTTAGGCGGGGAAAGGCTGGCCATTCAGGAGAGGGCAGCTTGAAAGCTGGATTTTGGCTCACAGAAAAGAGAGTTTAATAACTTCTTTTCTGTAATATTATGATAAATCTAACAGTAGCAAGTTGTTGGTTTTATCTTAACTATGCATTTGATACTTTGAAGTATATTTTGAGTTCCTTCCTATCAATATCTATACTTAAATAAAATATGACTTTTGAGCTAATTATATACGATGGGGAAAAATGATTTTTTCAGTTTTTCCCTCACCAGGTCATATAAAACATGTTTTATAATGTCCCTGCTTATAGTTACATGGCACCCTACCCCTGGGGCACCTAGTGAAGAACTTAGGGGTGACTTATATGAAGAAATGAGGTAGACTACTACTTTGGAAGTATCTTTAATTCCAAAGTCGATTTTGCATATAATTATAATTTAAAAGCAGCCTGCAAGGCAGGGCTGGCTTTTAAAATGACAGCAAGCAACACAGAAGCACACTCTAGTGCAGGACCTGATATCAGAACTTGCATATTCGCTTATATATTCCTCTCAGTAAGTTAAGCACAGGGTCATGAGATTTGTCTGTAATGTGCATGTCACTCATGCCTTATCAGTACATGCTCTGTGAGTGACAAAAGCTTGTACTAGTCTGCACTGCTGCCTCTGTTCTGAGGGGAATGGAAGATTGCACTTGCTGCATTCTATGAAGAGAGTGAAGTGTGCTTCCCTGCTGCAGTGCCGTACCTGTTCTGTGAAGAAGCAGAGCTTGCACTGCTGTTGCCACATTTGTACGTGTCCTGTGATTGGGAAAGGTTGAGCTGCTGCCATAGCTGTACCTGTCCTCTGAAGAAGGGAAGTGTGCACTTTTTCTGCAGAAAGTGTTTCCTGCGCTGTTGCACCATCTTATGAAAAAATAAAGAATATATTGAATGCACTTGCATAACATGCCCTATGAATTAGGGACCGTTTCACAATATTTGATGTGAGATACCGAGACTTTTAGTCCTGAGGAAGACATCTGACCCGTAGGGACAGTATTAAAGTGCCGAAATGTCCACAGAAGAGAAGAATTTTCTGTAGTTGGATCCTCGTGTTTTTATATTTTTGGCAGGGAGAAATCAGTCAAAAATATGTCTAGATTACTCACACACAATTTTAGTATAGGTCTGGAAGTTTAAGAAAGGGAGAAGAGAAATGACAACATTAGGGACATAACCTATTTCAAACTAGGAGACCCATAACTAGGACACTTTGCAACCAGTGAACAATAGCAGTATCAGATGCATCCCAGTGCTAGATGTGGACTCCACTGGTAAAACATACCACCCTAGGTAGCTGAAGGTTCATGATCCAAAATGAGTATATGAGTGTGTGAATATTCCATAGGAGGTTTGGCTTACACTTCCAGGATTGTTGTATTTTCTGTATGTTTATGTCTGTTTACGGAGAGTGTGCAACAGGCCTCTAACTCCTCTTATTCACTCTTTAGTGGGTTAGTGTTAGACCTGACAGCCTTAGGGTGGTCTTCCCCCCAACCTTTTGCACTACTCCTCCACTTTTTCTGACCTTGTTGTTGCTGGTATTAGGGCTCTACACACTTTACAACTGATAACCAGTGCTAAAGTGCTTGTGCTCTCTTCCCTAAACATGGTAATATTTGTTCATCTCCAATTGGAATATTTAATTTGCTTATAAGTCTCTAGTAAAGTGGTACTCACTGTACCCAGTCGGCCTGCAGCACTGACTGCCACCCACTTAAGTAGAGATTTAACCATGTCTCAGGCCTGCCATTGCAGAGTATGTGTGTGCAGTTTACACTGTCATGTCAACCTGGTAAACTAAACCTTTTGCCAGGCCTAAACCTTACATTTTTATACATATACGTAACCCCTAAGGTAGGCTCTGGACAACTCAGAGTGCACTGTATTTAACAGGCAGAACATGCACTTTTACGTTTTACATGTCCTAGTCGTGAAAAACTCTCCAAGTCATTTTTCACTACAGCAAGACCTATATATCCCATAGGATAACATTGGGATTACTTTATTAGATTTTATATGAGTAATATTCAAATGGGAAGATAATGGTGTCTCTGGGATCACACTTTAAAATCCTAACTTATGGTGAAGTCGGATTTTAAATTGCAAATTTAAAAATACCACTTTTAGAAAGTTGGCATTTTGTTCCTGCTGCCTGATCACATGTCTGGGTGAGTGACAGTTGAAGCTGGGCTTTGTGTATTCCTCCTAGGCAGCAACACACAATAGGAGCTTAGGTGTGACCTAATGGGCCATCCTGGCAGGATGGGTGGGAGGGAGGAGCTGGACCCAGCCTCACTTACCTGAATAGGCTATGCCTGTCCCCACATAAAGGGCTGCATACCCCCCTGTAGTGAGTAAGGAGCCAGGGCAGAAAGAGGAGGGCCTCTGTGCACTTCAAAAGCCTGTCTTTGAAGTCTCCCACAAAACAAAGGCACCACTGGGTAGAAGTACTGGAACTTAGACACCACCACTTCAGTACACTTCTGGACCTTTGGATACTCTGCCAGGAAGAAGGACTGCTATGCTGCTGAAGGACTGCTACCCTGCTGGACTGTTCTCTGATGGGCACCTGCTTTGCTGTGCTGCCCTGATGCCTGATGCCTGCTTCCCCCTGCCTGGGTGAGAAGGATTGTACCTGCATCACTTGACCCCAGAGCCCAGAGTAACTCCAAGGGCTAGTTGACTGGCCTCCTGATCTGAAGTCTCAGGTACATAAAAGAATTCCAACCACCCTGCTTCTGCACCTGGGCTCTGCCAGCAGTAAGTCTACCCTGCCAAGTGCCCTTGGAAGTGGGCTTAAGGTGCTTGCCAGCGAAACCGACTCATCCTCTATGCTGAGTGGCTCATCCCTGAGAAAACCCAACGCAGCTCCTCGTCTGAGCGGCACATCCCTGAGCAGAACCAACGCATTGCTGCTGCTGCATGGTTTGAACCCATCACAAAAGACTTGCATCACCGCCGCCTTCCGCATCTTGTGATCTACCCGTCGCCTTCGGAACCACCACTGCACTACGCTTTTCACGGCACAAGCTCCTAGCACCCCTCGTCGACGCCATCTTCGACAATGAAACCCTGCATTGCAGCTTCACTGTTCATCAGAATCAAGGCATCGCCTCTGTTGCACCTTGCATCCTCGACACCATACTTTGCATCGGAAGCCCATCTACAGGATCCTTGATACAACAGGACCTTGCTCTACAGCCTCTCCCCATCTTAGAACTGACACATCGCCTCGGCTGCACAACACATCTTCTACCCCGATCCAGGCACTGCTCCGTAACCAGGATTTAGGATACTCTGTTCATCTGGCCTAACTGGATCCCTGTAGCCAGCCGTCGCTCCTTCGTGGTTGGCCTGAACTTGTAACTTTGCCCCGGTACGGCACGAGCAGATATCCCCCAATAGCGCTTTGCGCTTTTTGGGGCTATTTCTCACTATAAACTTTATAATTCAATAACTCTAGTTCTACTGATTGGATTTTTGTTGTTGTGGTCTTGTTGTATTAATTAAAATCATAGTTATTTTTCTAACTTGGTGTGGAATCTTTTTGCATGGTGTTTTCACTGATTTACTGTTTGAAGTGTTGCGCAAATACTTTACTTACAGCCTCTAAAGTTAAACCTGACTGCTCTGCGCCAAGATACCAGGAGGCGAGCACAAGTTAATTTAGGGTTGGCAGGCCTCTTACCGTGACTAGGATTGTGGTTGCTGCTTGACCAGGGCTCATACCCCAGTCAACCAACAACCCAATTTCTAACATTGGTGAAAAATGATGGGATTAGGACTTGTGTTTGTTCAGTGCCATACAGTGACTTGGTGTACACTACCATTCAATACCTAACACCAATTTGAATTTTAAATTCTCCCTGATTGGCATTTTTGACTTTTCTAAATCATGCCTCTGTCTGTTGGTTCTAAAACCACACCAGCAAGTATGGGATTTGAGCTGTCTGACACGGGGTTTGGACTTCCTGCCAAGAGCACCACCAGGAATGTGGAATTGCAAAAGGCACTGAGGGCCTGGGGAGAAGCTCACTCCATAACAGGAAAGATCACAGGAGGTGATGAGGAGGTGGAGGAACAGCTGCAGCAGAGGGGGAGGATTTGACCCCTAGAATGGAACTCCCTACCAGGTCGGAAAGCAGCATCTCCTCTCATGACTTGTTCCAGAGGAACTGTCGGAAAGGAGAGAGGAGAGGGAATTCAAGCTGGAAATTGATTAATTACAAATGGAGGAGAAAAAGGCAGAAAGCCCCCCTAGAAGAGAAGAACATTTTACTGGCTCATGAATTTAGGGATTGATTTAGATCTTAATGGATGGGATACTCTGTCACAAACATGATGGATATCCCGTCCACCGTATTACAACTGCCATAGGATATAATGCACCTGCAATATGGCGGACGGGATATCCCATCCGCCAAGATCTAAATCAGGCCCTTAGTCTTAAATAGTTGGACATCAAGGCCAGACAGGCAGATTCTAGCAGTGATGGTGGCAGCATACCTGCAGTGTCTGAGGGAGACAAAAGGGTTCGCATACCCAAGGTTTTTGTGCCCAGTTATGTGTTGGGAGATGACATAGACATATGGTTTTCTGCCTATAAGGTCACACTGAGGGTTCACAAGGTACCTGAACAACACTGGGGGGGGTGGTCTGTGGAAATGCATACCTGCTGTGGGCAGGGTCACACTTCTGACACTAGAGGTTGGGGACAAAACCGAATACACCTCCATGAAGGCCATTTGAGCTGACCCTTGAGAAGTACCAGCAAAGGTTCAGGAACAGCCAGAAGCTCCCCAACTAATCCTGGGTAGATTTTGTGGACTTCTCCAGCAAGGCACTGAATACTTGGGTGTGGGACAGCAAAGTTAATAATTATGTTGGGTTGTACAATTTAATGATGAGAACACACATGCTCAGTGTCTGTTTTATAGAGTTGCGCCAGCACCTTGTTAACAGCAAGCTGACTGACCCAAGGTAGCTTGTTGAGGAGGTGAACCTCTGGGCTAGCACCATGGTGTCCAAGAAGGTATCTGGGGGGACTGCCACAAAGGTGGTCAAGGTTCCAACCAGAAAAAAAGAGGGGGAGGCAAACTTTAAAATAAGGAGTTATCTAAAGGTCCCTAAAATAATTCTCAAGAGAGTAGTGGTAACCAATCCCAGTCTGATCCTAAGAAGAAGGGTTTCTTTGACAGGCTGACAGGGAGGTTTGTACCCCAATGTACTGAGTGCTACAAGTATGGGCACTCCAAGGACAACTCCAAATGTCCCAAGAAGGTACAGCATACCCACCGGTGGGCAGCCATCAGGGTTTGTGAGGGTAGCGCTGGGGGAGGACATAGTCCCAGTTAGCTTTGGGGAGCAGACAGAGGTAACATTAGTGCATCTGGGGGATAAGAAGATGGTGCCAAAAGCCCATATACCTGCCAATACTTCAAAGTACAGGCAGTGGGTCACCATGAATGGGCAACGGGTCGAGGCTCTGAGAGACACAATAGCCAGTATGACTACTGTAAATATTTCTGTCCCCCCTGAGGATGGGATTTCAATAAATGATAAACATAAAGATCTGTCTAAACACTGTTTTTAGAAAAACAAACCAATTGTACTATTTGAAATGTCTTTAAAGTTTATACGAAAAAATCATATTTGAGTAAGGAACAGGACATATACACACAAAGATATAAATCCTGCAATTCTACTTGGATGGGTGAAACACAAGGAAAGTGAAACAAAGGTGTTTTACTTATACATCACAACATAGTTAAAACATAACAAATAATACATATAACACAATAATACATTTAGGCACAGCGTGAAATTCATAGAGAATACGCTTTTCAACAAGACCAAGAATTTATCGTTTTAATGTGTGATGGTCAAGTTGGGCTGTAACGCTTGTAAATATAGGTCGACGTTTCGACCCCTTTGAGTTTTAGCATAAATAAAGAAGCATCATCATGGGGTCTTCCTCAGGACTACAAACAATATCTGTGTGTTGCCTGCATGGAAGAAAAAATAAGTGTACTTAAAAAATGTTTGTTTGTGTTCAGACAGTGTTTAAATGTAAAACTAGAGGTGAGGACTTATAAATCGCTGCTCACCTTCTGAATTGGTTTCAACTGGATACCAAAGGAGTAAAATGCCGTCACAGCAAGGCGGCTTGTATATATAAATATGGCGTTCTCCTGTCAGAAAGAAATGTGTATGGCAGTAAGCACCAATTACATTGTTTTTGCCATAAAGTGAATTAAATGCCTTCAGCATAACTACAACCGGACTATACCTTGAGTAGGAGTTTGGTATCCTCTGGAAAACTATCCCTGGTGATTCTGGATGAGGGGCACAGCGTGCTCACAAAGATAAAATCTATTAAGATACATAAATCACCCCTTGATGAATAAAACAGGTTTGATCATCTCTGTGTAATTTTAAGACGATGATTGGGAGGAACAAAACCTTACTAACCTCCGGCGTCATGCGCTCGGGGTTGTCTGCTTCTTCGTTCTCATCAAAATAGTTTCAGAATATGTAGGGGCTGACAGCCTCCATACACGTGATTTGATAAAGTCCAGGTGCAAACTTGCTCCTTTGGACCCTATGAGGAAGGATATCAATCAGAATATCAATTAAAACCATATTTTTAACATGTTGGAAAAACGGGGAAAGAACAGTTCAAATGAACTCACCTCTGGCCGATTGTGCTCAGGGTCTAGTCCAGATACGTCCTACAGGAGTGAAAAAACACTCTTACTGAAGTAGCTTCCCGGACGGAGCGTCAGCGTTCAGCTGGCGTCCTTGTGTACTGCAAGCATGTTAGGAATGCAAATTCCTACATGCTTGTCATGGCTGCAGTCCGCCAGGGTATGGCTGCAAATTCTCACCCTAACTCTCAGTGTTCCTCTGGGGGCCGAGTGAGAGTATGCAGGACCCAACAAGTACCGGCAAAAAAGTGCACATGATTAAATTTGCATGTTGAAAAACGGGCAATATGGATTGAACTTTAAAAATGGCCCGATTGCATCTAACGTGAGGGGATACCTAGGGGGCTAGTTCAAGTCCTGATTTACCTCTAGTGGGAAAAAGACTAAAAGGAGCACCTCGAAACGGGGGCTATTTATGACCCACGACAGAATGGCACACAATAGTCATAGATAACGCTCTCATCAAGAGTGGAAAGCAAATAGCGTTATTTTGAAAATGTTGTATATGTCAATTTCACAATCATAATAAACAGCTTTTAGTAGGTGTTGAAGTCACATTACACATTTGATTCAACATACACCGCATATGGTTACATTTGTAATCTAATGGCATATAATACAGTGTTATTTTGCATCATTGTATTTACATACAGAGAAAAAGTGTATTTACATACAGAGCAAAATGTGTAATTCTAAGGTAACAGAAGACCTGTCAGCCTTCGGAGTTTTACATGTCCTGAATTTTAAGTTCTTTAAGCAGTACATAGGAGAGAAATTTGTCTAGAAATTTCTTCCAACTCATTCAGGCCCCCATGGACAGAGTCCAGCAGATGGATCCATTTGCACTCTCGCAAGTTCATGGTGGATGTTATGGCTTTCCCTCTCGGGTTCGGTATGATCCTTTCTAGTACCCACCACTCCAAACTGTCATATGGGTGAAGCATCTCGTTGAAATGTTCCACCAATGGGGCACCTTGTACTTTACAACGAATGCGTGAGCAATGTTGTAAGATTCTTGTTTTGATTTTTTGTTTGGTCTGATCAACATATACTTTCTGACATGGTCACCTAATAAGGTAAATCACATCCTTGGTATTACAATTGGTTTATGATGTAAAGTATACTGCCTGCCATTGTGCATGAAATTCTTATGTTCAACCGCCAGCTCGCAGGCTTTACAACGCCCACATCTAAAATTACCTTGCAATGGTGGTAACATTAGTAGAGAGCGTGTATCTGACACTGGTTTTTCTATTAGGTACGAACTGACCACACAATCCCTGATGTTTCTTCCTCTTTTAAAGGCAAAGAGAGGATGGGCAGTGGTGCCTATTTCATCTGCCACAAGAGACCAATTGTGATTTATGATTTGTTTGATTTCATTGCTTCTATTGCTGAATGTGGAGGCACAAACAATCCTGTCATTCTCAGTCTTTTTGTTCTGGTTACTCTGTAATAATATATCTCTATGACAATACCATGCCCCCTTCCTTGATTTCTTTAGGAGACTGCGCGGATAGCCGCGATCCATCAGTCGAGACATGAGAGAATCAGATTCTTTGAAGAAATCTGACCTACGGGTACAGTACCTATGGAGCCTTAGGAACTGACCATAGGGCAGATTGTCCCTCAAGTTTCTGGGGTGGCTACTTGTGTAGCCTAGTAACGTGTTTCTTCCTAAAGGTTTTCTATATAGTGAGTTATACAACACATTTTTTTCAGTCTGAATGGTGAGATCCAGGAAATTTATCTGTTCATGGCTATATGCCATTGTTAACTGTATGTCTCTATATCTGCCATTAAGCCAGACACAAAACTCCTCCAAAGTATCCGAATTCCCTGTCCATACCATGAGGACATCATCGATATACCTCTTCCATAGAATGATATTCTCTATGAAAGGGTTATCGAGATTATAGATATATTTATCCTTATAGTTGTCCATGTATAGATTAGCTATGTCTGGAGCAAAGCCAGCGCCCATAGCTACTCCCTTGGTCTGTTAGAAGTAGTCTTTTTGGAATATAAAGAAGTTCCTAGTCATGGCCACTTCCAATAGACCAATGATGAAATCAGTAGGTACCCAGTGTGGTCTGACCCTACGTTCTAAGACCTCATGGGCTATTTCCAGTGCTTCACTTTGTGGGATACTCGTATATAACGAGGCCACGTCAAGGGTTACCAACAGTTGTTTGTCCTTATCAAACAGAAAACCCTCCACCTTTCATAGAGAATATCACTCTATGGAAGAGGTATATATCGATGATGTCCTCATGGTATGGACAGGGAATTCGGATACTTTGGAGGAGTTTTGTGCCTGGCTTAATGGCAGATCTAGAAACATACAGTTAACAATGGCATATAGCCATGAACAGATACATTTCCTGGATCTCACCATTCAAACTGAAGAAAATGTGTTGTATACCTCATTATATAGAAAACCTTTAGAAAGGAACACGTTACTAGGTTACACAAGTAGCCACCCCAGAAACTTGAGGGACAATCTGCCCTACGGTCAGTTCCTAAGGCTCCGTAGGAACTGTACCCGTAGGTCAGATTTCTTCAAAGAATCTGATTCTCTCATGTCTCGACTGATGGATCGCGGTTATCCGCGCAGTTTCCTAAAGAAATCAAGGAAGCGGGCATGGTATTGTCATAGAGATATATTATTACAGAGTAACCAGAACAAAAAACTGAGAATGACAGGATTGTTTGTGTCTCCACATTCAGCAATAGAAGCAATGAAATCAAACAAATCATAAATCACAATTGGTCTCTTGTGGCAGATGAAATAGACACCACTGACCATCCTCTCTTTGCCTTTAAAAGAGGAAGAAACATCAGGGATTGTGTGGTCAGTTCGTACCTAAAAGAAAAACCAGTGTCAGATACACGCTCTCTACTAATGTTACCACCATTGCAAGGTCATTTTAGATGTGGGCGTTGTAAAGCCTGCGAGCTGACGGTTGAACATAATGATTTCATGCACAATGGCAGGCAGTATACTTTACATCATCACACCAATTGTAATACCAAGGATGTGATTTACCTTATTAGGTGTTCATGTCAGAAAGTATGTGTTGATCAGACCAAACAAAAAATCAAAACAAGAATCTTACAACATTGCTCACGCATTCGTTGTAAAGTACAAGGTGCCCCATTGGTGGAACATTTCAACGAGATGCTTCACCCCTATGACAGTTTGGAGTGGTGGGTACTAGAAAGGATCCTACCGAACCCGAGAGGGGGAGCCATGACATCCACCATGAACTTGCGAGAGTGCAAATGGATCCATCTTCTGGACTCTGTCCATGGGGGCCTGAATGAGTTGGAAGACATTTCTAGACACATTTCTCTCCTATGTACTGCTTAAAGAACTTAAAATTCAGGACATGTAAAACTCCGAAGGCTGACAGGTCTTCTGTTACCTTAGAATTACACATTTTGCTCTGTATGTAAATACACTTTTTCTCTGTATGTAAATACAATGATGCAAAATAACACTGTATTATATGCCATTAGATTACAAATGTAACCAAATGCAGTGTATGTTGAATCAAATATACAATGTGGCTTCAACACCTACTAAAAGCTGTTTATTATGATTGTGAAATTGACGTATATAACATTTTCAAAATAACGCTATTTGCTTTCCACTCTTGATGAGAGCGTTATCTATGACTATTGTGTGCCATTCTGTCGTGGGCCATAAATAGCACCCGTTGCTAGGTGCTCCTTTTAGTCTTTTTCCCACTAGACGTAAATCAGGACTTGAACTAGCCCCCTAGGTATCCCCTCACGTTAGATGCAATCGGGCCATTTTTAAAGTTAAATTCACATTGCCCGTTTTTTAACATGCAAATTTAATCATGTGCACTTTTTTGCCGGTACTTGTTGGGTCCTGTATACTCTCACTTTGCCCTCAGAGGAACACTGAGAGTCAGGGTGAGAATTTGCAGCCATACCCTGGCGGACTGCAGCCATGACAAGCATGTAGGAATTTGCATTCCTAACGTGCATGCCGTACAAGAGGACGCCAGCTGAACGCTGACGCTCCGTCTGGGAAGCTACTTCAGTACGAGTGTTTTTTCACTACTGTAGGACGTATCTGGACTAGACTCTGAGCACAATCGGCCAGAGGTGAGTTCATTTGAACTGTTCTTTCCCCGTTTTTCCAACATGTTAAAATATGGTTTTAATTGATATTCTGATTGATATCCTTCCTCATAGGGTCCAAGGGAGCAAGTTTGCACGTGGACTTTATCAAATCGTGTGTATGGAGGCTGTCAGCCCCTACATATTCTGAAACTATTTTGATGAAAACGAAGAAACAGACGACCCCGAGCGCATGACGCCAGAGGTTAGTGAGGTTTTGTTCCTCCCAATCATCGTCTTAAAATTACACAGAGATGATCAAACCCGTTTTATTAATCAAGGGGTGATTTATGTATTTTTATAGATTTTATCTTTGTGAGCACGCTGTGCCCCTCATCCAGAATCACCAGGGATAGTTTTCCAGAGGATACCAAACTCCTACTCAAGGTATAGTCCGGTTGTGGTTATGCTGAAGGCATTTAATTCACTTTATGGCAAAAACAACATAATTGGTGCTGTCATACATATTTATTTCTGACAGGAGAACGCCATATTTATATATACAAGCCGCCTTGCTGTGACTGCATTTTACTCCTTTTGTATCCACTTGGAACCAATTCAGAAGGTGAGCAGCGATTTATAAGTCCTCACCTCTAGTTTTACATTTAAACACTGTCTGAACACAAACAAACATTTTTTAAGTACACTTATTTTTTCTTCCATGCAGGCAACACACAGATATTGTTTGTAGTCCTGAGGAAGACCCCATGATGATGCTTTTTTATTTACACTAAATCTCAAAGGGGTCGAAACGTCGACGTATATTTACAAGCGTTACAGCCCAACTTGACCATCACACATTAAAAGGATAAATTCTTGGTCTTGTTGAAAAGCATATTCTCTATGAATTTCACGCTGTGCCTAAATGTATTATTGTGTTATATGTATTATTTGTTATGTTTTAACTATGTTGTGATGTATTTGTAAAACACCTTTGTTTCACTTTCCTTGTGTTTCACCCATGCAAGAAGTAGAATTGCATGATTTATATCTTTGTGTGTATATGTCCTGTTCCTTATTCAAATATGATTTTTTCGTATAAACTTTTAACACATTTCAAATAGTACAATTGGTTTGTTTTTCTAAAAACAGTGTTTAGACAGATCTTTAGGTTTATCATTTATTGAAATCCCATCCTCAGGGGGGACAGAAAAAAAGTTCATTTTAGTTTATTTATTTTTGTGGCAGAACCACTGCTCATTTAACGTATTGATCCCCAGGTTCTGCACATAACTGGGTTACCCCATTGTCTAATATCTACTGTAAACATTTAGCTGGTGTCCTCAGGGCAAGCCCTCTCTAATGCATTCCACCAAGTCAGTCACTGACAATCGTGAGAGCCATCTACCGGTGGTTCTGGTTCCCTTTGAGTGGGGGGGGGGTCTCAGATTCTCTGAAAGTAGCAGTGAGCCCTGCCATGCCTATAGATTTTCTGTTAAGCAATGACCTGGAGCTCACTGCCTGGATGGGGAAAGAGCTCAGGTCACACTTGGAGATGTTGGTATTGCCTGAGTGGGCCTGTATGATCACACAGTACATGTCTGCCTGTGAAGAGAGTCAAGGACATCTGAAGCCTGGAACAATGGCTCAGACAGCTGCCCAAGAAGGAGAGGGGCAAGGGGTGTGGAAAACCAGCCCCTGAAGTTCCAGCGGTTGAGGTTGATGGGCCACTGAGGAGTAGGTCCCCGAGCTAATCGTTGCCGCCCTACGTGACCTGCCTGAGTTTGCTGGCTGGCAAGTTGAGGGTGGGCCCACCAAGAAGGAGTTCTGCAAGATGCAGAAAGAGTGCCCCGCTCTGGAGGCCTTGAAGCGGCAAGCTGAGGCCCAGGCAGCAGGTGACACCTCTGGAGATCACCTGATCTATTGGTGAGAATGACCTCCTATATAGTGAACGGGTGTTTTTCAGATATCACCAATATACCTGTAATCCCTTCCAGGTGGTTATTCTAGGTAAACAATACTGCCAAGGAACCCATAGGGTTTTGTAAAAGAACCCTCACTCACCTACCTGGTAGGTGACATGCTTCATCACGGTCCGTTTGAGGATAAGTAGGATCAAATTAATATCCTTCACATATCCTCCACTATTTTAATATTGACCAATAGTCCTATGATTAAAATTTAAGTAGAAGTGACTGGGAGTATTGAGCCAGTTTTAACCACTGCACTCGAGCACCATTCACTCACCATCACCACTTCACCCTCGAACAATAAAAATAGCTCCGCTTTAATCAGGCGTCATAGTACACCCTGGAAACATTCGGTGACCTGGGTGGGAACCCAATGATAAAGCATGTCACCCACCAGGTAGTTGAGTGGGGGTTCTTTTCGAAAATCTTATGGGTTCCTAGGTAGTATTGTTTACCTAGAATAACCACTTAGAAGGGATTACAGGTATATTGGTGATACCTGAAAAGACTCGTTCTCTTTTGGTATTATACTGATTACTTGGGAAGAGGAACGGGCCTGTCTCCTGAATTCTCCTTTTCCATTTTGTTTAGACTCCTATATAGTGAACCTAAGGCTCCTGCTTCTGGAGGCCCGTGTGCTGGAGGTCCCCCAGTGTTACAGGACCTTCCTACTGGGTTTGGCTCATGATAGACCCCTGGTAGGTCATCTAGGGCAAGACAAGGCCTTTGCCAGGCTTGTTGACTAATTTTACTGGCCCCAGATGAAGACTCCCACAGATGCTTTATGTAGGTCCTGTCTCACCTGCAAGGCCAGTGGGAAGTCGAGGAAAAAAAGACAAAACTCCCCTTACCCCATCACTTGTCATTGGCACTCTCTTTGAAAGGGTTGACATCAACTTAATTGGACCAGTGGATCCAAAGACAGCCCTGATTGTCCTGATCTTGGTGAACCATGCCACCCGCTAACCAGAGGCCATCCCTCTGAGGTCAGTGACTACACAAATGGGAGCCAGAGCTCTGCTGGGGATCTTTACCCATGTGGGGTTCCCCAAGGAGGTAGTGTCTGACCGAGACACTAACTTCATGTCGACATACATGGAGTCCATGTGAGATGAGTGTGAGGCAACCTACAAGTTCACCACACCCTATCACCCCCAAACCAACGGTCTTGTGGAGGGATTCAACAAGACCTTGAAAGGGATGATAATGGGTATACCGGAGTAAATGAGGCATAAGTGGGACATCCTCCTTCCATGCCTTCTCTTTGCCTACAGGGAGATGCCACAGAAAGGAGTGCGGTTTAGCCCCTTTGAACTCCTCTATGGCCACCGTGTCAGGGGACCTCTGAGCCTTGTCAAGGAGGGGTGGGGGCAAGCTCCCAAGAAGTCCTCCCAGGATGTGGTCAGCTACATGCTGGCCCTCTGCAATGAGATGCATCGCTTCTGGAAGAAGGCAAAAAGTCATGAAGCTCTGGTACAACCAGAAGGCCACTCTGGTGAATTTCTAACCAGCTGCTTTAACTACGGGGTCCGATTGGCTGGAGGGAGATCTTCGTGCCCCGTTGGTTTCCTCTATTGGCACAGACACCTTACCAGCTAGCTCTCAAAAATGTGGTATAGTTTCCAGGGCTACTCAGGAAGAGCTTCTTCAGTGTATACTGCTTAACACCCGCTCACTGATCAAACATAAATATCAGTTGGAATGTATGTTGCAGCTCTCCAATCCCGACATAGTATTTTTGACTGAGACCTGGAAGAACCAGGAATCTGACCCCGAATGGAACTTAGCACTTCCGGCAGGTTACTCACTGACTGGCCTAGATAGGATAGGGAAACGAGGGGGGGGCATCGCTATAATACATCGCTCCCACCTAAATGTCCGAGTAGAAACCATCACACAGCTTCCGGCTGAGGCTATGATATTTACCTTTAAAATAAACAAAATTTCTACCTTTCACGGCTTACTCTTATATCGTCCACCCGGACCTAGAGCAGCCTTCACCCTAGCTCTCCAGACCTTTCTTGAATCCAGCTTAGAATCTCTCATGTTTACCATCTTAGGTGATTTTAATTATCACCTGGAATTAAACACTAATCCTGATACTGTAAGGCTACTTGATAATCTGGCAACTCACGGCCTTACTAAAATTGTTTCTGATTCCACTCACTCAGCCAGTCACACATATTTACTAACAACCCGGACGTCACCCTGATTACAATATCCCCATTACCTTGGACTGATCATAAGGCTGTACATTTTAATATCAAAATAATGCAGCCCAACCGTTGCTTTTTATGTTCAATCATTTTTATTAACGGAATAAGCAAGCGATGAACACAGCTTACTGCCTACAACTCAAAGCCGGCAGAGCGAAGCCCAATATACATTTCAATTCTTAACTTCACAACCCGGAGGCCGGGCATGACTATGTGCCGTGCGAAGGCAGTACTATAATTCCATTTTCAAAATTTTACTAAAAACCATCTATTTAACTAAACAAAAACCAAATAAAATACAAAACCAAAACAACAACCCCCCTCCCTCCTCCCTGTTCCTCCACCCACCCACCCTCCTCCGCATCAGCTTCTGCTATGTAACACATATTAAGGCCTGAGAACCCTCATTCCTTTGTTGAGCCCAGTTACTGTATTCACGATGAGGTAGAGCCCGGGGGCTCCAGGGGGATCAATCGCAGGATCTGCAGGTATTTTGGACACGTCACTTCTCTGAGATCTTTGGTAAGTAAGCCTAGGAAGGGCCTCCACACTGTTGGGAACTCCCGCCCCGTCCCCTCCACTGTCATGGACATTCGTTCCATAGCTAGCAACTGCCAAAGTCTGTATACCCAAGCTCCCACCTCCGGCTGCTTAGTCGTGCCCCACGAAGCCAAGAGAACTTGTCTAGCTGCCAGAAGCGCCAGCGCTATCTGCCTGCCCTGCATAGTGCGCAGCGGGAAACTTTTCGCATGCGGGAGACCCAAAAGCGTATACTCTGGTGAGCGGGGTAGCGCAATCTGGAAAACTGCATCTATATCATTTAGGACTGCCGTCCAATATCGATGTAGTTTCGGGCAGTGCCATAAGAGGTGTGCTAGCGTCCCTGTCATTCCGCAGCCTCTCCAACACTGGTCTGTTTTGTTTTTGTTCCAGGCATGCACCCGAGCTGGAGTATAATACCAGTAGGAGGTCACCTTGAATGCTGCCTCCGTGCCCGTCGTGCTGCGAGCAGTGTGGTGCGCCCTATAGAGAATGTACTCCCACTCTTTGAAGGTTAGGGGCTTACCCAGTTCTGTCTCCCATCGCACCTGAGCTTTCGTTCTGTGCTCCCCAGGACGCTCCTGTAGCAGCGCATATAGCTCCGAGATCAGCCGCCGGTCGTCCGTCTTACCCACCACCCATCGCTCAAACGCCGAAAGGGGCCTTGACATGTGTGTACAGTTAGCAGGCTTAGTGACCCAGTGACAAACCTGCGCGTAAGCAAAGGCATCCTTCGCCGGGAGGTCATAATCTTCTCGCAGCTGTTTAAAGGGAATTACCCCTTCTAAGTCGAATAGAAACCCTACCCTTTTACATCCTGCTTCCCGCCATCTGTGGAACACCGTTGAGGCTTTTCCTGGGACAAAGTCCGGGTTATCTACAATGGGGGTCATAGGCGAGGGAAGGTCGTCCAGCCCTTTGCCACCGCCACTCTGTCCCAAACCCTGAGGGTAGGTGAGGTCACCGGAGAAGAATACAATCCCCATGCCCTGTGTTTCCGAGGCAGCCATAGCTCTCTCCAAATATTGATACCTGCCACTGTTTGATCCATAAAGTTCCAGTGCTTACTGGACTCCGGCCTGTTCCATTCAATGAGATACCGGAGACAGGACGCTTGATAGTAGCCTTCTATTAGTGGTAGTCCCAGGCCCCCTTTCGATTTCGGGCTAACCATCTGCTTCAGGGAGAGCCGGGGTTTCCGTCCCTCCCAGACGAACTTAGTAATGAGGGATTGTAATTTCTTAAGCGCCCCTTGTGGTGGTGTTAGCGGGAGCATTTGAAATAAGTACAGGATACGTGGCAGGATCGTCATCTTCACCGCCGCTATCCTCCCGAACCATGCCAGCCGCAGCCGTGACCAGGCGTCCAGCGCCTTGGCCGTGTGTTCTAGCAGCAGGGCATAGTTCAGCGCCACCGTCCGTGCGATGGTCGGGGCAAGCCGAAATCCCAAATAAGTGATGTCGGTCTGCGTCCATTGGAAGGGGAAGTCCCTCTGCAGGGTGTCCACGTCAGCCTCAGGGAGCGACAGATTGAGAATCATCGATTTGCTCAGATTTACTTTGAATCCGGAGGTTGCCCCAAAGGACGCAAGTTCTGTCATCAGAGCAGGGAACGACAGCCGGGCCCGTGTCAACGAGAGAATGACATCATCGGCATATAGACTGATCTTATGCTCGTCAGCTCCAAATTTTAGGCCCACTATGTGTTGATTAGCGCGAATGCGTTGCGCGAAGGGCTCCATATAGAGCGCAAATAACAGAGGGGACAGAGGGCATCCCTGCCGTGTCCCCCGTGCTATGGGAAAGAATGTCGACCTATCTCCGTTAACTCGCACAAATGCCTTCGGGGCTTGGTAGATGCACCCGATCCACTTCAGAAAGTTGTCCCCGAACCCAAATCTGCGTAATACTCCGAACAGGTAGCCCCACCCCACGCGGTCAAAGGCCTTCTCCGCGTCGATTGACAGCAGGAAGGCCGGTTTCCCGGAGCGCTGTATACTGTCAATGAGGTGTAGTAATCGCTTTGCATTATCCCCTCCTTGCCGTGTGGGGATGAACCCGGACTGGTCTGGGTCAATAATATCAGTCATAAGGGGGTTCAGGCGGGCTGCTAAAATTCCAGCAAAAAGTTTCGCATCAATGTTGAGGAGCGAAATCGGTCGGTACGAACCGCATTCCTTCGGTTCTTTTCCGGGTTTCAAAATCACCGAAATCGCTGCCTCCGCCATTGTCGGTGTCACCGCACCGGACTCGAGAAAAGAGTTAAACAATTTCGTTAAAAAGGGAGCCAGCTCCACACAGAACGCTTTATAAAATGCTGCCGGGAAGCCATCCGGGCCCGGGGCCTTCGCTACCTTCAATCTCGCTATAGCCGCGATGACCTCCTCTACACGGATCTCCGCATCTAGCTGTTCTGCCGCTACTCCAGAGATCGGAGTTATCTCGCTCATATCTAAGTACTCCTTTGGGTCTAGCGGCGGAGGGTCTTGTTCTGTGTATAGCTGCTGGTAGAAGTTTTGGAAAGCTTCCACTATGCGAGCATCCGTGGTGTGTTCCGTCCCCCTTGAGTCTCGTACCGCCTGAATGAGAGACTTGTGTGATTGCGCTCGCAGCCTATGCGCCAACATTCTCCCGCATTTGTCGCTACTAAGGAAAAATTTGTGTCGCAGCCGCAGCAGTGCATGCTCCGCTCTGTCTATATCTAGGTGCTTCAGCAGCCGTCTACGCTTCTCCAGCTCCCGCCACACTCTCTGTGCCCCTGTCCGCTTGTGTATTGTTTCTAGTTCCCCTACCTCCCTTTCCAACTCTGCACGCTTTGCCCTGCGCATTGCATTGTACCTGGCCGCTATCGCAATAAATTCTCCGCGCACCACTAACTTCAGGGCTTCCCAGACCGCCGCCAGTGGAGTGGAACCGATATCATTTTCTTGAAAATAATGCACTATCGCCTCCCTCACTCGTTGACACTGATCTTCGGAGTGCAGCAAGCTTTCTCTAAGTCTCCACCCTGGTGGCAACGTACGCCTATACTGCACTGGAAGCAGAACGGTAAGTGGGGCGTGATCGGACAGTGTGCGCGGTTCAATAGTAGCAGAGCCCAGGCTAGACATTAATTCTGTAGAGGCTAGAAAGTGATCTAACCTCGCGTAAGTTTTGTGGGCAGCTGAGTAATAAGTATAATCCCTCTCCAATGGATGTTGTGCGCGCCATACATCATGCAACCCATGTTCCTCAAGCCACCCTTTGCCTACTGGGGACAGGGCCCCTGACTGGTGCACTCTTAGGCCCGACCTGTCTAACCCCGCCTCCATCACAAGATTCAGATCTCCCCCACCAAGATCGCTGCATCCTGCGAGGTGAGGACGTCCGACAATGCTGACAGAAGGAAAGACTCCTGTTTCTCGTTGGGGCCGTATATTGACCCTATAGTGAGATGCGTGTCGCCCCATTGTACTCTAAGGACCAGCAGCCTCCCCCTTATCTCAGCTACAGTCGAGATCACCTTGCATGGGCACTGGGCCCCAATTAAGATAGCCACCCCGTTTTTTTTTGACGGCCCTGTAGACCATACCTGTTGGGGAAATCGCCTGTCGCGCATGCGTGCAGTGTCCTTGCCCAGCAAATGAGTCTCCTGGAGGAGACAAATGTCACCTCCTATATTCTCAAGAAGGGAGAGCACTGCTGCCCTTTTCACCGGGTTGTTCAGCCCCCGAACATTGAGGCTCACAATCTTAAGCTCCCTACCCATATCTTAGTCTTGAGTATGTTACTGCTATTCCTTTCATTAGGTCCCTATCTTGTCTCGTCCCCACACCACGATTCATGGTAACACCCCCGTATGGAGTATCTATAAGCAGGCTGATGCGGAGATCCCCCAAACCCTCAACAAAAAACCATTTCCCCTTATAACCTACCCTTATAAAAACAAAAACCACCCTCCAAGAAAAAACCCACATGACGAAAGTCTGTCACAGTTAAAGAAAGTCAGGGGGTCGCAGCAGCTTCTCACGACCCTGGCTGGACGATCGTACCTCCAACAAGTCGCAGGAAACAGATGTGGAGATGGTGTAGCACACCAGTCCGTCCCCCCGGCCCCTCTCTGTTCGCCCGTCCCGAGAGTATCAGCCATCAAAATATCCACGCATCTCAGGGGGTGACAGGCCTCGCTGATGTTTGAGAAAGGGTAGACAACACATCCTCCCTCTCCCTCTCTCTCATAGCTTGGTCAGGTTTCGTGGCCCACACCCCCTGCCCACCCTCTGCCAGTCTCCAGGTTGCTTCAGACGTTGTGACCTGGGCAAGTCCACTGCTTCTGACGCCACTGCCTGTTCGAGCCCCAGCACCTCCATAGCTTCCGCAACCGACCTTATCTGTAGTAATTTCCCATTGTGTTTGAAAATGAGGCGAAAAGGATGCCCCCAGGAGTATGGGATCTTGGACTCCCGCAGATGCATGGTCACCTCACGGAAGGCTCGCCGTTTGCTGAGCGTAGAGGCCGCCAGATCCTGAAAGAGAGCCGGCCGATGACCCCTAAAAAGAGTAGGCTGAGAGTCCCTGGCCTGGCGAAGGATTCGTTCCTTCAGTTGGAAGTCATGGATGCATACCAGGATGTCTGGTGGGGGCGCCTTCAGACCCCGGGGGAAACCTACTCGGTGGACACGATCCATCTGGATGTCTGTCTCCTCACCTTCTCCCAGAAGCTGTTGGAACAGAGCCCGGACATAGGCCCGGAGGTCGTCCCCCTCCTCCTTCCACGGAACGCCTCGGATGCGGATGTTATTCCTCCGGGAGCGGTTCTCCAAATCCTCGGTGTGGGCCTGTAGGTCGAGGTTTTGCTCCCGGAGGCGCAGCATCTCTTGTTGTAGTTGGTGCACTTCTTCTGCCCTGCTGATGTCGTGCTCTTCCAACGTCGCAACTCGCTCCCCGACCTCATCCACGTCGCGCCGCACCTCTCTCAGGTCCGCCGCCAGCTGTGACTTGATTTCTTGGATGTCAGCCTTCATGGTCGCGAAAAGTTCAACCATGAAGGCTTTCGTAGCGGGGGTCTCATCGCCTTCCAGCTGGCCTGCTCCTGCCTCACCCGAGGTCCCAGGTTGCCCCATCGGCTTGGAGAGGGCATCCTTCAGCGCCTTATCCTTACGGCCCCGTGGCACTGCCATACCCCTCGTGCTCTGTTCCGCTGGGCTAATCCGCTCCAACGCCGTCGTCCAGGATGCGGGATAGTCCACCACCTCTACTCACCGCCGCACCCAGCCAGCCCTTGCGTTCTCTCTTGTGCCACTGCAGCTGGCCTCCTGTAGACCGGTCCGTAGATATCCCCTCCTCAGCCGAGCAGGGATGCGAGAGGCCTCACGTACACCACCGCTGCTCAGTATGCCTCCGTCTCCATCCACTCCGGCCGCCAGCCAGCAGTTATCCGCGGTCCCTGTCCGCCACCCTCACCTCCTTACTGGGTCGGCGGGCGCTCTGGCGCAGGCAGTCTCATCGGGGGGCACCTGCCCCAACTCTGGCTCTGATCTTTGCTGCGCCACAGGGCTTCGCGGTCACCGCCGGCACCTCCACAGCCCCTTTAGCCACCCGAGTGCTAGCTATCACACGCTGGGGCACCTTCCGCCCGGCTTGCCCTTGCTCTGCACAGTGCCCTGTGGGGCCCAGCCTGTAGTTGGCCCGGTCCTGCTTTGCCCAGCCGCAGCTCCTAGGGTTCCAGGCCGATGGTTCGCCAGGCCTGGTGATCTAGCACGGCAGCTCCTCTCTGTCTCCCGGTGGGTTCCGGTCGTGAGGGGCAGCCACTCTGGTACAGGCGCAACACCGCTGGGCGCCAAGCTCTCCTGCTCCCGCTCTTGTGCCCCCTTAGCTCTGCTCCAGCCCGGCCTCCAGGCACCCCGAGGCCTCTCGGAACGGTGCCTCAAAATGGCGGCGACCCATCCTCCGCAGCACCGTCTCAGGGGTCTCTCCAGCCTCGCAGCTCTCCTCCCACCGCAACCGGGGCCGTCCCTCACCTCCGGAGCAGCGTACAGTGCCCCGCGGGGGCCGGTTAGCGTTCCCTGGCCTCACCCTTCCATAGACGCCTCACCGCACCACATCCGAGCGTCGCAGCTTATCGGCCTCACAGGCTCCGTTCAGCCGGGCCCGCACCGCACCTCACTCGTGCCGATTTCGGACCCTGGGTCGCACCAGCATCACCCCCAGTCGATAGCGGGGACGTCCACCGCCACAGGCGGTCCGCTGATTCCCGGGACAGGCGCTATTACGAAGCTAAGTATCGGCGGTGCCGGAGGAACGCGATTCTGCGTCCTACCGCTCCGCCATCTTGGCCACGCCCCCCAACCGTTGCTTTTTAAATAGACCACCCTTTGTAAAAATCCGACCCTGGCATAAAATACAGAGAAACGACCTAGAACGGTCTCTTGACACATGCCCTCCTTTACAGGTCATTGATAATAATGAGGCAGTTTGCCAGACTGAGAAATGGATCAGATCAGCGGTCAACCAGGTAGCCCCAGAAACAACTATTAGAACAAGAAGATTCCAGGTGACGTCACCATGGTATGGACCAGACCTTAAAAGGATAAAGTCCAAATGTAGGAGAGCCGAACGACTATGGAGAACCGACTATAGTGAGGAGCATAAACTGGCATATAACCTAGTCTTAGAACAATATAAGGAGGCCATTAAAAAAGTGAAAATGGACTACTTTACAACAAAAATTGGGGCTGCCAAAAACTCCTCCAAGGAGCTTTTTAAATCAGTCCAAGCACTATCTAAACGTCAGCAGGCCAACCAGTTTAGGCCTGACCAAGCCTTCTGTAATAAGATGGCTAATTTCTTTCAAACGAAGGTGCAATTAATTTATGATGACCTTCTCAATACAGCCCCAAACACTGCCAAATCTAATAGGCTGCCCTCTGAGGAGAATGCTACTCAGAGCAAATTAACTAGCTTTCTGATCCTTACTCAAGAGAAAGTGAATAACCTCCTTCTAACAACTAAATCAGAATCTCCCAACGATCCCTGCCCCCCGCCACTCTGCATCTGGTCTCAGAAAAGATTAGCTCCCATCTAACTCCCCTCCTAAATAAAGTAGTTAAGTCTGGGATTTTTCCCTGTGCTTGGAAAAAAGCTTGTATCAGGCCGATCCTGAAAAAGCCCGCCCTGGACCCGACTGAGGTCAAAAATTATTGACCGATATCATGTCTGCCAATAGCAGCCAAAATTCTTGAAAAATCAATAAACAGCGAGTTAACTCAACATCTTGACTCCAACAACCTGTTGGACTCCAGCCAGCATGGCTTTCGACGACGACATTCGAAGGAGTCGGCTCTGATAATGGCTACGGAGGAGATTCGCAGACAGGTGGATGGGAGGGGCAGAGCCTCCCTTATCCTACTAGACCTATCAGCAGCATTTGACACCGTGAATCATACGGTGTTAGTGCGGCGGCTGAAGGCTGTGGGGATTAGGGAGACGGCTTTGGCCCTCCTCTCCTCCTTTCTAGCTTTTAGGGCACAGAGTATACACTGGGACAATCTACAATCTGATATCTTCCATCTCCCCTGTGGGGTACCGCAGGGATCGGCCTTATCACCGACTCTATTTAATATCTACGTCACTCCGCTGGCCAGACTTAACAGTAAGCACGGTTTCACTCTGGTCTCGTATGCGGATGACTCTCAGATTGTCATATCCGTATCTAAACACCCGGAGGCCACTGCCATCAGCTTCCATAATTGTATGACCGAAATCATGAGCTGGATGAGTCAAAACTTTCTTAAAATTAACACCGATAAAACAGAGGTTATGGAGTTTGGCAAGGGCCTAACCCTGTGGATTCAAACGTGGTGGCCAACAGAGGCGGGTGAGTGTCCCTGCCCGACAGCTAAGGCCAGGAATTTAGGAGTGATCCTCGATAATCAGCTACATTTTGCTTGCCAGATCAAATGCCTAACGTCCTCCTGTTTCTTTTTTTTGAAGATTTTACGCAAGATTTTACCCTTCATCCCACAGGAACTCAGGAAAACTGTGGTAGTAGCCCTTATCCTTGCCAAAATAGACTACTGCAATGCACTCTTCCTGGGCATTAATAAGGCGCAGATGACTAAATTACAATCTTTACAAAATGCCGCTGCACGACTGCTATTAAACATTCCTAAAGGTCATCCCACTTCTGCTGGTATAAGGTTCCTACATTGGCTCCCTACCCAGAAACGAGTGGAATTCAAGGCCCTCTGTATGGTTCACAAGGCACTACACGGAGGAGGTGCTGCTGATATTCAGAATCTGTTTTTATGGTATTCACCCACGAGAAATCTCAGATCCACTAACACGGGTCTCGTACAAATTCCCAGGATTCGTAGAGCAAGATGGGGAGGCAGGAGTCTATCCCATTGTGCGGCTAAACTGTGGAACAAGATGCCGGCTGCTATGAGATTGCAGCCAAATAGGCAGCATTTCAGGAAATCGCTCAAATCCTGGCTGTTTCCTTCCAACTAAGCTGTAGGATCTTACGGAGCAGCTCCCCCTCACACTTCCTAGCGCCAAGACGCCACGGCAATCGAGCGCTTTATCAATCTATTTTATCTTTTTTATCTTTTTTATAACCTGGCCAGAAAATATGGGTCATGGAGCCAGTAGCGCATAGAGCTCTCCAGGACAGCTGGACCGAGCCATACAAAGTGAAGGAGCGGAAGGGGTTGTCCACCTACTTGGTGGATCTGCAGACCGCTAGGAACCACCTGAAGGGGCTCCGTGTGAATAGCCATAAGCCTCACTTTGAGAGGTCCAAAGAACATGCTCCTGGTGATAGATGAAGGAGTGGAGGAGGAGAGGGAGCCTCTCCCTAACCTCCTATCTGCCCAGGAACATGATGGGTCAGTGGAAAGTGTCAACCTCTCTCTTTCCCTGACCCCAGAGCAGCAGACCTACCAGTTACTGGGACAGTTTGCCTCTCTGTTATCCCTCACCCCTTGACTCACAAACCTGTGCGTCCATGATATTGACACTGGAGACAGCTTACCTGTGAAGAACAAAATGTATAGGTTGTCAGAAAAAGTGAGGGCCAGTTTCAAGGAAGAGGTCTCCAAGAGGCTGCAGTTAGGGGTGATTGAGCCCTCCAATAGTCCTTACTCCAGCCCTGTGGTGCTGGTACCAAAGGCTGCCCCACCAGGCGTCACTCCAGAACTCAGGTTCTGAGTGGACTACTGCGGTCCAATCCCATCACCAGAACTGATGCCCACCCCATCCCCCGAGCTGACAAGCTCATTGCCAGGCTGGGTGTTGCCAAGTTCCTCACTACTTTTGATTTGACATCAGGGTACTGGCAGATCTCTCTGACTGAGGGGACAAAAGAGAGGTCAGCATTCTCAACACCACAGGGCCGCTTCCAATTTTGGGTGATGCCCTTTGGCTTGAAGAATGTCCCTGCCACCTTCCAGTGGTTGGTTAACAGGTTCCTAGCTAGAAAGGATGCAGTCTGTTCTGCCTATCTGGATGGCATTGCTGTCTACAGCTCCAGCTGGGAGGAACACCTGCACCACCTCCAGGATGTGTTTTAAGCCCTGCAGCAGGCAGGTCTGACTATCAAGGCCAGTAACTGTCAGATAGGGCAGAGTTCTGTGGTGTATCTGGGCGGCCTGGTGGGTGGGGCTAGGTGCAACCCCTCCTGGCCAAGATTGAGACTATCACAGCCTGGAAACCACCTAAAACTCAGATTGATGTGACGACCTTCCTAAGCCTCACAGGATACTCCTAGAGGTTTGTTAAGGGATATCGCACCATTGTTGCCCCTTTAACATAGGTGACTTTAAAGAAGCAGCCTAGATTGGTGATCTGGACAGACATTTGCCAGAAAGCCTTTGATATCCTCAAGAAGGCCATGTGTACAGCACCCGTACTCAAGGCTCCTGACTTCTCCAAAGAATTCATAGTGCAGACGGATGCTTCTGAGCATTGCATAGGGGTGGTCTTAGCACAGTTGAATGAAAAGGGCCTAGACCAACCAGTAGACTTTATTAGCAGGAGGCTACTTCCACAGGAAAAAAGGTGGAGTGCGTTTGAGAGAGACGCTTTTGCTGTGGTCTTGGCACTGAAGAAGTTGAAGACAACACACCAGCGAAGGTCATCTGGTAAAGAAATGTTATGTTTTTTCCTGGCATTGCAGGTGCTTTCCTTACCAGTTGCCTGCTTTTATTTTGTGTGTTTTGTTTTAGTTTGAAGAGAGAGAGAAATGGGTTGAGTATTATAGTGGGAACTGGTTGCAAACATTAGGGTTCTTGATGCGATTGTTGGGCTGTTTTGGGTCCAATAGTGGGTCGCCTCATGCATTTCTCAGAGGCATGAGTGAAAGCCCTCACGTGCTGCCTTGTTTTTTTTTTTGTAGCTCTGCCTTGTTCAATGTGTTATTTTTTTCACTAATCCACAAGCAGGAGAACTGGTTTGGGGTGGGTTCTGTTTCAATTGCCTCTAGTATGTTCTGCAGACACAGCCTTTGTGGTGGGTGATGCTCCTCACAGCAGGGTAGTATCCAGCCTGGAACACCAACAACAGTGGGACAAAGTGGTGTGAACCACCTTGCACCTGACTGTGAAGAGCCACAAAGACAGTGACCAGGAAGGAGACAAAAGGGTGGTTTTACCTAAGAGGATCTTCTTACTCTAAACAACAGAGATTGCAGCCCCCCTCCATCCCCACCATCCACCAAGTGGCAGTGCTACAGGAAGACTAATCAGGTGCCACACTTAGCAAAAAGACCTAATTTAATTTCTATAGGAGCCCTGTCTCCTTTGCCCTCACTCCACTGTCTAGGTCTCCTCCATCTTACATCACTCATGATCTGCTTCCACTGTCTGGGAAAACAACATCATTGTCATCTTGTACACAGAAACAGTCCAGGGGCTTTCAGAATGGAACCCATGGGCCTCTATCACTCTGCTTCGCTTACATGTACAATGCATACACTACAATAGCCACATGCACAAACACACACAATATACACTTGGATGGGATTAGATGACAGGTTATAAATCTGACTGCGCCTTGGCAAGACACTCTCAGCCAGTGCCAAATAACTAATTTTTATGGGTGTGTGAAAAAACCTTTAATTACAGAGGGAAAATCTTTCAAAGAGACCTCTAATTTTTTCAACGCCAACTGCCCTTGTTCGGCGTTCATACCCTGTACTATGGTTGGGATAATCCAGACCATGTTTAAAATGGCTGTCCTCAGCTTGGCACACAGCAGACTCGGGCTCTTAATGTCTAAATGATGTGTACACTCAGAATTGCATGTTTAAGCTGTCTGATCCGGATATGGTGCACTATGTATAATGTTGTTTCTTTCTACAGCTTACATCCCCCCGATTGCTTGCTATCTCAGAAAGCCTTCTTCCACTATATTCCTAAAATCCTTTCTGAAAAATTTACCTTGACTCACTTCCGCTTGATTCCTCTCCTTTCTTTCTTTTAGAGTGACCATGTTCTTACCTTCCATCCTCTGCATGCCTTCTATTCCTGAGTATAGCCCCCTCTCACTCCTCTCTGCCTTAAAATCTCTTGCTAATCTGCAATTGGCTAATACCTCATTTCATCGATTTCATATCTTTGTAACCTAACATTACCTAATCTACATCATGCCTATCTCTCTTACCAATCATTCTCACTGAAAACACATAGCCCCCACTAATGATCATACCTAACCAGTATTAATATAATCCATCACAAAGTAACTGGAGAAAATGCCTGCAATCTTCTCTTGAGGGCACATAACTAATCACTAGATTAACCGCTAACCATTGTTTGTGGAATAGCGTGCTACTTGCAGTAAAGTGCTTCAATGCATCGTCAGGGGTAGTAAGCGCTATATAGATACAATACAATACAATATAATACATGATACCAAAATCCAGTATCCAGTATCCACCAACATCATTTCATCAAGACAAGCATAGAATTAAGAAAACATCCTTCCTCCATCCTACTGAACTTCTGCTTGCACACCACGTCGTTAAGTCAATAAAAAGTCAAGGAGGGAATAGACCTGGGGTCATATGTATCAACCCTTTACCCATTCGCAAACGGCCCGATTCTCAGAATCAGCCCGTTTGCGAACGGGAAAAAGCCTTTTGGGATGTATCATCCCAAAAGGCAAGTGCAAAATAGGTAATCGCAATTTTCACGATTACCTATTTTGCGCATGCATTTAGAGAATCGCAAATTGCGATTCTCTAAATGCAATGCAGGAAGCACTTCTTAAATTGCGAACCAGCTTTAAGGAATCGCAATTTACCACCAACTTCAAGTTGGTGGTAAATTGCAAATCCTTAGAAAAATGCTAAATTTTGCATTTTTGAAAGTGGCATGTGGCGCACATACATGCCCTTAGGGCATGTATGTGCGCCACATGTGCACACATGCATATTTCAGGGGTGCAACAGGGTGTCCTTTTGACACCCTTGCACCCTTGAAATTGCATTCGCAATTTGCGAGTACCTAATAGGTACTCGCAAATTGCGAATGTCTTCCCATTCATTCCTATGGGCCTTTAGGCCCATAGGAATGAATGGGAAGGTATTCCTTAATTGCGAATCGCAATTTGCAAGTCGCAATTAAGGAATATGTAGGAATCGCAATTATTATTGTGAAACCTACATACATTTTGTTTTGCAAGTCCTTAATTGCGAATCGCTAAAATTCGCTATTAAGGAGTCTCAAAACGGTTTGTTGATACATATACCCCCTGCTCTTTAATGCTAAGAACCTAATTACTGAGACAAAACCTACTCAAACTTCCTAAAGAATCCTAAGGGACAGTAAGCTCCCAAAGAACAAGGCTGCTCATCCAAATGAATACATTACTGAGAAAATACAAACTAAGCATATGCGTACATATGGCCGTTCTCTGTATTGCACGTTTAATGAAAAAGGCCAGGCTGCAGACCATAAGCCCCGGGAAAGCCAGCTCACAGGAAAGGTGTGGTGGTTGTCACTTGGGAGAAACCAGATTCAACTTCAGCAGAAGCACCTGAAGATCCTTCCCCTAACCATACACCTCTGTGAACAGACAGTTTCTTTGAAGAGTCAATGCAATACCATCAAACTCAGTATTTGACAAGAAGACGTAGAAGTAGACAGTATCTTAAAATAATGTCACTGTTTGCCTCGCGCTTTGTGGTTTACGATGATCATGACGTAGTGACCGGCTGGACACGTTCTAGTGTTCTGCCTGTTGTACCCCACACTTTACACCCACCCACCACAGGCGTCACCGGTCAGGTGACCCTGCAAATAAAAGGGGCCGGGCGCACGTGCCCTGGGCCAGTTACAGTACCCCAACTATGTGTGTATGTCATTAGTTCGCTTGCATGCGGGCCTAGGGCCCAAGACACCACAATGGCGATGAGTGGGTCTTATCCCACGCGTGAGGAGGCAGCCACGTCCCAGTCCCTTGTGGGGGAAAGTGTAGTTTGACCAGAGGGCACCTCCCGCACCTGCTGCTGAGCGACCGCAGCACCGGAGCTGTGGCACGCCTGGACACTCGGCCTCCAGTTTGTCCTGTTTCCCACTGCATGCTGACCCGGCTGCAGCCCACCGCACTGACTGGCCCAGCACCGGGCTCGGGGTGTCTGCATGTGATGCGATCAGCACCACAGGAGGTGAGACTCCACCCCACACCAGCATCGCCCGCGTGGGGCAAGAGAAGTGTGACCGTCTTATAACGGACCGAGTGCCCAGGTGAGAAGCAACGAGAGTGGCCCTGCCTCGACTCGACCCCCCCCCGCACACATCTCCGCCCCGACGGAGTGAGCAGGCTGCCTACACTGACATTAAATGCCCCCTGTGGTTGGGCGTCTCCCCAGGAAGCGGAAAACCGAGTCCGCTGGCAAGCGGGACAACGCCTGTGGAAGGGATCGCACCACATGCCCCCAGAAGTGCCCTAAAGAAAGGGAAGTGCAATCTTGCTCGGCGGAGGTCCTGAGCAATGCCGCCAACGTGGGGAGGCCTGAGGACATGACAAAAGTGCGGCAGCGCAGTGCAAGGGCACATGCCCTCCTATCTGCTCGGGCGCCAGAAAGCTCCGTTGCCTGCCGCCAGCTGCTTCACTGGGTGATCCTCACTCCCGCGGCCCCCAGGAGCAAATAGCCGCATCGGAGAAGTACGCAGCACCACCTAGCTGCTGATTCACCTCACCGGCCAACTGCACCAACTCAGGACAGAACGAAAGTTATAGAATATAAGGCGCCAGGACATTTGCGGCCAACCTTACCGTAGCAGTGTTCCCCTTCCTCTCCAGCACCTCCCTGCACCATGCCTGCGTGAGCCACAAGGCCTCCCATGCCAGAAGAAAGCCTAGCGGTCTGCAGCATGAGCAAAGTGCTGGGCCTCCGAAAAACTGCCTGCAGTGCCAACTAGTGGCCATCACCGTTAGCGCACGGAAAGGAAAACAAAAGGGTATGCTGTGAACGAAGGAAGGGGAGGTTACCCCATGAGAGACACGTCTGCAAGTCAGTGTGGCAAGACATGGAAAGGCAGCATCGCCAACAGGAGGAAGAGGTCAGCCACACAAGCCTTACACCGGGCAAGAAAGAGAATAAGCAATGGCCCAACACATAGCCACAAACAGTTAGGCACAGACTAGAAAAGAGGGGCACACCAATCACATTGCCAGCACAAACAGAACTGTATACAAGCTGGACTATACAGCTATTCTGCCACACATAACCTGGAGAGTACGCCCCCCCTCCTCCCAGCGGAACCCTGCTCTGACTGCAGGACTGACAAAACACATGCATCCTGACATACTGGCCATACTATGCCGCGGAGGAGTCAAGAGAGGAACTGAGCAAAAGTACCATTCACGCTCAAGCGAGTTACCTATCGTTGCAGGTCAAGAGACTGTAACTCCGCGCACAAGGGGAAGATCAAAGAAGAAAAGGAGCAGCATAGCCCACAACGTCAGCAAAGTTGCCCCGCCCCCAGAGGACGTAATAGTGGTTCACCAGCGACTGTAAAAGCCCGCTAATTCCGCTGCCACGGCTGGCAGACAGAGGTCTGCTTTCCCTGTGAAGGCGCACTACGTGCCGGCCAGAGAGAAGAGGCCACACAACAAGGAAGAACCACACCCGAGGAGAGAAGTGAGCAATACGCAACCACAGTGGCTGTCTGCCGCCACTGCAAGCGAGGAAACAGCGCCACTCGCCCCTGATGGTGAACTGCCACCACCGCAAGAAAGGGAGAATCAGAGAAAAGCAACGTTGAAGACTGCAGGGAGATCCTCTACATCTCCACCATGCCAGCGAAGCCCCGCAGTGGGCCAAACACAGCAGAGTGTCCTCCCTCACACTGCCTCAAGACGGAGTCGCCAGAGATCCACAACAGGCAAGAGGAGAGTCGCACACCCCACGTGGCAAGCCGCCACCACGACGTATGTTCTGACGTCAGGCGACACGTGGCCGGACGCCACAGTCGCACCGCCAGCATGGAGCACGTCACTCGAAGTGACCAACTCCGCCACGCATGCCCGAAGGGACGCAGGATCAAGCTCCACGACGGCGCAGCCTCGAGGGAAGAGAAGAGGGGCATCCCGAAATCCCTGAGGAGAGGATGGTGCCCGTGAAAGGTCCTCAGGGCGAAGAAGCAAGTCCTACCGACAGGACAGACCTACGACAGGTCTGCAGAAGAAGCAAGTTCTACCGACAGGACAGACCTATGACAGGTCCGCAGAAGAAGCAAGTCCTACCGACAGGACAGACCTACGACCGGTCCGCAGAAAAGAAAAGATCGTCCCCAGAACCGGACAAGACCAGCGAGATGTCCATGTGGCGCAAACATGAGACAGGTGGCAGGACACCACATCCACATGAGGAACCTGGTCGGAAGGAGGAGAAGAGTGTGGCTGAATGCCACTTAGCGAAGGAGAAGAGAGTGGGAGGACGCCACTCCGCGAAGGAAGAAAGGACAGTGCACGATGCCATAAGGCAAACAACCACCATTGGCGCACAAGAAGGAAAGGAGAAGAGTGACAGGACAGAGGACTCGTGCCAGCACTGGAGAAGGTGTTCATCAGCACAAGCCAGCCACCGGGGTGCAGAGACGTCATTGGAGACAGCTTCGCAGGACGACCAACCGTAAGCCGCTAGCAAGCGCGATCTGCGTCCAGGCCCCACGCTTCGCAGTTCGACTGTCCTCTCACCTGTCACCGGCTGCTTGGTATCGATAGCACCACGCCTAGCAAGTGCACCTGCTGGAAGACAACTGCAAGTGGCCACGAAGTCCCTCTAGCCCTCCTCACTCCACAAGATCACCTCCAGCAAGAGATCACCGCCTGTTTGCCCAACTGAAACTAATATCATCATGTCCATCACCCCGGTGCATCATCACCAAGAACATCAAAGGAGCATCACACCACCAGAGTGGATCCTAACACTCCAGACAACCGGAGTTCAACGAGGCTAGCCACCCAGGAACTTTCTGTGTGTCCCCGTCAACCGGAAGCCTGCTGCAGAAGAGAATACCCGACCATTGGAATATCCACCCTTGGGGTTACACAAGACTTGGCCGTGGCCCTGTTGGGAGTTCCGCAGTGACCCCTCAGCGCGGCCTACGAAAAGGCCCGCACAGCCCACGCGGTCACGTGGCAATCCAGGGGCAAGGGCCTCGATAGAGTTCCTGTGAGAGGGGAATCCGAATAGGAGAGATGCGTCAGCAGCAGCTCCACGACAGGCACGGGAAGCATGGAGGTCACAGTCGAAGACTGGTCACCCAAAGACCATCGGAGGAAGGCACCGAACCTGAGTCCTGACGGCGAGAACGTCCAGACCGAGACACCACCCTCTGCGGCTACATGAGCGACTTGGCGGTGGTCCTGTTGGCAGTTCCCCAGCGACACCTTCGCGTGGCCTACACAAAGCCCGCACAGTCCACACGGTCCCATGGCAGCCCGGCAGGAAGGCCCTCCAGGAGACTCCAGTGAGAGAGGAGTCCAGGCGAGAGAGGCAAGTTTGAAGTTGCTCGGCTGTCAGGAGCTAGAAAGACCATCAAACACGTCGCCTCCAAGGAAAGGCCTCGCACACCGAGATCATCCCCAACAGCTGTAGGTTTGTCGTCCACCGGAACCTGAGCACCTGCGAGATCTCCAGAGTAGACTCCACCACCGCTCCTGATGCACCGATACTTGAACTTTGTACATAGACTCCAACACCGCAAGACCAGGCCGGTCTAAGGTACATCGCCAAGGCGGACTAATGCATCCTGACCATGCGGTCCAAAGCTCCAGCACTGCCTGGCTGACGGCCTGAAGAGACTCATTTGGTGCTATGTGTTGTTTATTTGTTTTCTTACAGGTTGGACTTTTGTTTCTTTCTTTTCATTAAAGTTTGGGAGGGATGTAGTGTCCGGCTGGACATGTTCTAGTGTTCTGCCTGTTGTACCCCACACTTTACACCCACCAACCACAGGTGTCACCGGTCAGGTGACCCTGCAAATAAAAGGGGCCGGGCGCACGTGCCCTGGGCCAGTTACAGTACCCCAACTATGTGTGTATGTCATTAGTTCGCTTGCATGCGGGCCTAGGGTCCAAGACACCACAATGACCTGTACATTTCGACTGGTGCATTATCATTAATTGGGCAATAGCAGTCCACGCAGGGTTTCATATGTTTCTGCTTCGGGCTTGTTAATTTTTATGTTAATTTTTACACAATACTGATGTGCTGAATTGATCGCACACCTGTGTTGTCATCAGCGAAAAGGCCTTACAGCTGAGACCGCAGATGTCTATTTTGGAAATCTTTATCTCAGTCCAGAACCATGTAAAACTTTTTGGCACCAGTCATCAATGCAGGTATTATCCCATCATGTCAGATGGTGATTTGTGTCATTACATACACAGCTGTTGTTAAAGGCGATAATTCGCATTTATGTGTTAAAATACAGTTTGTGATAGCAAAAACACGTGCTTAATGCATTAGGCTTTAATTGTTCGAATGTTGCTCAAAAACACATGAGTCCAAATCAAAACAGACTTTACGCTTTTGACAATCGTGACAAACCTGGTCGTAGAGCATGACTACAAAGAAGGCTCCATTACATTCCAAGTGCCCAGATTGCTGGACCAGACTTTCCTTAGATACGGACATAACCTACCCCAGTTTTGGACTGGAATTTGAGGCGTCGTGGCATTCTGACCCTGCTGGATGTGAGAGCCTTGAAAGGACCAGTGTTGGCCATTTATTTATTTTTTGGTCTCGTTGGCCGTGATGGGTACAAAAAGAAAAGTCACACATTTACCATTTCCTATCTGGATGCCATTGCCAGACTGCCCTAAATTCCAGTTCAGCACTGCCAAACGACGATCAATTTCGGAATACTTAAGCCTCCTCAGTTAGGTATGGCTTGGCCCGACTGCACAGTGAGCAAAAGACCCATACCTGACAGGGTCGGACTAGGGCAATAAGATGCACTGACACCGAATTAAAAGTGGCCCCATTAGCGAACCGGGTAGCTAAAAAAGTGACCCACATTTGCAAATCCGGCCAGTTTTTAATTTGTAAAGACACGCTGCCTGGTATTTTGCAAGGTATGGAAGACTTGCATGCACCTTTGCCCATTAGAAAAGGGGCTTTGCCCTGGTTGTTATGGTAACTACTGTTACTGAGCAACGCAAAAGGCGTAATTGTGCTGCATATGTGGTAAAACTGTCAGGCTAATCATTTGAACTGCGGAAGTCGAATTATCGTGCAACTGGCCTGACATAATTGAGCTGCATAATGAACATAATTAAGCTGCAACAGTAAAATAACTAAGAGGTGCAGACGGCAAAGCTGAGAAATTAAATTGCACAAACCTGGTTTAACCGGCCAGCAAGGGTGGCTATTGACATGCACCACTGGGATAGAAGAGCCATCAGGGCAATTGAGAGCACATGGTAGTAATTGAGAAGCACCACCATTGAAACGGAGAAGCACAGATAAAAGTACTTCTACCAATATCATCATTATTATTATCGTGATGATTATTATTATTATTATTAGTAGTGTTATTATTATTATTATTATACAGCTTAGTAGAAGAGTGGGCTCTTCTGAGCTCTCCTAAAAATGTTATGGTTTACTTTTTTTGTAAGCGATAGGTACATCTGTATCGGGATATTTTTATAAAAGTGTTCCTTAATTTATTTCTCCATATTGCTGTCTTGATCAATTCATCGATCCATTCATCCATCCAGTTATTCATTTACCCATTCTTTCCATTCTTCCGTTTATGAGAGAGTGGTCCCTAATTTCAGATCTAGCACACTTAAAGGGGCAAAGGTGAAATTAACTAATATCTGGTATGTCTGGTACTCAAACCCCTACAAATTCCTGACACCAGAGGGCTCATTACGATGGGGGACGGAAAAGCCCTCCGACCGCCGTGCTCCCGGAAAAAAAACGCCTGCACGTTCCGCGGCAATTCCGGCGGTCATATTACGATGCAATGCATGTAAAATCCGACTGCGTCGGTCGGATTTCACAAAACACTGCCCGCCACGGTCGTAAATGCAGAAAATCCGACTGCAGCGGATGGAAAAGCTGTGTAATGCACCAAAAAGGCTGATTCAGCCTCGGTATGACCGCACGGCAAATTAGGATGAGATGGCGGAGCTGGTGTAACAAGCATTGTGCTACGACCGCTGCGTTCGCGCTAGGGCAAGATGAATGGCGGTCGAATGCAACGTCATAACCAGGCCTTCAATGGGGCCGGTTCTCTCTACTGCCCTCAATTACATCTGACACGCCCCAATGATACACCGCCAAGTTTTTAAAAAGCAATGAAAGCCCTGGTCATCATGGAAAAATACACCTGACGGTCATTCCACATGTGGACACTCCCACATAGCAGAGTATAAAACCAACCCCTTCCCTGACCATCAATTCTTTGCAAAACAACAGCTTTGAAGGGCCATATACCACAGCTGTTAGGAGAGGCAACTTAGCACACAGCACACCATCACACCCACCTACATCAACACACACCAAGACTTTTAACCCACACACCTGACACACATTACACACCTCCACCAGCACCTTGCTCCCTGCAATTGTCTCATATTTGCACAGCATACACCATGTCACAGAAAAAAATGCCTACATTCACAGACAATGAGTTGTCAGTCATGGTAGATGAGATAATTAAAGTAGAACCACATTTGTTTGGAACCATGGTCCAAAAATCAAATGTGGGAAAGGATTGTCAACAAAGTCAATGCAGTAGGGACCACCCTGTGCACACTGCGTGACATCAAGAAGAGGTGGCATGACTTCAAGACTAGGGTGAAATACTGTGCCAACAGGAACCATGAGGAGGCTCAGAAAACTGGCAGTGGCCCTCCCATTCCACCACTAACATTCACTGAATGGGAAGAGAAGGTGCTTGCCATCCTGCATCCAGAGAGTCTCACAGGAATAGCTGGGGTAGTGGAGACTGATAAGTACCAACAAATGTATCCCATCACACTGTCATGTACTGTCGTGCACAACCATTGAGCCACACTTCCCAGACAAAAATTAACTCATGTACAATGCACTCATTCAAAAACATGTCTCCCATGGCTCGCATTTTCATCCTCTGCTTCACCTTACAGGTAGGTAGCCATCTCAATATGGAGGGGGTTGTTGGGACATGAGAACAACACTACAACTCCCACAAGCAAGGCCCTCTGGCCTTCTTCTCAAACTGCATGGAGCACCCTCCACACCTCAGATCCATCTGCCAGCCATCTCCCTCCTCTGCTTCGCCTTACAGGTAGGTAAGCAGCTCATGCACCCTGGCCTCACTCCCAAACAGCATGGAGCACCCTCCCCATTCCAGATCCATCTGCCAGCCATCTCCCTCCACAGTGCCTCCTAACAGGTAGGTAGCCATCTTACTAGGGAGGGGGTTGTTGGGACATGAGAACAACACTACAACTCCCACAATGACCTCTGGCCTCCTTCTGAAACTGCATGGAGCAATATGACCACCACATCCCTCACTTGGTAGCCAACTCTATAATGCTCCATTTGTCACATCCAGTTTGCACACAGCTAAGCTCACGTATATGTCACATAAATCACACTTTGAATCACAAAGTCACATGTTAATAAATGCATAGCCCAATCAAGCTATGCACAAACTGCAATGTGTAAGTCCCAGTTTTTGAAAGCATGAAGGCTCATATGAACACAACACATTCATGGACACTCAGTCAAAGGACACAACCCACATGATGTCAATGCAAAATTACCAACAGAAATTAGGAAGCAGATTCTTGGAAAAGTCTACAATATCCTTGCCTAAACTAAAGTGAATGAACATCAAGTTGGTAGATGATGACATGTCCTTGGAAACACACTATCTGTACATGTCAAATGTTTGGTATTGCCATGTCACCTCGGTAACAAGTGATGTATGTACCTCTACATCATGTCATACTGCAGGTAAACTGTTACAAATGCCAAGTAATTTCAATGCAAAAAGTTTTGTCTTCTCCACTAAAACATCAAACACAGGGTCACCAAAGTTAGGGAGTGTACTTAACATGCTGACAATGTAACCTCTGTTCAACAGGTAAATCGCAATCAACAGCTGGCGAGACTACCACCAACCAGCAGAGCCAGTCTCCCCCCCCCCCGGAACCTGAACTCTCAGATGCAGATTCTCCCCATTTCTCGGAAGAGGAGCACCAACCTGGCCCTTCAGGACTGCCAGGGCGTACTCAGTCTCGAGTCCTCATTGGCCCCACCACCACCACCAAAACTCTCAACACAGCAGCAACAACAACAACGCAGACCCCTGCAACAACTACCTGTGTAGCAACCACCTCCACCATCACCACCGCTGCCTGCAACACTGTCCCTATCTCAGTGGTTGCCAACACCACCACCCATACTGAGGATGCTGGGGACAGTGTGCGGGTGCGTGGACAGCCAACGCCACAGGTCCGTGTGTGCAGGGCAGGTGGGAGGGCAACTGGGGGCCAATCACAGGAGGATACTGAGACTGAAGCCCTGGCCACCAGTGCAAGAGTCCTTGTGTCGTACCAACAGAACCAGGGACAGATGGGCCAGGTTGTAGAGGAACTGCGTGAGCTCCGCCTGCTGCAGAGGTCCATGGACACCGAATGGAACAACTTGTCGATCTCATGGGCCAGCTTGTGGGTGTACTGAGGGACATACATGCTGCTCAAATTACGGCTCCCCACCCTCCAGTGGCCAGCCTGCTGATACTCCCACCACCTCAGCAGCGGCCACAGGGAAGGGTGAGCTGCAAGTCAATGACTCCTAAGACACCTCTGAGCCTGCAGTAGAGCCCCCCTCTGCCAAACGCAAGAGGGGACGTCCGAGAAACCCCACGGGAGGATCACATGGCAAAGCACCAAGCCAAGCCAGGTCGCTGAGCCAGCCATGATGTCACCAGTGTTACACTGAACATTGACTTTTTTGACCATCCAAGCCTACATTGCCATGTTGGTGGCACGAGTCTGTTGGACTGTGGTATTCCACTATTGTGGTGACTACTCTATTTGTCTCTGTTACCATCACTGACAACTGAAACACTCTGTATGCACAACTAACACCTCACTCACATTAAAATAAACACAATAAGATAGAAAATAAACACAATTAACACCCCTATGCCTTTGTGTGAGTTCCATGTTTATCACAGAAATTACAAATTAAACTCAGATTCCAATGTACCACAAGCTTTGATTGTGACAAACCATTGATAGCGCGGAGGAACCTAGAACGACACAAGAACATAACATTGAGTTGTCATATGAAGGCATAACAGCAACAACACACCACTAGTCAACACTGTACAAGATTCATTCCAGATAACACTGACCAACACCATCAAAATAGACATGAGGTAAGTGGGAAAACAAGCACAGCGATGCACAAAGTACCCCACAGCAGTGTGCCAACAACAGCCAGCATCCCAACACATCATCAATGCTTCGGCCCTAACAGCAAAGCAAACAGACAGTCATAGTTGCTCAATGCTAACTTACACTCAAGGGAAGTAGTTGGTGATGAGCTGTTGCCGCAGGTCAAGACCTTCCTCCTCACCACTATCATCGTCACTGGGCATGTGTGGATTAGCAGCGGGGGGCTCCTGCTGATCATCATCGTCCTGAATCAGGGCGATGTCTTTGCGCAAGGCCAGGTTGTGGAGCATGCAACAGGTGACTATGATCTGGCACACCTTTTGGGAGAGTGGAGTAGTGCACCACCACTCTTGTCCAGACACCAAAATCTAGCCTTCAGATGTCCAAAGGCTCACTCCACTACATGGCGTGTCCTTCCATGGGCATCACTGAAGCGGACTTCCCCTAGCGTCCTTGGATTCCTCAGTGGGGTAAGCAACCAAGGCCGGTTGGGATACGCTGAGTCACCTAGTTATGAGAAACACAGTCCAACAATAAAATAGAACTAGTTGAGGAGACCAGCATGTCACACATACACCACACTTATTGACACAGCTCACTCACCAACAAGCCAGGCCCTCTCTGGATTAAGATTTGCCATCAATTGTGGGATGATGCTGTTCTGCAGTATGTAGGAGTCATGTGCAGACCCTGGAAATTTGGAACACACGAGGGATATAATCAGATCGGCTTGGCATACCACTTGCACATTAATTGAATGGTAATGCTTCCTGTTACGGTAGATGTGCTCACGTGCCTGTGGTGGAACAAGGCCAATGTGTGTGCCGTCAATGGCTCCAACAGCATTTGGGACGTGACCAAGGTCATAAAATTCCCCCTTCACATTTGCCAATTCATGTCTCTTTGGAAAGTGAATGTAGGTGTCCTTGTAGGTTAACAATGCAGACAGGACATCACGCAACACCATGCTGAACATAGGTTGAGACATCCCACCTGCGATGGTCACCGTGTACTGAAACGACCCAGTGGCAAAGTAATGCAGGGTGGCCATCACCTTTACTGTTGGTGGCAAAGCTATTGGATAGGTTCTGTGAGGCCTCAAATGGGTCTCCAACTGAGCACATAGCTCTTGAAGGGTAAGGCGATTGAGATGGAATTTCTTAATGATGTCGGTATCCTCCATTGTCAACAGGTCTGGTATAGGCCGATACACAGGTGGTCTTCTACTACATATTCTGGCAGGGGACACATGTAAAAATGAGTCAAAGATGAGATGTGGGTAACAGCTTCCATAATGACACACAACCACAACATTGACAAGACTGTTCAACCAGTTTAATGCACAAGTGACATGCATAGACACCTTGATCCCCTGTAGTCATTCAGGTAGCCACGGTATGCATACGAATTCCTGTCAAATCAAAATAAGACTATGTGTATGGCATATGGTACACTGCTACATCATGTGTACCCAGCCCTGTGGGTAGATGACACAGCACATGTGGCGAACAGCATCAATGCTGAGTTATATGTAGCTGCTGTCACTGCACAACCTCAACCTTGAGTCCCACAAAACACAACATCATTACAAAATGATGCCAGTGAGTGTAAGCTGGACAACAATCTATTAATATATAGCACTGTGTACAGAAAGATATGCACATTACGTGGTCAGTCCATCATGACTGTGGGAGGAGTTTGCATTACACACATTGCCATGTTCCCAACAATGAAACCCAAATCCACATGAAATGTGTATACATGCCCATATGGGTGAAAATGACATGTGAGTACGGACAGACCAATGCATTTTATCACATGTGTACTTCAATAACATGTGTGGGAAGACTTAAGTGAAATGTCACACTCTCCAATCCCTTTACAAGGTTCAGAAAATTTTGGCTAAATGTGTTGGGATCAGTGATGCAATTCACAAAGCGAAAATGCAAATGCACAATGTGTTTACAGGCGCAGTAGCTGTCAGCCACTGCGGGGACCGCCATTGGCCCGAATTGAATGATGCAAGATAGCGGTGGAGTCATCCTGACCCCCCTCGGTGTGACACCGCCTATGCGAATGACCTAGCAGCCAATGGGAACCGCCATCGCTGTAGTGTTTTTCAATTTTTGAACGTCGCGGTAGGCGTTCTCCACCACTGCGGGGACCGGCATTGGCCCCAATTGAATAATGCGAACAAGGCAGATCAATGGCATTAGCAGAGTAACACTGAAACAAACCATAGGGGCCTATATATGTGTGTGAAATGGCCATACCTGTCACTTGGCTACAGACGCTGCTGCCTGCCATTCCTCCCCACCAACTCCTGCTGTACATCATCTCTGGAACCAGTCATGGCTCGTACTGAGAACATCAGGGCCCGTCCCTTCACCACAGAGGAGCTGGAGGTCCTGGTGGACGAGGTCCTTGGCCAGTACGGGCGGCTATATGGTGCTCCAGAGGTACTGGTAAGTGAATGTGTAACTTCTGTTGAGTGCTCAGAATGCTCACACTATGTAACTGTACACTAGTATGTGCCTCAGAGTGCAAACCAATGTGAATGCATTCAGATTTTGACATCTGCATGGGCCATACATGACGTACAAGTTGTTGCACTTGAGTATGTGGGGAGGATGGCACCATAAATACTGGTCCAGCTCCATTAAAGCCAAACATCACACATGTTGTTCTCAGAATGGGTAATGTAAATGTGTGAGACTCTGCCTAGCAGAATGACTTCACGTTAATGGTGTGTAGAGCCTTATTCCCCCTGATCCCTGACTGCATGCAATGATGATTTGTACATAGCAGTAGTACAGTTACAGTGATGACTTGAGCAAATCTCACTTTGTACACATATTCCCTGTGAAATGTCATGGAAAAGTTCATTAAGTTTACATAGAATCATTAGTGAGATGGTACCTGTCGATTGGACAGAAGGTACAGATTAATGGGTGTAATGATTTGACAGTGACACTATGGAGATGAGCCCAGTATGCACAAGAGTTCAAGGCCTGTATCTGTCAAGATTAGAGGCAACTCACCTCTCACACATCTGCTAAATGTACAGTGGACATGTCATCCTTCTTTTGGTGCCATTATGTGTAGAGTCTCACATGTATATGCACTGTGTCATCATTCTCCTTGTACATGCATGTGAATCTTGTGATGGCTCACAATTTGTGTCTGTGAAAAGCACTAAGGCCTGTTCTGAAAATGCACAATGTATCAAGGCCACATCACTAAAAGGGCTTTGAAAGACATATGAGTAGTCTACCCTCCTAAATATGATGCAGCATTTAGAGGTATGAGGAGTACACAATACAGGCCTACACCTTGTGACACGAGTGAGAGAATGTACAATCAGGTACCTAATTGTGACCTCCATGACACGTGTAGATATGCAATGTTCCTGGACATTAAGGGGTGTGTAGTGTTAGACACAGTGCAGTGAGTCTGACCACTAGATATCATTTATAGTGTATTGTCTGTCATGCTCACTCACATCGTGCATCACAGATGAGGCCCTGTTTCAGCTTGATTTCTGTGCACGCCCGCTGCATGTGTATGAGATGGCCAGTTAGTCGGTCCATCCTTATAGATGTTTACATTGGACTCAGCAAGCTTGCTCAGAGTGTGGTATGTGACATGGTCTATGGACTCTGCTGTCCATTGATCTATGTGTGTGGAATGTGTATACATGCTTCTGGACTGGCACACAATTGTCCACAACACACTGTTAAAAAAGTTCTCATCTTGTCTCCCATGCCTACAGCTCAAGGTCCATCAGCGTAAGGCAATATGGAGTGCCATCGCCCGCAAGGTGCGGGCCCTGGGGGTCTCAAACCAGCGACATACTCACTGCCACAAGAGGTGGAATGACATCTGCCGCCTCAGCAAAAACGTTGCAGAAATGATGCTGGGGCTGGTCCCTCGAAGTGGCAGGTTGGTGCGCCGGAGCATGACCCCACAATTGGCCCGCATCCTGGCAGTGACACAGCCAGAGCTGGATGGACACTTGAGGGCCCAATAGCAGCAAGTTGGGGGTGAATATTGTGCAAGGTGTGACTTGGCGCATGACTGACTGCATTAATCCCAGCCATGAGCAAGGCAGGAACTCTGAGATGTCTCTAGTGTGATGCAATCGATTCTAAGCAGAGTCTCCTTCCCCCAGGCACCGCTGCCCCTGCCCCTGTCTCCCCTGTTTCCCTCAGTGTGGAGGCCATACACATCTTGCGGCAGCTCTCTGTGGGTCAGACTGCGCTCCTGAATGCCCTCCAGGATCATGGCAATAAGTTGTCACAGGTTGTTGCTTTCCTGGAGGGCATTCATTCGGACGTGGGTGGCCTGCACAGAACTGTCCAGTCTTTGGCCTCCACACTGACGGCAGCCATTCTGCAGTCCCAAGCTCCCAGTCCAGCTCCTGTCCCTTCTGCAACCACCCTCCCAGTGTCCCCACCTGACCAGAGCACACACACACCAGAGCACTCAGGCACCCAGTCATCCACACGCAGCACACAACAACAGCACTCAAAGCGACACAGACACCATACACCATCCCCAAAGCACACCAAAAGCACACATAACAGCACAACAACAAGCCCATCACAGGACACTTAGGAACATAAAGGCAAAAAACATTTATCCACATTGCATACCTCACATTCCTCGCCCTCCTGGTGCCCTCCCATCCCCACACCTGAATCCCAAATGTGCCCAAACACTTGCCCTGTCTGCTGTGGACCTGGTGCCTGCCACAACTGCCCCCCAGACTTCAGAGGGCTGGTTTGCCCAAAGCTTCTACTCCCACCCACCCCGCTGTGCAGCATGGACAGAAAACCAAAGAGGGTAAAGTACCTCCACAACAGGGGAGGCAGGGGAAAAGGCCATCCCCCCCAGCATACCATCAGATTGGGGAAATGTTCCCAGAAAGATCCACCACCACCTGCTCCACTTTCTGGGAAGGAGGAGGCTGTTGTGGCCACCTCACTTCTCCCTTGGCCCGAGCCTATTTGTGGATATCGGATGCCAAAACAAGTGAGACCCAGCCCTCTACATGCAACATCAGCCACTGAGCCTCCCCCAGCATTTCTCCACCTCCCCGTGCCATGACTCCACCAGGTCCAGCCAGCCCTCAGGCTCCCACATCCATTAATCCCTCTACCTCAGCCAGTTCTCCCCCTCCCAGGTCCAGTCCTCCGACTATCCCAGACAGTAATTCCCCTCCCAGTTCCAGTTCTCCCCAATTTTGAAGCAGACTCCCCTCCCCACCCCATTCCTTCCTGAGCGGTGCCTGAACTGTCCATTTGATGCCCCTATCCTGGGGAGATTTCCATGGCAGTGGACTGTATTACAAGTTTGTTGTGCAAGTTTTCATGCACACATGTGTGGACTCTATTTTGGACTGGCCGTTGCCCTTTAAGTTTTGCACTTTTAATGCAGATACAGAGTTTATGTAATAAAAATTATATTTAGGTTCTGAGCTTTGTCGCTGGCCTTGCTAATGATGCAGTACAATGTATGTGTATATGTTCATCTGTTCCATGCTCTGAATGCAACATTCACATTGGCATGGACTTGATTTGCTATTGCAGGTCTACCCAGAGGCAACGGCAACTAATGTGCTTATTGACTCAGAGAGTCTATGGGGCCATGATGCTTGTCTGTGATGGTCTACTCTTGTCCTCTACATTAATTTGTCGGGGCTCTACTTTTGAACACATGTCAAATTTGGATGCTCTACCTCAACAGCAGCTATTTATATTGACATGATGACTTGAGGGGTGGACAGGGTACATCATATCTGGGTGATCTATCTTGATGTGTACACACCAGTGTAGGTGTGTAGTCATCTTGGATAGGTATGGCTTCATAGTCACATGGATACATTTACATGTGTGCACTTGAGTACTCATACAGTGTGATTGTCCTGTCATTAGCTAATCTATTAATGTGTATGTGTCCTTGAGCATCACCCTTTCACACATGTATGATCCAGTTGATGAGTGCTTGTTTGTTTACATGATCAGACACCTGCTGTAGGTTATCTGCACATGTTGAAGTTGTTGCCGGAGCAATATGCAGTGTGTCAGCTTGACCTCGCAGTCCTAGGGTACACCCACTTCTTGTCCACATCATTTGTGAGTATGCAGAGTGTGTCACTGCAATGTCTGTGGTGTGAGTTTTGGGATCAGGCATAGCTCTTGCTTACCTTTGTTCTCACTGTGCTGACTGACTCTGGCAAACAAACATTATATATGACTTTTCACATACATTGATGTCACTTTACACTTTATCTACTCCACTATGTGTTATTCAAATACATACCAGTCACAAGAAGACCATTTCAGGCCTACACAATGTGAGATACTCCACTATGTTTTTTTGCGATGTACACTCCTCACCTGTACAATACTCCTGTATTTACCACTTCACTCAAAAAGGTTCCAGTCCACGCCATGCCAGTGTTTGACCCTCCCCACCACTCCATAGTGTGACACTATACTGTGGGAGAATTATTTGTGTCCAGAACCATTGTGCCCCTCAGCATTGTTTCACAATTTGATATGTGCTATTTGAGTCTACTTGATTGCAGTCATGGTTGCTCATGTACAGTACAGATGAGTTTCCAGCACAGTCCTCTAGTCTTGTTCCATGCATATGTGTTTGCCCGAGTTGTGTAGCAGTAGGTGATAGCAAAAGTGTGTAGGTGTTTGCTGAGGCAGTGCTACCCATCCTGTGTGTGAAGTGATCTGTGTGCTGTGATGAATTGTGATGTTCAAGTTCATGCTGGTGAATTCAGATATGTCTGATACTAGTTTTAGTGGTGTTCACACACTGCTTACTGTGCATGCACTGCTGTCAGTGGATGATGCATTGGCCTTGCCAGGTGTGAGTCCCCCTGATGTCCAGCTGAGATTGCTATGGGATGTGTTGGGATGTGCATATGTTATGAATTTGTTGGAGAGGGATGCAGTCTTTGGCCTGTATTGGCTCTTTCTACTGACAAGTCCATGTGTGTTATGTTGTTTTTGCAGGACATTGTGTGTGGATGTCACCGTGAGCCATGAGTGTTGTGCTGGTGGCATACACATGACATATTAGTTAAGACAAATGAGGTGCTGGTCACTGTATGCCTAATGACAGGTCGTCTCATTCTGGTCCAATGCATTACTTGCATTGCTGGATCACAGTGATACTGCACTGATGATAACTTTCATACAATTAGAATCTCTGTGCCACACATGTATTAATTGATGTCCTAAGTGTAGTGTCATATGTGGTACCTCTTAAATTTCATGAACATATGGTACCAGTCATTTCTCCATACATTTCCTGCACTGTTCCCTCCACTTTTAAATAGTTTACTTGTTCTCATACAGTGCTGGTGACTTATAGTTTGTGTAGGAGGCATAGTAAGAGTTCGTGAGTTGTATCAAGGACTTAACATGCAGACTGACCAGTTTCAAGGTTGGTAATCTGCACAATGACTCTTTATTTATTCATTTACTCACATTTATTCACATGAGTGGATGTCAGGTGTGAGGAAGAGGAGTGTTGTCATGAGTCTTAGGTCAGAATTTAGTGCTATCAAGATGAACTCTTCCTAACACTTTGGCATTCACTCAATATTTTATAGTTGGTGTTACCTTTGGAGAGGTGGAGTGATGGTGGGGAGGTGTTCAGTGAAGTGGCAGGGTAGTCAATGTTGTTGATGTACATGACATACTCACATGGGGTCATTTAGTGCAGCAGTACACAAATGAGACAAATGCACACTGATGCTTACTTTAGGTTTGCTGTTTGAGTCAGAATTTTTTTTTTATTTATTTTTTTTAAATTTTTTATTTGTCAATGATTAGGTAATACATAGTACAATCAAATATATCAAACCAATATCGATGCCGCATACTGCCAATATCAAAGCATAATATCACAGATAAAGTAATTAAGCAAGGAGCACAAAAAACAAGAAATACCAAACTACATTCTAGAACCTCACCCACTTATTTACACTCCATTAAGTATCCTAAAATTTTCAGGAGAGTATCTAAAGCCAAGACCCCCATATTTTATTACATTTAGCGAGTGATCGTATGCCTCTTGACTGGGCCACTGCCTGTTCCATATCATATGTCTGTCGGACTAGAAGCCACCAATCCATCACATTTGGAGGCTTTGGCGATATCCATTCTCGAGCAATAATCAGCCTTGCCTAGACTAACAAAATAGTTAATAAACCGCTACTTTTAGATCCAGCATTACTACAGCCCAGCATAATTTCCCCTACTGTCAGGGGTATATCTAACCCCAATTTCTGATGAATAATATTCTGGACATCCTGCCAAAATGTTTTTAGCTCTAAACACGTTACAAACATATGTTTGATATCTGCCTTATATATATCACATCTTGGGCACTTCATCCTATCTGTAATTATATTATTAGCCGCCCACTTGGCTATCCTCTCAGGTGTGTAATAAAGAAGACAGATCATCCGATGTTGGTGTAATCTCAGATTAGTAGAATACACCACCTCTTTTATAGTGCCCAATGCTTGTGTTATGGTGCTAGCCCCTACAGATGTCTCCAATATTTTACTCCATTGATTGGCCAATCTTCCACAATCATCTACTCTGTTACTACTTAGCCATTTATAAACCTTACTAATCATAGATTCCCTTACTTCGTCATATATAAAGTCCCAAACCTCAGACCCAATTATATTAGTCAACTTCAGGTGCTTTAGAAAGCAGTCTCGAATCTGATAATACTTTAACAGCATATAGTTTGGTAATTTATATATAAGTTGTAGTCTCTCAAAAGCAATAATGCCATTATGATCGAAAAGATCACCCAAGCATCCTACTCCCAATCTGACCCAATTTTTCCCCGCCCCATCATGAAATATACTTGGTAAGGCAGGGTTAGAATACAGAGGGAATTTATCATGATATAGAGATATATTGCCTTTATGTAAGATCGCCCGCCAGATATATATGCTGTCCCGTGCGGTCTTGAATTTAACCCTTTTAAAATAATTAGGGTCCATTATTCTATACAGAAACATCTTACTTTCTTCCCCCAACATTAATGTATGAAAAAATAGAATACCCGCAGGATTAATCAGACTACGGAGGCGGCCGAAGAAAGCTGACCAAAAATACATCTTGAAGTCCGGTAACTCCAAGCCGCCTTGACCAAAAGGTAGTTTTAATTTTCCTATCGCTCTCCTAGATTTCTTGTATCCCCATATAAAGCCACCAATGGCCCCTTCTAATCGTTTAAAAAAGGAGTTGGAAACCCGTAGTGGAATAGAACGAAAAAGATATAAGAACTTAGGCAGGACTTTCATTTTAATTATATTAATACGACCAATGATGCCAATCGGTAGCTTATGCCAATTTTTAAATGATCTAATTGTATCCTTCAGCAGTTACTCATAATTAAGAAAAATAATTTTCTCTATTTGTGCTGATATCCGCACCCCCAGATAAGTGACGACTGAACATACCCCCTGTATAACATCTAACGGTCTATGATTAATTAATATTTGGGTCTTGTTAATATTTAATTTATACCCCGATATTTGTCCGAATCTAGCAGCCGCCACTGTTATTTCCCCTAATGCTTGCCCCGGGTCTGTGGAGAATACTGCCAAGTCATCCGCATAAGCGGTGACCTTTAAAGAAATTGTTCCATTGCTATATGCACTTATTCGGGGATTATTTTGTAAAACACAGATGAATGGCTCTATGTATAGAGCAAATAATAAGGGTGAAAGAGGGCAGCCCTGGCGCGTGCCACAAGAAACCGAGAAAGCAGGTGATAATAAACCTGAATACGCTAATTTAGTACTGGGTTTATCATATAGGGCTTGTACCCATTTCTTAAAGCGACTGCCAATCCCGAAGGCATCGATTACAGCCCAAAGAAACTCCCACCCCACTCGGTCGAACGCTTTCTCAGCATCTAATAGAATCATACCGAGTGGGGTAGATGTAATATTGGCCACATCGAACGCTGTCACCGCCGTATTTACATGAGTAGTTGTATCTCTATTTTGAATAAACCCATGTTGTTGGAAAGAAACCAGACTAGGCATCACCGGAGCAAGCCGATTAGACAATATTTTTGAAAAAATATTTGCATCAGTGTTAATGAGAGAAATCGGTCTATATGACCCACATTCCTCTGCTGGTTTATCCTTTTTTTTTTTTTAAAAACAATTTTTGTCATATTCCAGGAATTGGGCACTTGCCCATTTACACTGATTGACCCTATCATCTGACTAAAAGACAGCCTCAGATCATCTTTAAAGATTTTATAAAATTCTAGGGGAATAGAGTCTTCCCCCGCAGCCTTACCCGATGGTAGTGCCCCAATTGCCATTTCGATCTCCTCCCACAGTATCTCAGCATCCAGGGACTCAGCGATCTCCTCCCCTATACTTGGCAGGAAACATCCCTGAATATAATCAAGAATGTCCGCCTGCCTTGGCTTTATTGTAGAAGTATACAATGCTTGATAATACCTCACAAATTGCTCTAAAATCTCCTGGGGATGCTTATACAGTCTACCTGCATGCCCGCTAATAGTTGTGATATGGGCATTAGCTCTGTCATTAGCTACTTTATAGGCCAGAATTTTCCCAATTGTTTCCCCATACTCATACTGTATCTGCCGATATTTATTAAATTTGACCATGCTCTTCTCTTTCAATGTTTTCTTCAGGCCTAATCTAAGATTAATTACCTCAAACCCCAATTGTTCTGACTCACCCGCACCCTTCAGAACTGCCTCCGCATGTAGATCTTCTGCCCTACGTATTGCAGAGGTTATCTCCTTCAGTGTCCCTCTATTAATTTTATTTTGGTACCAAATATACTGTTGGGTATGCCCCCTAATAACGGCTTTAAATGTATCCCACACCACAATAGGAGTAGCAGACCCCATATTCTCTTCAAAAAAGCTTTTAATTTGCTCCCGGGTACTAGCTACATATTCCGCATCTGAAAAAAGATACCTGGGGAATGAAAAAGATCTTGGTGGCCTATTCTCTGTATCGACTTTAAAAGTAAGAAGAATAGGATTATGGTCTGATGTTACTTTCGGGCATATATCTATTTCTGTAGACCATAATATTTGTGCAGACACCCAAGCCATATCTATTCTTGAGTAAGATTTATGTGGGGCAGAAAAATAGGTATACCCTGGTAAACTTGGGTGCAATATTCTCCAGGCATCACTAATAGCCTGTAGTCGACCCAATTCCCAGATTGCCCTACGTGTTTTCCGCATCCTCTGAAATGCCCCCCTCCTTGTAGTATCAATCCCATAATCCATGATACAATTAAAATCACCCATCACCACCCGATCCCCCTCCCAATTCAAAAGTTCCATCTTTATGTTATCCACCACTGTGGGATCATCATTATTAGGGCCATACACTACGCAGAACACATATTTCCTCTCTTTTAATATAAGCTGTGAAATAGCCCAACGACCTCCCTTATCCGAAGTTGTCTTAAAAACTGTTACCCTAAGCCGTTTGTTTTTTAATATTGCAACTCCACGTATAGAAGCACTTTGAGTAGAGCATACTATAACCTCATACCCTAACTGTTTTAACAATCCCCGGTCTTTATACGAAAGATGTGTCTCTGTTAACATAACAACACTAGGATTGTACATTTTTAGCTCTTCTGCCACCAGTCGTCTCTTTATCCTGCTATTTAGCCCTGCAATGTTCCATGCTAAACATTTAACCCCCTCCATATAAGATAAGATACCTACTCCTTTTAATAACCGCCTTACTTATCTGAATACTTTTATCATTGCTTTTTACCCAATCATTGGCCTTTTCTTCTATAAACCCCCAACCCTTCCCTCCCTTCCCTCCCTCTCCCCCAAACTCTACTAGAGATTGGCCCTCCCCCTCCCCCAGCGTCTAGAAGGAGGAATCATCCCCTTTCTCCAAGCTGCTGTTGACTTTGGCAGCCCATTAAGAGTCCCTGGTCACAGAGGTTCCAGAGGCTTCTGGTCTCTATGTTGTTCAATACAAGAAAAAGCAAATCATAAAACAGAGGAAAGCATAAATAAAATGTTTTTGTCATATATCACAATAATCCCTTTCTTATCATAACAAAAGAGCAGAAAAAAAACATTAATGTAGTAACTTCTACCATCTACCATATACCACCGATAGATTCTACTCTTGCATGAATACGAAAGCAACAAATTCCTTTAGAGTGATCTACCTTTTCCCCCTTTTAGCCTGTACCCTCTTTCTGCTATCCCCCTAACGCCTTCTTTGCCTCTGTTTCTGAAACAAACATATAAGATTGACCCCCACAAATTACTTTTAGTCGGGCCGGCTCTTGCAGATATGCCTGCATTCTAGCAGCTTTCATTGGGTCAATCAATTGTCTAAGCTGCCATCTTCTGTCCATTGTTACCTTACAGTAATCAGAGCGAAAGAAAATTGAATTACCATCCACAGACATTGGCGACCTTGGACCAGCTTTTAAATAAACAGCCTGCCTTAATAAAAAATTGCCAAAATAAATCAAAAAAGGTCTAGGATATCGGCTGTCTTGTCTCTTTTGGACCATTGGCACCCTATGAGCCCTTTGAATCTGGCAGTCCCAATCCCAATCACTAAGGTCAGGACACAATTTCTGCAGAGTTTGTACTATAAATATTCTGGGGTCTGTACCCTCTTGTCCTTCTGGTATGCCAAACATCTTCAAGTTCTGTCTCCGCTGCCTATTCTCCAAATCTTCCAGCTTCAGTTGCATCGTAGCCAAGACGTGGTCGTGCTTCTCGGTTATGCTAAAAGTTTTCGAAACTGTTTCTTCCGTATCCACCACTCGTTGTTGAAGCTCAGCCATCTCACCCGCCAGTGATCCTACTTTTATGGTGACTTCCTTTAGAGACTGCTGAATACCCTGGGTATCTAATCGCGCCTGGTCAAAGAGCTCCCTAGTCTCTTTGGTCTTTAAGGTTCTGAAGAATCAGTGAGAGCATCTTAGTTTCGATTCCCTGCTCCTCTTTACATTCCAGATCCCCCGATAGTTGCTGCAGGCTCGTTTCACCCAGCGACATCATTGAAGCTGATCCAGGGCCATGTCCTAGGTCACCTATGCCTTTAGCCACCAGCTCCATTCCACCGCCAGCTTCATCCATCATGCCGGTCTCTGATAGCCTTGATACCATATCTTTGGCCCCACCTTTTGCTTGTACCCATCGCCATATTGAGTTATCAACTGTAGCTCCCTTTTTCCGTTGTTTTGCCCTCTCGTCTCCTACTGCCTGGTCTAGACCCCCGAAAGCTTTATTCAGCTCCTTCACCGCTTTCAATTTTTGATTCTGATTTTGATGTTTCTTTTTAACAATTGCTACCCCTGAAATTTTCTTCTGTTGACCAACTATGATTTCATGCTGCAACACAGAGGGAGACTGGGTCTGGCACTGTTCTTGTACTTGGTCGATATCAGTAGCAGAAGCCAAAGACGAGGTGCTCAGATCACCCAATGTCAGTTCATTAGGCACAGTTACAATTACAGGAGTAATAGGGCTTATAGGAATCCCTGTATTACCAAGACTCCCAATCGCCTCAGGATTACTTTCGCCAGGCTTAGATATTCCGGACTCAGTTGCTGTCACATTCTCTCCATCTTCGACAACCTTGGGCTCCTCAGATACTCTCGAGGAGTCCTGGACAGTCGCTGGATCAGCAGGTTTGGTAAATAGGCTTCCATGCTCGGTCCCCCCTTCAATCGAGCCCCTATCCAAATCTGGGGCCCTCCCATTATCTAAGTCTTCCTTAGACTGAAGTTGAGTTTGAGGCTGAGGCTAAAGAAATGTTTGAGGCGGTGCTGCAAGTTATTTCCAACAATATGACCTGTAGAGATAGAAGTCTTGCTACTGTGTTGCACCCCAATTGCTTGGCTCACTATATCTGCTAACATCTTGCCGCTATTAAAAGTATCAGCTTCCGCCACAATATCAGAAGAGAACAATTCCACTGACTTCCTTGATTGCAAGAATTGCAACACAGGTTTTCCCACCTTCCCCAGTCCAAAAGCCGAGCTGGGAGAGTCCGCCCTCTGTATCTCCATGTCTTCATCATCCAAATTACTACCCCGAGTCGCTGTTGTACCCCCCAGCGCTCGGTTAGTAGCACGGGTACTCCTGAACATCGTTTTCGGTGGGGCCATATCCCGTTGAAGTAGATACAATTTGACCAAGCGTCCGTGACAGCTAGCTCGCCAGCTCTCTTGTGCGCACCGTTGGCGTCGTTGGGTGGCCAAACGCACGGCTACCCTAGTGTACGGAAAGCGCCGAAAGCCAAGCCTTACTGCCGCCTGCATTCAGCTGTGTTCACCTGCATTCAGCTCCCCAAGCTCGACTGTATTCCAGAGCCACCACCAGCTAGAAAAATCGCCAGAGCAACAGCAACAGCAAACACTAGCAGGCATCAGCTAGCATATATCCAGCAGAAATTCAATCAGCAAGTTCTTACCCAGAAATCCAGAAGTCCAAATCCACTTCAGGATTTCCACTAGCCCATTTGCCGTTTGCCATTTTCCTTTAAATTCTTGTCGGTTTCTTGTCAGCGTTTTGCTGCCCCCGAGGAAACAGAAACCCTAAGATTGCAAATAGGAAGGTAAACTAATGCCAGGTATCCTGATAATATTAGGTATCTCCAAACCGCCAAAGCACCAGCAAATACATATCTGTCGAGATTCCAGCTCAGGAAACCACGTCCACTTCAGACGTCACTTTCAGGCTTTCCTGTTTTGCTGTAAGCTGTTTTTTTTCTTCTTTTTTTCAAAATTTGCCGGTTTTCTTACTGAGTTCGGCGTTTCTGCATCTCTGCCTCCAAGAAGACAAAGGCACTGAGGCACTGAAGCTGTAATGTTTTCTATCCAGTTATTTCTGCTTCATGCTCTCGGCAACGATATTTGCATCAATGTATCTCGAGCCTCCTGAGCGCCTCCGTGACCCGACTCTCCTGAGACGGCGTCAGTCCGCCATCTTGCTCCTCCTCCCACCACCTCCGATCCGTCAGAAAATTTCTACAGTGTTGCATGGTATGGGCTGTCATTGTATGTGATGAGCCTGGCAATGTCTGCTTAGGGTGTGTGCTGAACTGTGATTGTGTGGCAGTGATGGCTATCTTAATATGTCTGCCTCACAAAGTTCGGGGCCCTGGTGGGGTCCCGAAAGGGTAGAGATGTCCTCGCTGAGGTGGGAAGGGATATATCCTCCCTATGTATACTTGGTATAACAAATAGATATCCCTCCTAGAACCAGGATGGTTCCTAGTGACAAGAAAAAAGAGGGGGAAAGAATCAACAGATAAAGGAGGGTGTGTTTTAAGTGGAGAAAAGCACCTAACACACTCTATGCATCCCTAATTTAGTGACCCCCCTTGGCTAAAGGGTGGGAAGGGAGGAAGACGCTTTTGTTATTATAGCCCTCACTCACTCTAATAGTGACATGTTTCATCATCGGGCTCACCCCGACTCCTAAAGGTCAGGGTGGGCTCAACCGTGATTCAGGGAGCACTTATAAAGATATTGTGTATGGGAGTGTAACGTTAACATAAAATTCCTCTCTCGCTCCTAAAGTATCCTTTATTGGTGGAGAGGGAGGGAAGGTTAAAAACCGACTATAGTAGGGTGGGAGGATATGATGGTGCTATGACCCTAAACTAAACATCAACATGTTTCAGCCCTTGCTACTGGCCTATTTAATGGTCCTGGGCTTTCGTCAGGGTGGGATGCGAAGAGGTCACTTTCCCGAAAGACTTTAGTGCGGAGTGGTCATGCAATTAACATGTATCACACAAAATCTTTTTTTTTAAATGGACAAGTCTAATACCTGCAGCTGTTTTCTCGGAGGAATTACCTAAAAAAAGAAAACAAGAAATGAAACGAACAAACACATGAGCAACCATTTTGTAAAATATGTGCAGTAAAGCCAGAGGCTGATTGTTGCAATGAAGCTTCACTGTTGTTTTCCCCCTAGGCAACATGCCGTGAGAGTGCCTGGTACAATGTGAGGAGCACCAGAAAGTGATCAGATTTGGTGTTCACGAAACAAGTATAATACCAGTGAAACACATCCACGGTTTGTCGATTAACCATATATTTTATGGGTAGAACATGCATGCAAATCTTATTTCATTCATGCCATTCATGCCATTCGCAATTAGTGTTGCTACTCAGTGTCACACATACATGCAGAGTGGCACCCATCTTGTAAAAAGTCTGAAATACTGATGGCGGTTTTGATAGGCACTCACCCCGAATAAAACAGGGCGTCAGCTCCCAACGGGGGGCTTTGAGGGGGAGACCTTGTAGTCACACACTGAGGATTTAACGGACAAAAACAGAAAAACAAACCGTCATCGATTGTTAATGTAATCAGTTTAAGAGGCAGCGGGTGGTAGCCCCCATCCCAGTTCCAGTCCCCTTAGGACATAATAGTGTGCCAGGCGTCTCATTCTAACTAGAGAACATTACTTACTTCATCAAAGTTCTATCCCCATGGGGGGCGTGGCCGAGCCGAGCAGCAAGATGGCCGCTTGGTAAAGGGGCTCTGCCGGTCGAGCACAATATCCGGCATTTATCCTGCATGAAACTACCCATCCTGCCCAAGACGAGTTAAATGTGGATGCCGCGTACTGTGCTGCATAAATTGCGGCGTCCATCGGCCCGGAACTTGGCGTGGAAGCGACCTAATCGCCGACAAGAGCTGGTGGCCTAGTCAAGGCTGTGAAGCGCCGCAGCTACGGCCGTGACGGCGTCCGACTCGAAACACGCTGACGGGCAATACGCCACGGCATACATCCGTCTGTTACAGATCGTGACTTCGCACCGGGGACAGGACGAGGAGTGCTGGTGGGGCCGCCGACGGGACCGCCGACGGGACGGAGGAGGTGCACTCCGGGACCCGGCTTGACTCCTGCAGTGTCTTTACCGCAGTGAGTGCCGACGGCGCGGCCCCAGTCATAGACGAGCACTCTAGAGGGATACAAAGCGGAGGTGGGCCGTTCCCACGTTGTGCTGGAGCGACGATTGAAGAGCCGCGGGCCTCCGGGGCGCTCCCCCTCGCGCGACGGCATCCGGCCTGGGCGCGCCGGGATCGCTGTGGAGAAAGGGGGTGAGCGCAAGTGCCCGGGCGCTGTGCCGGCCTGCACGAACCTGCACAGAGGTGTATCTGTCCTGCTGGGAGCTGACAAAGCTGCCCGGGAGTGCGAGACAGAGGTCCGGGGTGGAGAGCTGCGCTTGACGTTACTACGAGCCGGTGAGTGCAAAACCGCACCGGCGGCAGCATTGCCAATCCTGCCCCCTGTAACAGATATCGGCGCAAAAGTCGTTGCGCGCGCCTGGGCCCCTGCCATTACTGCGTCCCCAGGCCTACCTTGCCGGACCACTTCGAAGCAAAGGTCTGTAAATCCTGTTGTCTGGGGTCGGGCGCTGAGTAGTAGGCCGCACACATCGCCATCTACTGTGGGTGGCGCCAGTTACAAACCACAGACCGTGCTCCCCCCACTGGCCGCGCCACTACAGAGGGCAGGCTCTGCTAACGGCGTGACTGCTTGTGGAGGCTGTACCTGGGAGTAGCAGTGGGCCGGAGACCCTCGTCGTGGAGCGTCTGAGGCCTAGCTCTTAACCCCTGCTGGCGCGGCCAATCGGGGGTGGCTGAAACTCGTCGCCCCATTGCAGACAATCAGCAGACTGGGGGGTGCATACGTACTCCCCCACCACACCCAGCGCAACACTTTATTCGCAAGGGAAGTCGCCTTTGGGAACAGCGCGGAGTGTGCGCTGCAATCTCTGCTCCCTCCCTACGCTCACAACCTGTTAGATTGCCCACCCTAGATGGTATTACCGCAGCGCAGAAACACGATGGGGAAGGCAGATAATAAACAGCCGAAAATAACCTTCGACAAACGTAACACCCGGCAGGTTGATGGCGAGATGATATCACAGACGATAGTATCAGAAACACAACTGGAACCGGAACAAGAAGAGGACATAAGAACCTTGCTCCATGACGTAAAAGGCTGCCTCAAAGAAATTGACGCCAAAATTGACTCCCTTGGGGCGTGGCTTAGCAGCCGAACATGGCGGACGTGTGCTAGGCGAGCTCCGTCCAGCCCACCATAACTTAGTAATTTATCCTGGCCCCTAGTACCTGCTACTTGCAAAGCGGAGTGTCGGCGATATCGGGCCCTGGTAGCGGAGACTCGGCGGCGATCGCGGCGGCTGTGGCCCCCCGGGCGGCGGTGCAGAGACCGCGCGAGTCTGCGGCCCAGAGAGTGAGGGGCAGCCGGGAGATCGAGCCGGTGGCAGCTGGAGGCGCCTGTGCGGGACCCGACCCGGGCGCCGGAGGACGGGCGGCACGGTAGCGCTCCCGCGCCGGGTGAGTGAGGCGATCCTGGAGGTGCCTGTGATTGGGGCGCTGTGACTGTGGTGCTGGTGGTGTGGCTCGGCGGCTACAGCGTGCCGCGGTCGTGGAGAGGGCCTAGAGCGGGCCTGACGGGGTGAGCCTTCCCCGCCTGCCCCCGTTCGCGGGCAATACATCGACCCTTACTGGGGGGTGGGGGGGCACTTGGGACTGTGTGCCTCCTTGAGACGCCCATTGCTGCTCTCTGTTGCACCTGCTGCTCAGCTTTTATCCGGAATTGGATCTTCCGTTTATTTACAACACTCTCCTCTCCTCCCCTCGGCGGTGCGATCGGCCCGCGTGGGGGGGCCGGACGGGCGGGGGGAGGCGGCGTGGGCCGCAGACGAGTGGCGTGGGCAATTGAGTGGACGGGGGCCGCCCTTGAGGCCCAGTCACCTGGATCAATAGGCGGTCCGAACCGGGGGTCGGCCGGGCCCCGAGGGCATACCGAGGAATGGAGGGGTCCAGTGCCCGCAGGGGAGCTGGGCTGGCCGGCCGGTGGCGGCGCCCGTCGTTGGGTGGTGCGTAGGCCCTGGTGGCCGGCTGCGACAGGGGGGGACTCCCTCTCCCAGTCTTTGATCGGCGGTTGGGTCGGACCGCGGGGCGTTCGCAGGGGCACGGTCCCCATCACGGAAGAGGGGCCCATCTTGCCAGCCTGGTGAATCGGGGCGGGACCCTGCAGGCGACCATGACTCGCGACAAAGGTGGCAGTGGACCGGCGAAGCAGGGACCGATCGACAAGTTCACGGGCCCGAGTGGGTCTGGGAGCCAACAAGGGGCTGTGCCGGACAATGTGGCGCTCATGGAAGCGATCACCCAGTCCCGAGATATGCTGGACGCGAAGATAGGAGCGGTGGGATCGGAGGTCACACTCCTGCGCCAGGACCTGCGCAACGCAGTCTCCCGCATCACGTAGGCCGAGACCCGCATCTCGGGGGTGGAAGACGATGTCACGACCCTAAAGAAGAAAGTGGCCGCGATGGAGATGACCCAGCGGGGGCTGGCCCTGCGGGCGGAGGACGCGGAGGGTCGGGCCCGCCGAAACAACCTCCGCTTCGTTGGCTTTCCTGAGGGCAGCGAAGGGGGTAGTGTGGAGCGCTTTCTCACACAGTGGTTGGAGAGCTGGATTCCCCCGGAGGCACTATCGCAGTGCTTTGTGGTGGAGAGGGCCCATCGCGCGCTCATGCAGAAGCCGCCAGTGGGGGCTCGCCCGCGTCCCATTATTGCGAAAATACTGAACTATTTGGACAGGGACACGATTTTGAAACAGGCCCGTCTTAAGGAACCCCTTCTACACGAAAACGTGAAGATCCTCATTTTCCCGGACTACACGCGCCTAGTGCAGCAGCAGCGGCAATCCTTTCAGGCTGCAAAAGCCCGCCTGCGAGAACTCAATCTACAATACTCGCTCCTCTATCCGGCTCGACTGCGGGTGGTCTTCCGGTCACGTACGCATTTCTTTGATACTCCGGAGGAAGTGATCAAATGGACAGACGAAACAGTGAGGGTCAGGGCACACACCCCGCCCAGGATGGGGGCCGGGAGGGAGTCCGACTCCTCCGCGAGCGAGACGGACCGGAGGAGGCAGCGATCAGGCCGTAGGGGAGCCAAGCGGTCTCGGTCCAAGCGACGCTCGCTTTCCTGTGGGGCCACATCACGGCTGGGGGACACAGTATTGCTGCCGCCGGGGAAGGGCTGAGGGAGGGGCCGGTGGGGCCCATGTGGGTCCTGTTTTCCTGAGGGTACTAGGAGCACAGTTGTGATGGGCCAGGACTCCCGTCACACCCTGTGGGGCAGGATACGGGTCCAATCGTTATGGGGTTGGGGTTGGGGATTCATTGGATGAGGTGGCCGGTCTCCTCCCGTTGGGGGGGATGGGTCAATCATGCCGTGACAGATGCTTCAGTGTTGTTGAGGTATGGGGTGGGGGGTTGGTTGGGGAGGTTAGCTTTGGGGAGTTGGGTTGGTCACACAGTGACAGAAGTAACAACATCCTCGAGAGGGGAGTTGGGGGTTTGTTGGGGGGGTTGGGGGGAAGGTCAAGTTCGCAGATCGCACTTCACATACAAGCTCGGCACAGTCTGCACACATATCGCCACAGCTCGCCGCCAGTGATGAGAGAGGATGCACCCCCTCATGGCTAGGATATCTGATGGGGGTCGGGTGACCCTGGACAGTCTCCACATTATTAGTTGGAACGTACGAGGGGTTCTGGATAAAATTAAACGGGGGGCCATCCTCCACCAGGCGAAGAGGATGAGGGCCGATGTTCTCCTGTTGCAGGAGACGCACCTGATGGGTACGAAGGCCCTTTGTCTGCAACGGTACGGGTTCCATCAGGTTTTCCACTCTGGCTTCACGAGGGGTTTGCGTGGAGTAGCAATCCTGGTGCATCGACGGGTCCCGTACGTACAGGCACAGCAGTGGACGGACCCACAGGGGCGCTACTTGTTTATCCGGGGTAAGATTGGAGAGGACCCCCTGGTGCTGGGTAGTGTATACGCTCCCCCTCCCCTACAGTGGAATCTGATGGAAAAGTTGCAGTCCCTGTGGGCCGATATGCCAGAAGTACTGTCCGCAGTGGGTGGGGACTGGAATGACGTTATGGATTTAGCTAAAGATAGGACGGGGGTGGGGGGAAGCTCCAGAAGTGGTATTCCCACGAAGCTACATTCATTGGTGATGGGGTTGGATTGGGTTGATACATGGCGGCGCACTCACGGGGATTCCCGGGGGTATACCTATCTCTCAGCGGTCCACAAATCTTTCTCCAGGCTTGATTATATCTTCGTCCCCCGGGCGGTGGTTGGTAGAGTGGCTGGGGCGGAGATATTGCCTCGGGGTCTTTCGGATCACTCACCGGTATCCATCGAGCTTAATATGGGCAGGGGGAGGCAACCATTCCGGTGGCACCTCTCAGTGTGGAACCTGCAGAATGAAGACTATGGGACTCATATGAGCGAAGCAATTGCCCAGTACCTAACGACAAATGAGGGGTCGGTTTCCAGCGCTGCTACTCTGTGGGAGGCACTGAAGCCCACTCTCCGTGGGGCGGATATATCCTGGTGCGCGGCAACTCGCAAGAAGCGTAGGGAGGAACTGATTCGTGCAGAGGCCGCCATAGCGGTCCTTGAACGGCAGAATCGGGAGACGGGGGGTGACCGGAGGGTGCGACAATTGCTCCTGGCTCAACAGGCCTGTGCAGCCCTGCTGATGGACGAAGCACGCCAGGTATGGCTGGCGACGCGCAGCAGAATATATCAATGGGGAGACAAGTCCAGCAAGATGCTGCATCGACTGTGTCAGGGCACGTTCCACTCCCAGGCTCTCCCGGGAATTTTGGATTCGGCGGGAATACCGATCACAGACCCGCCTGCCATTGCAGAGAGCTTTGCCACATACTTTGCGGACCTCTATGCACCCCGGGAATGTCTGCCGGCGTCCACCGTTGCCAAATTTGTGGCAGACCTACCACCCAAAGCGGTGTCAGATGAGGTGCGGGATCAGCTGGAGGCCCCTCTGACAGATGTGGAACTGGGAGCGGCTCTGGGGGAACTTAACCCCGGTAAAGCACCTGGACCCAATGGGTTTCCCAGTGAGTTCTTTTGTCGCTATAAGGTACAGCTGGCCCAGTATTATCGGGCGGTGGTGGAGGAGGCCCGGGAAAAAGGTCTGCTCCCTCCGGACTGGAGACATGCTGAGGTGGTGGTGTTCCATAAGCCGGGTCGTCCCCCGGAGCAGCACGCCTCATACCGCCCCATCTCTCTCCTAAATGTGGAGGCAAAAGGTCTAGCAAAGGCGCTTGCCAACCGCTTGCTGCCCCATATTACCACACTTGTACACCCTGATCAGGCGGGGTTTATGCCCCAGAGGGCCACCAGACACAACATAAGGAGGGCGCATGTGGCGGTGGCGGCTATCCGGCAGACCGGGGAACCGGCGGCACTTCTCCTGGCGGATATGGATAGGGCATTCGACTCCTTGAGCTGGGTCTACCTTTTCGCGTTGCTGGGCAGACTCAATCTGGGCCCGCACTTCCTCTCTTACATAAAACTCCTGTATACGGAGTTGACGGCAATGGTCCGGGTGGCGGGCGCAACCTCCTCAACCTTTCGTATTCAGAGGGGTACACGGCAGGGATGTCCCCTGTCTCCATATTTATTTGCCCTAGCCATGGAGCCCTTGGCAGTATGGGTGCGTATGGATGCGCAGATACGGGGCTTCGAATGGGCCCCAGGACTGTCCGATAGGATCGCGCTATATGCGGACGATGTCCTCTTCTTTCTCACAGCGGTTGACAGGACGGGGCCACGGCTTCTGCGTATTATGCAGATCTTTGGGGAAACATCGGGTCTATACATGAATCCCCGCAAATCCACATTGTGGGCCCTGGGGGATAGGACGAGAATGGGCGCATGGGTGTCCTCGATCCAGGCGGCAGCAGGAGGACTGAAGTATCTGGGGGTGTTTCTCACGGATGTACCGGCAATAGCCTGGGAGCGAAACCTGGCACCAGTGTGGGAGCGAGTCCGTGCAGACCTTAAGTCTTGGTCCCGTATGCCCCTGACATTGTTCGACAGATCGGCCATATTCAAAATGGTGGCGCTCCCCCGGCTTCTCTACCAGCTACAGAATCACCCGTACCCGATCCCGCCTCGATGGTTCCGGCTGGTGAATTCTGTGCTTGGGCAGTTTCAGTGGGAGGGGGGAAAGGTGCGCGTGGCTCTGCGTACATGCTTCTTGTCCACCTACAGTGGAGGCCTCGCAACCACAGATATTCTCTCATACTATCAGGCCTTGCACTTGTTGGTCCTTAATGAATGGTGGTACGGTGATAGGGGAGACCCGGCGTATGCGCTAGAACGGCAGCTTATGGGACGCCACATACTACATACGCTTTTGTACTCGGCTCAGTTGCGGGGTGCGCTGCCATCGGCCACACGGGTGGTCTTCTTGATATGGAGACAAGCATTGTGGCGCATGGGTTGGTGGAATGTACTGACTCAGGAGACCCCGTTGTGGAATAATGGGCGTTTGCCCCAATTGGCGGCCCTGTCGGGCTTTCAGGGATGGGACAACATTGGTGTCTCCACCCTGGGGGATGTCCTGAGGGGCACGACACTAAAGCCCTTTCGGGATTTCCAGAAGGAGTTCCTCATGCCGCAGTCACAATTTTATCGATACCTTCAGTTCCGACATGCCCTGTCCCCCAGTCTGCAGGGTCTGGAGTCCCTCCCTGAATTTAGCCCTTTAGAAGCTAAAGTTTTTATGGGGGACTTAAAAGAAAAGAAGATTTCCCAAATCTACCAGTCCCTGGTCACTCATTGCTCCCCCGCACTTCAGAAGCTCCGGGGGGACTGGGAGGGAGATGTGGGCGTTTTGGACGAGGAAGACTGGACGGAAGCCCTGGCAGCCCCGCGTGGGGCGGCTATAGCAATGCGACTCCGCCTGATCCAGTTCAAATACCTCCACAGGGTCTATTTTACTAGAGCAAGGCTGTGGCGGGCGGGATTGATTGCCTCTCCGGAGTGTCTCCGCTGTGGACGGGAGGAGGGTACCTTCATACACACAGTCTGGGGGTGCGTATCGCTGGATAGCTTTTGGAGGGGGGTGTTCACATGTCTTTCTGAAGTCTTGGGATGGGAGCTTCCACGCACACCGCAGTTGGCCCTGCTGCATGTTATGGCAGGAATAGGTGGCAATGCATGCAAACGACATCTCTTGGTACTGGGCTTTACACTGGCAAAGCGAGACATTGCTAAGGGGTGGAAGGCGGTGCGAGCCCCATCGGTGGCTGCCTGGAAAAATGGATTAGATTTTTGTATGGGACTGGAGCAACCTATCTTTGTAGCCAGGGGATGCCCGCGTAAGCATTATAAAATATGGCAACGATGGGCGGAGTACCGGGGCCTATGGTTGGAACCGCCAGTGATGGTGGAGCCTCAGTTACCGGGTTGAGATTCTGGGTCTGTGAAGGTGGAGGGGAGGGGGAGCTGGGAGGGCGAGTATATTGGTGTTAAGGATATTTGTACATACATCAAGGCGGTGGATGAGATTCTGTGGTATCAGTGCGATCTTTAGGGGGGGTGAGGGAGGGAGGGAGTTGGGGGGATTAGTATTATTTAATGTGTTTTTGTTATGCATAGTTGATTTGGCAAAACAAAAGTCAATTGTTTCAATGCCTAAGCACAGTCTGATTTGGCAGATGTATCTGGTGTGCAGAGCCCTGCGTTATATGTGCAAATTGACAAATAAAAATATGTTTTCAAAAAAAAAAATTGACTCCCTTGCAGTCCGTATGGACCAAGTATCGCACAGAGTGGACAAACATGAGTCAAGGCTAAATGAGCTAGAAACCAGAGTTTCTGACACAGATGACCGCCAAGTCGAGACACAGGAACACCTCCTTCGTATGGACAAGGTACTGGAGGTCATAAAAGCGCGGAATGAGGACCTTGAAGCCCGCTCGCGCAGGAACAACGTTCGTATTACTGGAGTACCAGAGTCTACAAACATACCCAACATGGAGAAGTATGTGGAGGGCCTCCTCCAGGACCTGTTCGGGACTGACCTATCTGCCATGTTTCTGGTGGAGCGGGCCCATCGCACTCTGGGTCCTCGACCACCGCTGGGCGCCCCCCCGAGACCGATACTGGCCCGGCTGCTCAATTACAGAGATAGAGACACAGTTCTCCGGCTGGCCTGCGAACGAGGCACACTACAATTTCAGAATAATGCCATTTCACTATACCCCGACTTCACACAGGCGGTCCAGGCTGCGAGAAGGGAGTTCCTTCCGGCAAAGAAACTGCTCCAGAAAGCCGGAATTACATATGCCATGCTCTACCCTGCCAAACTCCGTGTCCATGCAAATGGCAAGCCTTCTTTTTTCACGGAAGCCAGTGCCGCACTGAAATTTGCCAAACAACAAACACGAAAACAACGTGACAAGGACCGCGACAAAGACAACTCGTCACAGACTCAGCTAAGTGACAATGACTAATATAACGCTCTTGACATTTAGTTCCCTGTAATTCTGCTTGCATCCACATCCCTGTGTGGGAGAAAGTATTCTACCTGTTCTTCATGTTTTTGACATGGGTTGTGATAAAAAATTTATGGTAGTTTAACATGCTCGGCCACCCTGTTACGCAGTGACGGGGCAGTATGCCGGCGACCTCACGCCCCCGCTGGGATGATTCCCTTTTTCTAAGAATCATTGGGTTATTAGATTCTAAAGGGTGGTTAGTTTCGAAACTCTACCTGATTGGGGGGTTGGAGTGGGTGGTGGGTGGGGAGGGACTGTTTCTATTTGTTTGTTGTTCATTGCACTGTGCCTCAAATTTTACTATTGATAAGTTGCAATCTGGACATGTCTTACACTGCCTTGGGGTCGCTATCATGCACCTGAAGGGATTCTCCGGAGTACCACCGGGGACATGTTCCGTAGCAGAATTGATAAACATCGGGGACATACACTCTTTCAAGTTAGCCTGTCCACTTTAACATGCCTCACTTGGAACGTACACGGTCTGAATGACCACAGAAAAATGCGATTAATACACTCCCACCTCTAGAGGCACTCGGCTGCGATATGCCTCCTCCAGGAGACCCATTTAAGGGGTGCGGCCTGTGATAGGTTGAAGTCCAACAGATGGAGTGAGGTGTTTACCTCAAGCTACTCAAACTACTCCCGTGGGGTTGCCACCTTAATTAAAAAGGGTACCCCCTGGCAAACATTAAAGGTACTTAGCGACACAGAAGGGCGATACGTGTTGGTGCTTGGGGTGTTGTTTCACCAAAAGGTTCTTATCGCCAATGTCTATGGACCAAACATAGATGACCCCTACTTCTTTCAGCAAGTATGGCACACCATACAGTCCATGGGTGATGCGTCATTAATATGGGGGGTGATTTTAATGCAGTCATATCACTGTGCGCGGATAGGGTGGGAGCCTCGCGCGCACACCACCCGCAGGCTGCCGCAGTCTTAAAACAAGTAATGGAAGATTACGGTTTAATAGACACTTGGCGGAGTCTCCACCCTAACTCCAGGGAGGGCACCTGTATCACGCAGCAACATAATGCATGGTCGCGCTTAGACTTTTGGCTCACCTCCCCCGACCTGCACTCGTGGGTTTCAGCTGCGTCCCACCACGCTCGCATGCTTTCTGACCACTCTCCAGTCACTTTGACTCTCCAGATACCCAAGCCCTACATACAGCCATTCACATGGCGCCTACCGCCCAATGCTCTGCGAGACCCTGCCTTCAGGGAGGAACTACACTCACACATTACAGAATACTTTGAGAAGAACACAGGGTCTGTGGAACTGGTAGGGACTTTATGGGAGGCTTTCAAAGTGGTTATCAGAGGACATTGCATAGCGGGGCAAAACAGGGTGCTCAGGGACATACGTGGTTGTCTCGGCCGTCTGGAATCGGAGATACACACACTTGAACAACAATGTTACACGACACCATCAGCGGGGACATTGGGTCAAATTTGTAGTAAATTGACTGCATATCAGGAGGAGGCTGACAGGGAAATAAAGTTCCTCAATAAATACGCTACTGCGAGGAGATATGGCGAGGGTGACCGGCCTGGGAAGACACTTGCGAACCTTTTAGAACCGCCCAGAGGGGCCACCTTTATTACAGCACTCCAAACCCCAGCCAATGACATGGTGCACTCCCCCCCTGATATTTTACATACCATGCGTGATTTTTACACACAGTTATACACATCCCAAGTGACTCCTCCGAGCGAGGTGTTAGAGGACTATTTTGAATCCATAGCACTTGTATGGTTCAACAATGCACACCAGGAGTATCTTGATATGCCGTTTACGGTAGAAGATGTGCGTCGGGTCATTGGCAGTATGCGGGCAGACAAGGCGCCGGGAGCGGACGGCCTCACCGCGCAATTCTATAAAGAATATTCTGAGGAGCTCGCCCCTCGCCTCCTTGCGGTGTACCAGGAGGCGTTGCAGGAAGGTATCCTCCCTGAATCGATGAGAGAGGCAATCATTATCGCCCTTCTCAAACCGGACAAAGACCTTCAGCAATGCGAGTCTTATCGTCCACTTTCATTGATTAATTTGGACGCCAAGATTTTTGCAAAACTCTTGGCTACTAGACTCCAACCGCCACTCCCAATGATAGTCCTTCCGGACCAATCAGGTTTTGTACCGGGCAGGGCAACCTCGCACAATCTTAGAACTTTATTTGGACTGCCACACTATTTAGCACCACATGTGCCCACTGCTGCAGCTCTTTTGGATGCCTCAAAGGCGTTCGATTCGCTTGAGTGGGGCTTTCTCTTTCCTCTGCTCAAAAGGATAGGTCTAAGTCCGATCTTCATCAAGCAAATTCAACTTCTCTACACACGACCCACGGCGCGTCTCAGAGTCAATGGGCTGGTCTCTGAGCCATTAGCCATAACACGAGGCACCAGACAGTGATGTCCTCTGTCGCCGTTACTGTTCACGATCATGACGGAACCCCTGGCAGTGCGCTTGCGTCAACACCACGCGAATAGGGGATTGGTTTCACAACTAGGGCGCTAACCGTGTCCATGTATGCGGATGACATCATGCTTTATATGGTGAACCCAACAGACAACGTGGCACCCATGACAAGGGAGGTGGTTCGATTTGGTGGGCTCTCTGGAGTAAATATTAACTGGAGCAAATCTGTGATCCTCCCACTTACGCCCGGTACTCAGGCCTTTACCACCGACTACCTGTTAGTATGGGCTTTGGGCCCCATTCGCTATCTGGGTGTATGGTTCAGTAACGATTTGCAGGAACTATGGACAGCCAACTATGGGAGGGTGGTGGCTTGGATTGAGGAAAGGGTAAAACGGTGGAAGACTCTTCCTCTTTCCCTGGCGAGCCGCATTGCGGTAGCTAAAATGATAATATTGCCAAAACTACTCTATCTTTTTGTAAATTTGCCACTTCCGCTTCCAATGCACTTTTAAAAAAAGATTGAGATCTCTTTTGATAGAATTAGTGTGGGCAGGGGGTCAACCAAGGATAGCCTGGGAAATTCTGACACTACCGCAGGAACAAGGGGGAATGTCAGCCCCGGACTTCATCCTTTATGCATACAGCGCACAGGTGCAATTTTTACATTTCTGGGCTCACCCCACACCCTATCAACCTCACGTGTCCATAGAAATAGATAGCGCTGCCCCCCTACCAATATCGACTGCACTATTCCACTCTTGCAAGGGCCCCCGCGATGAAATAGACACTGTACAGGTCATGTGATGGGCATGGGAGGGTCTCCGTAAATGGGCACGTCTGGAGGTGTTATATGCACCATCCATGCCCCTTATCAATAACCCCATGTACCCCCCTCTAATGGACCGCAAGGCACAAGAGCGCGCGAGCACACATAGCTTAGCAGTGGGTGGTGATCTTTACCCTGATGATACCTTTCTCACGCTACAACACATGTGCTCCCCCGCAGAGCCGTCAGCACTCGATGTGCTGTTATATTACCAGCTCCGCGCATCCTGTAGGAGCAGGGTCCTACATTTCCAGTGTCCCCGCAGTCTTTGCCGGCGCTTGAAAACCTGCTTGCAGGAAAGTCGGGGCGGAAACTTATATCACGCATATATAAACACACACAAAAGGCCTCTTCGATAATCATCCCCCCTTCGCGCGTGGCATGGGAGGAAGAGCTAGGAGCACCCCTCACAGATGCACAATGGAGGTTGAGCTGTAAACAGCTGGAGCGTCTGTCACCTAACTACCGCCTCCGGCTTATTCACTTTAAATACCTTCATCGCCTGTACCGGACACCCATACACTTACATAAAATGGGACTCCGTGAAGATGACTGCTGCTGGAGATGCGGTACCCCCCATGCAACCTTTTTACATTTAGCTTGGAGCTGCAGGCCCATAGCGAATTTCTGGCTTGAAATCTTCCAACACATACAACACATAACAGGGTTGGACCTCCCCTGCACGCCACTCACATCACTGCTTGGGGTGCTGGAGACAGTGGCCCCTAAGTCACGCAAATTACCTGAAATGCTCCTATTAATGGCAAAACTTCAGATAGCATTACACTGGGGAGTAGCCAGACCCCCGTTGGCAAAAGATTGGGTCACAAATGTAACTTATTGCAGGACACAGCTGTCAAACTACTGGGAACTTCAGCCGACCAAATCCCGACCTAAGGACATTTGGGAACCGTTTGTAACTTGCTTAAATTCTAGAGTGGGAGGTGACTAATGTAATGATACCATGCTATGTGTCCCCGTTGTAATACCCATTAGATTGTGCCGTGGGGACTTGTCCAGGAAGTGTAAGTCAAGATGTCATACTGTGTAAATTCATGCCAACTGTCGTTTCATGTTACAGGACTTATATGGATGCCCGTATATTGGGTTGGGCTGCCTGGAATACTGACATGTCCGGTCTAATCATTTCTAGTACAGCACTGCAATATCTGTTTCTTGTTGTTTTTGTTATAAAAATGCAAATAAAAAGCAATAAATAAAAAAAGTTCTATCCCCATAAGAGACCTACTGTGCTCCGCTCCCCTGCTTGTCCGAAATGAGAATGTGGCACCACGGTAGAAGTACCTGACTCGCGAGTGCGAGCCAGTCACGGGGGCTCAGGGGCCCCGCCTAAGTCACTCCCCTTGGTCGCGCTATGATTGGGCGAGCAGTGGGGGCTCGGCGCAGCGTAGAGCAGCGTCTCACCTTGCGTACATCGGATTCAGGAAATGTCAATTTCCTGGTTACTATGGTACCGGAGGGGAGGGGCTCCCACTCTGGTGCCGGAGAGGAACGCGAGATACATGTGCCGTGATGTCAGACGATCAGAACCATAAAGTGTTTTGGGTGTTTGTACAGAAATATTCAGCAAAGAAGGAAATAGTTCTGAAGCGGCTATTGTGTGGCCCAAAAGGGGCTTTCTCCAGAGAAAGGTGTAATTTAGGTGAATCGGCGAGGGGGTGAGGTAGTACAACCCTCGTTCCTTTAATTTCTCATTTGGTATACTTTAACTGCGGTATATGTTCCTGTGTCCATCAGAGTGTTTGATGTTGACAGGTAAATTATACCTGCGCGATTGCTGTGTGTTGTTGTTGTCAAGGGGTTGCATGCGGAAGAAGTTTTGGACTTACCTCTGCTGTTGACCGCGACAGCGTCTTAACTGCTGGTAGTGGATCAGGTAGAGCAGCGGCAGGGCTTGTAGAGCAGGATCCATGACATGCAGGAACGTGGAGAGGTGTCTCTGACCCGAGTTTCTCTGTCCGTAGTTGTGCTTCTGCCATCTCCGATGAGCTAGTGTTTCCGCAGCGTTCTAATGGGCTGTTTGACGCATCGTGCTCTGGTTGGCGGTCGGAACGTCATTCCGCACGGCTGGCTTTCTCTATTGGCTCCCTCCGGCACCATTGCGTAACAAAATATTTGACGGATCCAGAAACTCCGTGACGGATGGAAAATGGGCTCTCTTTGCCCATTGTAATATGGCGATCGCAATGACTGCTTCCGGACTAACTAAATCGATGTTTTCCGCCAGCACCGCGGAGGTGCCTACGACCGCCATCGTAATCAGCCCCCAGGTATCCAAATAGTCGTATGAAAGATAAAATGTCTTACAGAAAGCTATTTGGGAAAAAAATAGAGTAGAGTATATTTAGTATTTTGGTACATTGGTGCCAGCCTGTAAATAATGTGGGCCAACTAATTCTGAACCAGTTGGAATTTATGAGTAAAATTATTAATTCATACTAGATACTAAGGGGCCGATTCCGATTCGGGCCGGAAAACATACCGACCGACTCGGTACGGGAATTTAGTCCGACCGACTCGGACCGGCGCCGTACGACCCGGGTAGTACGATGAAATGCATGTGAAATCCGACCGACTCGGACGGAATACAAAACGACCGACCGAGCCGGACGGAAACAAGCCATCCGGCCGGGAAATCACGTGAAACGAACCGACCGACACGCACTCGGAATGAACCCGAACGAAACGTACCCGCGAACTCCGACCCGCGTAGTACGATGCTGTGCGTGCAAAACACGACCGACTCGCCCGGAGCACAAGCCGTACGACCGACACGCATACAAAACCCAGCCGAAGCAACCCAATACTACGCGACCGACTCGTACGCCGCATATGAAACCTACCTGACACACAGCGGGAACGAGTCGGACAAGATCGCACCAGACAACTGCAGCGTCCTACTCGGACACAAGAACGACTCCTACATGCACCAAAAACACCAAGGAAAAATTTGAAAAAAAAGGGCCAAACAAGCAACCACTAAGCCAATAAATACAGGGAGGAAAAAAAATGGAACAAGGACACACCTCCAACTCCACCTACATAAAGGCCACAATTCCCTACCATGATCCTTTGCAAATTCCACTGACCTGCCAGACAGAACACCATCACACAGCAACCACAGACACACTCACAGCTCATACATCACACAAGCCACACACCATTACCACACCTACAAATAGCACCCTCACACACACCCAGCTAAACCTACACTCACACCCCCCACTTGCACACACACACACACATCAATCACCACCACCACCCATCAGCATGCCCCCAAAGAAGAACCATAAGTTCCTAGATTGTGAATTGGAAGTCCTGGTAGACGAGATCCTGAGGGTAGAGCCACAGTTGTTTGGTACATTGGTACAACAGACCCCCATGTCGCAGAAAACCAAGATGTGGGCGAGGATTGTCGACAGGGTCAACGCACAATCACCATGTTTGCGCACAAAGGAAGACATCCAGAACAGGTGGTTTGATGTGCGCAGGAGGGTCCGGGACCTACTAAAAAGGACTACCTCCTCAGCCAGCACACCGGCAGTGGCCCTCCTGCAAAACCAGTATACCTCAGGCCCTGGGAGGAGAAGGTGCGGGCCATCCTACCACCAGTGAGCGTATACGGACTAACAGACATCCCAGAGCCTGGTGAGTACACAACTAATATACACAATATGGTGTGACTACACACACACATCACAGTCAAGGGGATAGGCAAACCATGCACACTTAGCAAATACACAGCAACCAAAAGATATTCATCCCAAGATGTGAATGCTAGTCAGACAAACACAATACCTGCCATCTCATAGTGATATGTAACTGTGTCATGACATCTACAAACCTAACAACAAATACAGCAAGGCAGTGGCACAAATAGAACCAACAAACACTCCCAGATATTTACCCACCACTAGAACACCAACTCACAGGGAAGCTCACTGAAAGGAAGGAATTATGTGTATGCTGGTCAAGTCAGTGTAGCCAATAGCATGATGGGAGTGGTAGTCACAGATATTGGTCACACCCACAATTGGCCCATCAACACCACTCTGAACCATGCTCACATCACAGGGAGTGGAAAACAACTGACAAGATGGCTGACACTGGGTACTGCTGGGGGGAGCACAAGGCCCTGCTGGAAACTGGGCACCAACAAACAACAGGACCACACTGTCAGCCATCTTGCCATTGCTGTCACACTCACACACACTGAAGTCCACTCAAAAGGAAGGAAGGATGGGCATGCTGGGAAGGGGGTGTAGGCAATAGCATGATGGGAGTGGTAGTCACAGATCAACATCTCACACCCACATGGCCCAGCAAGTTAGCACTGAAGCATGCACACCTCACAGGGAGTCAAAAGCCACTTCAAAGATGTCTGACACTGGCCACAGCTGTGGGGAGCACAAGGCCCTGCTGGGAACTGGGCACCAACAAACAACAGGACCACACTGTCAGCCATCTTGCCATTGCTGTCACACTCACACACAGTGAAGTCCATTCAAAAGGAAGGAAGTATGGGCATGCTGGGAAGGGGGTGTAGGCAATAGCAGGATGGGAGTTGTAGGCACAGATATTGGTCACACCCACAATTGGCCCATCAACACCACTCTGAACCATGCTCACATCACAGGGAGTGGAAAACAACTGACAAGATGGCTGACACTGGGTACTGCTGTGGGGAACACAAGGCCCTGCTGGGAACTGTGCAACAACCAACAGCAGGACACCACTGACTGACATCCTGAAAGACAACTTGCACTCCCTGCAATGGAAGCACGTTCCATGGTGGGATATCTGGCTGGGTGGGAAGGAGGACTCACAGCACTGACCATAGTTACAAGCACCTCCCCTCACACACCCCCTCAACACTAACTCCACATAACCCACCTGGGAGAATGCAATGCCTCACATCCTAACTGAAGATCCCACAAAGAACCACCACCCTGGGTTATGCTGTGTGAAGCACAGGGACACTCTTGGGACTTGTAGCCAAACAACTGCCAGGACAACACTCCCAGCCATCCTGTCAGCACAGGCACCCCACCCCACAGGGAAGCAGAGTCAAAAGGAAGGAAGGATGGGCATGCTGGGAAGGGGGTGGAGGCAATAGCATGATGGGAGTTGTAGGCACAGATATTGGTCACCCTCACAATTGGCCCATCAACACCACTCTCAACCATGCTCACATCACAGGGAGTGGAAAAGGACTCACAAGATGGCTGACACTGGGTACTGCTGGGGGAGCACAAGGCCCTGCTGGGAACTGTGCAACAACCAACAGCAGGACACCACTGACTGACATCCTGAAAGACAACTTGCACTCCCTGCAATGGAAGCACGTTCCATGGTGGGATATCTGGCTGGGTGGGAAGGAGGACTCACAGCACTGGCCATAGTTACAAGCACCTCCCTCACACACCCCCTCAACACTAACTCCACATAACCCACCTGGGAGAATGCAATGCCTCACATCCTAACTGAAGATCCCACAAAGAACCACCACCCTGGGTTATGCTGTGTGAAGCACAGGGACACTCTTGGGACTTGTAGCCAAACAACTGCCAGGACAACACTCCCAGCCATCCTGTCAGCACAGGGACCCCACCCCACAGGGAAGCAGAGTCAAAAGGAAGGAAGGATGGCATGCTGGGAAGGGGGGTGGAGGCAATAGCATGATGGGAGTTGTAGGCACAGATATTGGTCACCCTCACAATTGGCCCATCAACACCACTCTCAACCATGCTCACATCACAGGGAGTGGAAAAGGACTCACAAGATGGCTGACACTGGGTACTGCTGTGGGGAGCACAAGGCCCTGCTGGGAACTGTGCAACAACCAACAGCAGGACACCACTGACTGACATCCTGAAAGACAACTTGCACTCCCTGCAATGGAAGCACGTTCCATGGTGGGATATCTGGCTGGGTGGGAAGGAGGACTCACAGCACTGACCATAGTTACAAGCACCTCCCCTCACACACCCCCTCAACACTAACTCCACATAACCCACCTGGGAGAATGCAATGCCTCACATCCTAACTGAAGACCCCACAAAGAACCACCACCCTGGGTTATGCTGTGTGAAGCACAGGGACACTCTTGGGACTTGTAGCCAAACAACTGCCAGGACAACACTCCCAGCCATCCTGTCAGCACAGGCACCCCACCCCACAGGGAAGCAGAGTCAAAAGGAAGGAAGGATGGGCATGCTGGGAAGGGGGTGGAGGCAATAGCATGATGGGAGTTGTAGGCACAGATATTGGTCACCCTCACAATTGGCCCATCAACACCACTCTCAACCATGCTCACATCACAGGGAGTGGAAAAGGACTCCCCTCACACACCCCCTCAACACTAACTCCACATAACCCACCTGGGAGAATGCAATGCCTCACATCCTAACTGAAGATCCCACAAAGAACCACCACCCTGGGTTATGCTGTGTGCACCCACCCCTCCAACAACTGCCAACACACAGGCCACCCCTGCCAACACGGACAGACCAAGGACCACAGATGACAACAGCGCAGGGACCCAGACCCAAACTGGAGCTGGTGACAACGAGCCCAGGAACAACACCCAAGTGGGCCCACGGTCACCTGTGCGTGCCACAGCAGGTCCTGCACGTGTCGCCAGGGGTGGTGGGAGGGGTGTTAGACATAGGTCGCTCTTTGCAGAGGGGTCTGGACTGCATGATGACCCACAACTGGCACGCATCGCGGATGCGTACCAGACTAGCACCAGAGAGGTCAGCCAGGTAGTGTGGATCCTCAAGGACATACAACAGCAGCAGGCTGCCCATCATGCCCGCTTGGACTCCCACATGTCCCGTGTCGAGACACACATGTCACGTGTCGAGACACACATGTCTGGCATGGAGTCCAAGTGGGACACATTGGAACAACTGACAGCGGTGCATAGGGACATACTGACATGCCTCCGCCAGATCAGCACCAACATGGCCTCACCTCCCTGTGTGCCCACAACATCTGCTGCTGAAACAACTGCAAATGCCACAGGGAGGGAGGAGGACTCTGGCAGAGAGTACCCTGCACCGCCGTAGCCTGCACCTGAGGGTCCCCCCCCCAAGAAGAGGGGCCGTCCGAGGAGGGCAAACTGAGAGGCCGATGGCCATCTACATCCCCCAGGAAGCCAACACCTGTTCTGGAACTTTTCCTCTGTGTGCAAACTGCACGCCCTGTCGAAGCCAACCCAACTCTCCCACATGACATGGGGAGCTCTAGTTGTCCAAATTTATCAGATGACTGTGAACTTTACTCTGGACATTTCAGCTACCAAGACTTCCAATTCACATGGGAACTTTGGATTCCAATTTCTATGTACAGCACCCACCATCCTGTGCACCATCCTCACAACTGTATGTAAATAAACTCACCAATACACCATATCTGCCTCTGTTGTGATTCCAACGTGGTTTTTGTCATGTAGATGGTGATCTGCTAAATGACACTGTGCATGCTAACTGCTACAGCAAGTCCAACACCGTCATGTCAGTCATGGCGACGTGACACATATGAGGGAGACACACCACTAGGGCCACACAACACATACACACCAGGGCCATCAGACTCATCACCTATACTGATGTTGCAACGAAATACAGTGGAATGCACAGACACTCCACCTATTCACAGTCACTGTCAACTAGACTACAGGTGCAGTAAGCAAATGTCAGTCAGATGTGTGACTACAGACAACGCACATCCCAAAGTGAAGCACAGGTTTATTACACATTTGCAACATGTTGTTTCCACTACAAATGCAAGCTAATCCAACCTGGCTGTGGCCACAAAGTCAAAAAGTGCAGAAGATAGAAAGTCCAGGGGTGTGTGGCACATCACCTGTAGGGAAACGACTGCTTCCACCTTGGAAGTTGAATCATGGATTCGGGGGATCCAAGTTGATCAGACAACTCCGGCAGCACCCTGTGAAGGACAGACATGACACACAGTCAAAACCACTGAAGAACAGCACAGAACGGCAATACTCATGTCTAATACATGTCACGAGATAACTACACAAAACCAAGTTAGCATGTCAACACTGTTGGGCAGCACAGACCACCTGCAAGGACACATCGCTGCATGCATCCAGTCAAGTAGCACATGGCCACACTCAAACAGCACCAGAGCACCACACACACATATCATGCAAACTCAAATCATTGACATTACAACCCTCTGGAGACTCACATTCAGCTGAAGAAGTTGGTGATGAGCTGTGTGCGGACATCACCATCATCATCATCATCATCATCTTCACTGGCATCGTGACCCAGGCCAGGATCTTCCACAGGTGGGGGACGTTGGTCATCATCATCCAGGATGAGAGGCAACTCCTTCCGCACTGCCAGGTTGTGTAGCATGCAGCAGACGATGACAATCTTGCACACCTTTGCTGGGGCATATGGGAGGGCCCCTCCTGTCTTGTCCAGGCAGCGGAAGCAGCTCTTCAGGAGACCAAAGGTCCGCTCAATCACCCTCCTCGTCCGACCATGTGCCTCATTGTAGCGCATCTGGGCTGGTGTCACAGGGTTCCTGAGGGATGTCAGCAACCACGGCATGTTGGGGTATCCCGAGTCACCTACAGACAGACAATTGCACATTAGCCGATTTGAAAATGTGTGCGGAAAACAACATAGCAGAACACACACAATGGTACAAAGTCAGTACACACCAACAAGCCAGGCACGCTGGTTCGGCATCTGTGACATCATCCTCGGGATGCGACTACTCCTCATCATGTAGGCATCGTGTGCCGATCCGGGGAAACGGGCATACACATGTGTGATGGTCATATCTGCAAGACATACCACCAGAGCATTGATCGAATGGTAATGTTTACGGTTCCGGTATGCCTGCTCATGTGCCTGTGGTGGTATCAAAGCCACATGTGTCCCATCAATGGAGCCAATTACATGTGGCATCCTCCCCAGGGCATAGAAGTCACTCTTGACGTCAGTGAGTCGTTGACGTGTTGGGAAATAGATGTACTGGTTCAGGTATCTCAACATTGCCCCCAAAACATCGCGTAGCACACGGCTGAAGATAGTCTGTGACATCCCACCAGTAGTTGCCACAGTGTGTTGAAAGGTACCGGTGGCAAAGAAGTGTAGGGCTGCCATCACCTTCACCTTGGGGGTCAGCGCTGTAGGATACGGCCGGCCAGGCTGCAAATGTGGGTCCAACCGCACTGCCAACTCCTCAATCAGCTGCCTGGTGAAGCGGTACCATCGGATGCTGTCACGTTCCACCATCGTTGCCAGGTCTGGGAATGGTCGATGGACAGCAGGAGCCCTGCAGTGCATAGGTGAAGAAAGCAAGATTGTCAGTCACCCCACCTATGTGCCGTTCACCATACTCAATTTCACATGATACATCATTAACAAACACAAGTACTTGATGTGTGTGTTGTTCCGTTTGGACATATATGGCACCTACATGGACATCATCTAACATCTCTGTTCAGCAAGTGTTGACAACAGGTTCCAGGGTGTGCTATGGGAAACCATTAGGCTGTGTCACAGTACCCATTAACTGCTCTCACGTTCCACACACATACCACAGTGACATGTCTGGACAGATGCTCCACAAGCATCACAGCTCATTGACAGGTAGATTCCCAGGGACCCTGTCTTGCCACATGGACACTGGCATGACATGGCGTATCATGTACACGTCAGAAAAACAAACATGACACCCACAGGTAGTGGCCCCTGTAGCCTCTGCAGGACAGACATGGACGTCTGTGACACACACATACACACCATCAAAGTTCATGCACAAACCACGTGGATGTGGAGACTGTCTCCCATTGTGCACATGGAGTCAGAGACATGTGATACACAACATGCACACAGACTGTGGAGGGACATCACTATTGTTGGAATGGGCCACCCTGTGACGTACATGCCTTCCCACATGTGAGCCTGGGGGTATGTGACATGTCATACACATACACAACCTGGAAATGTGACCATGACACATGCTCAGAAATGAAAAGTTGCACACCACAGTGGTCAGGTGCACAACACACAAAGGATCCTGTCCCCATGAACACGTGCATAGCCTGGGTGTGTCTGCCCCCAAGTGCCACCCCAAAAACCACATGTTAACCCCCATACACAGATAAGGTTATGCTGCCACACATGCCTTATATACAGTGTGGACTGGGTGTGGTGTTGTAGGTGTGCCCCTGAGTCCCTGGAAAGTAAATGTGGCTGGCATAGGTTCACCAGTGACCAGCATGGTGACATATGCGTGTGACCTGTCCAGGGACGCGTTGTAGAGCAATGGACCGATCGGTGTGCCCGGCCGGCCCATTGCATTGTATGTGAGCGGGTACGCGTTGTAGAGCAATGGACCGATCGGTGTGCCCGGCCGGCCCATTGCATTGTATGTGAGCGGGTACGCGTTGTATCCCTGGTACGCGTTGTACAGCAATGGACCGATCGGTGTGCCCGGCCGGCCCATTGCATTGTATGTGAGTGGGTACGTGTTGTATCCCGGGTACGCGTTGTACAGCAATGGACC